>CM038228.1:85599920-86185225 GCA_021442155.1 Cymbidium sinense
AATTTTAATTTTAAGTACATATTAATTAATGTAGTAATGTATTCCCTTGAGTAGTACCCAAACTCTTGCTTAAAGTAAGTTTTACAAAACATTCTTAGAATTAGTAACATGAATTTTATCCTATTTTATCATCCTCAAGAAATATTCTCCATGACATTAAAAAGTGCATTCTCAATAAATTCTTTACAATCAGCATTCTAAAGATTAATCATCATTGATTTGAAGAAGATAAGTAATAACCATATTATAAGAAAAGAAGCCCCCTAATTAATAATTTATTTAGCCAACTTTGTTGACTCTATCATCATTATTTAAATGCATTTTTATTAATAATATATTTTTTTGTACTTTTGAAGTTTACTAGCTTTCAACTTTATATATCTTTATAAGAGTAACCCATTCTTTAGAACGAAGATATTATAGGTTTTTTTTATATTGTCTTGGCAGAAGAACTAAAATGTAGTTTGAGGGAGGAGAATGAAAAGAGAAATACATTAAAATAAATCTGAAGAGCTATTATTTTAAGCATTACATTGATGCTAACATGTTAAAAAGAATAATTAAATTTATGCCACCAATCACATTCAATTTGGCAACAAATCCATGCAAAGTAAGATTCTTAAGGACTTCCTTACAAGTGACCAAGAGAAGATTGCAACCTTAGCTATTATTGACTTTTCATGGTTGCCTCCTCAAGTCAAATCTCAACTAATCACCAAAATTAATTATCTCTAGAATTCAACACATTAAAGCTATCAAATTACCAACACTATTACCTTAGTCATTCAAATGAACACACTCATCATTCCATTAAAGTAACTTATCAATCTAAAGAATTTATAATGATAACTCATCCTCAACATTAAACTCTTCAAAAGTTGCTTTACTCTTGGACACCCATCAATCAATCATAATTATTCATTTCATGACATACTTAATTAAGCTTCTCTATATAAATTATCTTGTGTTTACTAATCATAGCTTTATATTGTGCATAATCATAATCCTGGCCTAAATCTAAATCTTTTATGACTAAATCTAAAAATTTTATTAAGCACCGCTTTTATATAATTTCTCATTAATCTCAAATGATAATAGATACTAAGGTCTATATCTCATGAGTATGATTGCATATAAAAAATGAATGGTTGAACCAAGATCTCACCCAAAGAACAAAATCAACAAAAAAAATTATATTTGTATATATAATTTTATATGTACGCATATATATATATATATATATATATATATATATATATATATATATATATATATATATATATATATATATATATATATATATATATGTATGTATGTATGATTTCAATTATGGAGGTGCTAGCCATGTGTTTAGAGCTTCAGTAACTTTTCTTTTGTCTAAAAATAATGAAGTCATATTCATTTCAGAAGCACTTGCTATATATATATATACATGCGATATCTATGAGAAAATATGAAGATGTGAGAAATGGTTACTATTATCTTTTAAAAAAGAAAGAAAACTTGAATTTATACCTGATTGTAACATTAATATATATTAAAAATTTTGTTTTCTTATCTTAATGAAAAAAAAATAGTTTTAAAGCACAGTTAAAATATTATACTGATAAAAGCATAGAAGAATAAAACTTTAGAATTGTGTAATTGTAGAGTGAAAAGAATTAAGGGATTTTAAAATTTTCAGTCCTGAAAATTTTATATATATATGAGAAAACTATTTGATTTAAAATAAATACAAAATAATTTCTTAATGTATTAAAATTCACTTATTAGTTTATTTTGATGTACTATAAAATTATTAAACTTAAGCTTCTCACATGCTATCAGCTGCTACCACAATGCCATCTGTCACTACTAGACACCACTGTCTGCTAAACCCAATCCACACCACTGTCATTCGTTATCATCATCTCTACTAGTCGACACCGCATGTCCCCTCTATCCATCACCATCACTCACGAAAATTCAAAAATACATATCTTTAAAATGCGTCATAATAAATAAAAAAATTTATTTTATATCCAATCAAATAATTTATGTATTTTTAAAATATATGTATTTATTTTACATTTTATTTAAAATTCTCAATTATAAATCCTTCAATGATTGTAAGAATTAGATGATAATAATAGTTGGAAATCATATGAGAAATTTTAAGCACCTCAAAATGACTTCTTCAAGACTTCCAAAAAACACATTATGAGAAAGATTAGAGATTTTGACAAACTATGCAACAATTTAATTGCTACCAACAAAATCTATTTCAATAGATTGAGTTTAGGTAAAAAGATTATATCAGAATATCTTCATATATTTATATATCATGATAAAAATATACACTGTCAATATTAAAATTTAATAAATACTTAAAATGTATAAGAAATTTAAATAGAAACTAAAATTATCATCAGATCAAAGTTTTTATTTTATTTATTTATTTTTAATGTTGTCTATTTATCTTTAAAATTTGATTTTATAACCATGGAATACACGACTTCAAAGCCTAACCAAGTTAAGGCTTAACAATGCCGTCCAGTTTCAAAGGCCTACGAACAAATCTGAAAGCGCAAACCCACTAGAAATTGAAAGCCCATTAAATCTCCAAACAATAGTGAAAGGCCATATATATATAATGATGTTTTATTTAAATTTAATATTATTTAATACATGATATTTGGAGCACTAGTGTGTACTTAAATTTTTATAAAATACACGCTCTATGTACTTTATAGATAAATTTTTAATTAAAATTTCTTTATATTTAGAGTTATTATGATGATATTTAGTATATATTTGATCTACAATTTAGTTATTTAATTACTATTTTTATCAGTATAGAAGATGATAATGTGTATCGCATAAATTGATAAGTACACACATTGTGTACTTACTTTTTTAGGTTTTAACTTTATTTATTTAAGTAATTTCAATAATAATTCTTAATTTACTGTAAGAAAATACAAATAAAAAATCTATATTTAACACGTGTCATATTTAGATTAGAGTTTGGGCATAGCTCTATGTTGGACTCCGCACATTATTTCTCCATTCAAAGGATAACTAAGCTCATATCAAGGAGAGTTTGGTGAGGAATTTTTTAATGTGATGAGCTGCAGTGATATATAAAGAGGTCAAAATGGACTCCCGAGAGGATTTGAGCGATTGCAGATCAGCATCACTCTACTCATCTTCCTCGCCCAAGGTATTTAGCTCGACATTCCTTTTGCCCCGTCGCCATTCCACTTGCCGCTGAACAACTCGCCATTTTGTTCATCACCGGCATCCTGTTCATCATCGGCATTCTGTTCGTCATCCCCTTTATTTCTATTTTGCTCGGCATTCCTCTTGCCTCGCCTTGAATCAAGTGTTTGAGTCGTTATTCCCTTGCCGTTTGAATTCTGCTTCATCCCCGTTCATTCTCTTGCTGAACAACTCGACATTCTGTTCATCACTCCCCTTTTTACTATTCTCGACATTTCTCGCTTTAACTTTAAAACTCTCCTCTATATCAAACATAACAACTTTTTTATGATATTCTTGTTTATAAAGTTACTCTTTTGATATAAAGAGCATTGTAGGTTGTAGGAGTGCAGAAAATATTTGAAAATCTATTTGAAGTTCCTGTTTTTATTTACATAGCATTATGTCAACATTTTCTTCTATAATCTATTAATGAGGATGATTTTCAACGATTACTACTTTTTTATTGTGAATCCAAGTTTTGGGTGAATTTATGTACATAACATTTAAGTTTGGTGGTGCTTGGGTTGGAGTCAAGAATCAAGTTCGAAAGAGATATGATGGTGGAAGACAAAGAACTATTAAACTGCAGAAAGATATTATCAGTATTAATCTGATTCAAGATGAGATTGAAAGGATATGTCCATGGCTCAAAGAATATAATTATGATATATATTATCTTATCTATGGAAGTTCACCTAAGGACTACAAACTTATTACTAATAATGTGGTTCTTGAAATAATAAAGCGCTTAAATGGATGTGATCAGACGAGATTGTTATTGCGTTGAAGAAATGAATAGAAATGATACATGTTCACACATTGGAGTGCCTGTAGTTGATGAACAAATAGTTGACTACTCTATTAGTTGTAATGAAGGTCCTTTGAGTGGGCAATATAGTCAATGAAGGTCATTTAATTGTTGGATCATATTTCACTTGCATTAAATTTCAAGCATGCCCTTCGATCCGAAGCAATCAAATATAATTTTGGGGTACGAATTAAAGCAAGCGACAAGAAACGAGTTATTGCGACATGCTCTTATCGAGGATGCCAATGGAGAGTACGGGCATCATTATGTGATGATGGGTGACTTTTCAGGTATGAAGAATAGACGGTCCTCACTCATGCCCAGGTGTTAATAGAGCTGGAAATAGGCAAGCCACAACTGCTTGGGTTGCTAATGAAATTCAAGACATTGTGAAGAGGCAGCCGGACATTCCTCTAAAATAGATTAACAATAATCTAGAGGTTAACTATGGATTATCCTTGCCATATATGAAGTTATGGAGATCAAGAGAGCAAGCTCGTGATATTGTATTTGGTTCAATTGATGGAAACTACAAATAAGTTCCAACTTTAACAGCTGAACTTCTTAATAGAAACCCAGGCTCACATATCACCTACACATATGACAATCGTGATAATTCATTTCAGAGATTCTATGTTAGTTTCAAGGTATGTGTAGATGGTTTCTTAGCTGGATGTAGACCTCTTATCGCACTGGATGCTTGTCACCTAAAGTCTAAGCACTTAGGAGTTCTCATATTTGCAAATTCATTAGATGATAATAATGGGTTGTTTACTTGCTTTTGGTGGAGACTGAATCAAAGCAAACATGGGCATGGTTTCTTGAAAATTTATGTTACACAATAGGTTGGGACCTACATCCGGTAGCCTTCATATCTGACATGGAGAAAGGACTTGGTGAGGCTATTAGACATATCTTTCCAGGTGTTGAACATCGAGTTTACATCCGTCATTTATGAAAAAACATAAAGAAAATTTTCCACTGCAAAGATGGGCATAAACTCCAAAATTTGGTATGGTTAGTTGCTAATGCCTATACAAACTATGAGTTTGAAAGCAAGCTTATGGAATTATTTACAATAAGTCCTGAAGTTCATTCATATTTAATGTCTTTGCCTTATAAGTGGTCTCGAAGCCAATTCATGGTGGAGATCAAGCATGATTGTAACACAAATAACTTTGCTGAATCTTTCAATTCATGGATTGTTGAAGCTAGAGGTAAGCCTGTTGTGGATCTAGTTGATCAGATTAGAGGGAAACTGATGGAGCAAAGGGCCACAAGGAAAATAAACTCTTCATTTTGGAGAGGAGAATTAGTGCCTCACATTGAAGAATATCAGAAATCACGACAAGAAAAGAACAACTAATAGTTAGGAAATCCTCAATCTTTAGAGGTGGAGGGATGTCATCACACAAAGTTGACATTGGGAGTGTACATGTAGATATATGGCGTGTGGCTACCATGTATTTATGCAATTGCTTTTATTGAATGAAGGAGCACCGCTATGGCATATATATGTTGATAAGCACTACTATGTGGATAGGTCACTAGTTTGTTAAAGTTTTAAATATATTTTCTCAATTTAGTTTGTGCTTAATTTGTTTATTCTTATTTATTCTCATTGATGTAAAAGATATAAATTGGCATATGAAGGTGGAATATCAACACTTCCTAGCAAAGAGCTATGGCAACAAGTAGATCTAGGACTTCAAATTGGAGCTCCAAATGTATTTAGACCAAGAGGTAGACCCAAAAAAAGGAGACTTAAGAGTTTCATGGAACAAGACAAGAAAAGCCACAAATGTGGTCATTGTGGGCTATGGGGCCACCACCGCAGTACATGCAAGAATGCTTTGGGAATCAATCCAGATTTAAATTTTGAAGCTTCACAAAAAGGCCAATCATCAATTCAAAAATAGACGAAAATAAGTGATGCCAATATATATGAAGTCCAATATACAAGTTTAGATTAGGACTAGTTGGTGGTGGAACCATCTTTAATATTTAATTAATTTTGCATTGGTACCAATGATTATATGTATTTTGAATGTTTTCGTAAACAATGAAAATGTTAATCTGTAACCTCAGAAAATTTTTGCTTAAGCAATTTCTTTTTTTTTTCTCTGCGATATTTTTATTTGGTAATAATTTTGTGCTGAACTTAATCAATTTTCCACATAAGATTTGACGATTTTTTTCCCAAAATTGTGTTCTTTATGTTGGACACAATTGTGATTGTTACTTAGTTCCGCTCAAGATGAATTTCTTGTTCAGACTATAATAGATCGCTAGAAACACTCATTTTGATTGATGTTCCCATCTTGCCACCTCTTGGCTTACTTCCACCCCACTCATTGTACCAGACTTCAAAAACAATTGCAAATGTATTCTTAAATACTTTTTTTTAGCCATAAATAAATATTTGATGTTTTTAAAGCAAAAATAGGTATTCATGATGATTCCTTTAAAGTACAGTTGCAAATGTATTCCTTCAGAGGATTTAAAAGTGAATCAAATAACCCAAGAACTTCATATTTATATATCTTTCTATGATAAGCTGCTAAAAGGTATGCTATCATGAAAAGCAGGTTTACAAATAGTAAATAAGCATAAGGTAAAGCATATATCACTCTAAATTAATTAGTAAGTTCATCCGGTAAGATGAAATGTCGGTTGCTCACGGTAAAATCCCTTTAGTAAAACACATAACTCTAAATTACAATACCACCACCTCAACTCTCGATAAGTCTTCAAGATGGAAGGGTTAGGATCTTGTTTTACTACTTTAGATTTAGAATCGATCAAAGTACAAAATAATCTATTAAGAGTTTTCTTACTTTGTTCTTAATATTTTCTTCTAATAATTAGTTCGTTTCCTAAAATTCACCATGAAGGAAATCAATTTGGTTAATTCTGAGGTATTTCGCTTTCTCCATTGATAAAGCATATGATATGTTTTCCATCATAAACTTGTTGCATTATTTTCCTTCATAAACTTTCTACACTATTTCTCTTAATTATTGCAAATTAAAGCAAACCCAATGCCTATTGTCAGATCTTTCTGATTGGCATTCTCCACTATATCGATTCACTACAGAATAATTGGTGGTGGGGCTTATTTATATTTGCATGGAATGTGGGACAAGAATGGATGTTGGGCCATGAATAGTCTTTGCTTGGCCTATGTCACGTCGGTCAAATGACTAATCCGAATCGAAGATGAGTAAGCTATCGGCATGAGAACGACTTGTGTGTGGATTCCATGGTTTAAGTTTGCCAGTGAAGATACAAAGGTGAAGACAATGTGATGCTAACAATCATTAAATCCAATTTATAGGCCTTTTCTTTAGTGTTGTCAAGTGCATATTTGTGTGCAATGTTTTTTTTGTAATATGGATTCTATTTTCCTGAATAGCAATAATCCTTTATACTGCTGCCATAATTATTCAATCGAATTTTCAGGATTTGTTTTTAGCGCAAGTCTTATTTCCCTCGATATAAGGCTTCTTTCTTCCATTTTACCATAGATGTTGAATATCGGTGATGTTGAAATGGTTACTCTTCTTAAAGCGCCATAACACGTATGTTCCAATGTAGTAGCCACCTCTGTCCCGGACTCGGATGTTATTTCAGCCATCTGTTTTCATCTATTACATATAAGTTCTTTATTTGTTTATAACTCTTTTGACAAACTTGAATCACACCACCACGGATTGATTTTGAGAGGGGAAAAAGATTAATACATACATATACATATATTCTTGTATCAATTCATTTTTTGAACATTTTATATAATCTTCAAATTCAAGATGTTCATTATGAGCAACAAGAAAAAAATTCTGGGTTATGTGATACAAACACCGAAACGGGATTGTGAATATTTTATATAATCTTCAAACTCAATAAGTCACATATATAACACATAATAGAATGAGGCTTTAAGAACTCATCCTTCAAAATACACATAATGATATTGAATATAAACACCAAAACGATATTATGTCAGTTAGAAGAAGAAGATCTTAATTACAATCACTACTAAGAGAGCAATTGCAAGTTTATAATGAAAAATTAAAGATTCATAATTCTGGTTGTTCCTTCTAGCATCTTCACGGTTCCTTCTAATCAACTCCTCAATGAGTACTCTAAGCGTGCTATTCAAATCAAATGCATCGTTCTCAATTTCATCGGCCCATTTAAAGAAATTACAATCAAACTCAGTTCGATTTTGGGGACATCGATAAAATTCGCCCAGATTCTCACCATGATGGGTTGAAAACCAAACACAATAGATTGCATCGACAATAAATTTTCTCGATTTGTAATTCCTTTGGACAGATGAGTTACTTGAGCTCATTTATGAATATTGCCTGTTGAATTTAATAAGAGAAGCCAATTAGAAATACTTCATATTTGAATACATTTATTTAAAAAAATTTGTTCGGGGAATCATAATAAAAATATGTACTAAAGATTCTTTAACTGAATACACAGATTCTTCTTTCCAACATCTTAGAACCAAGCTAGAATATATACATATGTAGGGAATTCACAAATCAACAAGCCAAAAGGACATCACATTTTCAACCAAATACAGATTTTCAAATATTGAGCAACTAAAAGAATCAAGTCGTTGTTTTCAACAATCAAGAAGAAGAATCCAACTTACTTTGTAAAATCAGAAAATTTATTTATACAGATCTTTGTAAAAATCAGAAAAATTATACTTTGTAAAAATCAGAAAATTTATACTTTGAAAAAAATCAGAAAATTCAGAAAATCAGAATCCAACAAAAAGCAATCATTAATTAGATACATAGATCTACTTTGTTGAATATACCGCCTCCTCTTGCCTAGGACAATACAAGAAACTAACACGTATAGACATAGATCTTAAATGAAGTTCCGGGTAATAGAGAAAGAGTGAATGGTCGGCGTACCTGCACCTTCAAGTGAAGTGAGATAAGGGTTTGTCGCCGCCACACATGATCAAAGAAGGGAGAGAGTGAAAGTTTTTACGCGGGATCCTTTAACGCTTCGTCGTGGAGGTTGGACTGTGAGCACGAAGTTAACGAAGGGGGAGACGGCATCGTCCCGAATGGCCATTTTGAGAGATTTGAAGTTTTAGGGTGGTATGTTAGTAATATTTAAGTTTAAGATGTTAAATATGAAAATTGAATAGTTTACCGTGGTACATATGTAAATCCCCCAAAAAAGTATCATCCGACCAATTTTTTTTAAAGTTAACCAACAAGCATTTTGGGAACTTCCCAAAAAAGAAAAAAAATGCTTTTTAGAAAGTAAACTGTCTTTTTAAAGAACGGTAAAAGCATCATGAAAAGATGGGAGATTTACACATATCAATTTTTTAGAAATGATATATCTAAGCTCTAAAATAGTGTATTTACAGATCTAACACCTAAAACTTTAAACAAAACCGATATACCACACTATCGGGCATCGACAGTTTTTACACTCCGTTCAAAAAAGCTTCCTTCGCTCAACCCTCTATTGTGAGAAATTGCAATAGCATGGTTGTATGCTCAGACAGTTCAACCTTCCACATATGATTGATGTAGTACCAGTAGATCTCTCCTTCAAGCGAGTGGATGATCAAGAAAACATAGATATTGATGGATCGTTTACCACCAGACTTACATTGCATAATAGGAAAATAGGCGTGATTCAGTTGTGGTGGTAGATTCATCTCAACATGATGGGGAGCCCGCGATCAACCGATGCATGAGGTGATATCGATCTTGAGCTTCACTCTACATACAGAAGACACAAATAATTCTCCCGGATACTTATTACCCTCAAGCGCCTGGAGAACGATTAATGGTAAGCCTATTGTTAACATAAAACTATTATTTTGTATAATGATCAGCGCAATATCAATATCTTTGATAGTAGGTAGACATAAGTACTTCATTATCACTACTGACGAATGGCGATGAATGTTAGTCCATCTTCTACTTTAGTACTCAAGTCCTCTACATATACATTCACACAACCATCGCAGTATTTATATCAGGATGCTATGTGGACTCAGATGCACACATGGCGTGCACCAATCCTCCCGCTATGATCCTCGTCATTCCATATAACACTGAGTGTATGATTTTTTCGCTTTACGGGCTTTGATGAACCTAGTGTTACACATCTGGGTTACTCGCAACAACCTACCGAGCAGATTGAAGAGGAGGAACAACATCAAGAACATCATTTATGAGACCTAGATGACCACCACCCATTACACTCCGAGTGATGATTTGGCCACAGTATCGCCAATGATACCGTCTATACTATCATCATTTGTAGACAATTAACACCATTTACTTGTAGTTGTACCTCATGTATTATGTTTTATTCATTTTCATTCACTGTTATATGCTTATTATTTGTTTATTCTTTGATGTTAGTTACTGTTTGCATATATGAAATGATTACTGTTGTAAACTCATGCGAGTAAATTATCGCATTTGCCAACATAACCAACAGGAATGATTACAAATGCAAAAACTGTGGATACCCGGGCATAAGTCCATAATGTTCATAAGTCCATACCCAGGTGTAAGTCCATAATGCCCATCACCACATAAAAGAGTTAAAAAAAAGATACAATAAATTAAATAATTAACAACCTCTTTAAAACTCATATGTAACTGCATACATGTATATGCATAAATGTAGCATAAGACAAACTTTTTTAATCACATGTTGAAATCCATCAAGGGAGAATGGAAAGAAGCCTTCTCATCAATCTCTCTTTGAACAGGAAAAATAACACAACATAGTTATCAACAAACTCTTAATAACCAAACTTCCATATCAAAGGTAGTGGCATTGATTCCTAGAGGAGCTTCGGCCCACCTTGATGACTCATAACTATGAGACTAGAAGAATCAGTTAGGGATAAGTTTTCAATTGTTAGTCATAATCATAACTACTTCTCTACTATCCATAAGAAATTTTCAACTCCACATCACAATTTTTGCGAGCGTTTGCAAAAACTACAACATACCAGGCTAAAATATTCGATTTTGGTCAATATGAAAGTCATGAGGAATTTCGTTATGTTTCCAACGATACCAAGCTCGCTCGATTCTAACACCGGATAAGTCCGATACGAGCAAGATAGTGAGGTAGTGCCAATTTTTTCAAGTCCTCACCGCAATTTGTTGTGAGCGTTTGCAAAAACTTTGGCATACCAGGCTAGAATCGTAGATTTTGGTTAACATTAAAGTCATGGGAAATTTCATTAGGTTTCCAACGATATTAAGTTCACAATCGACCATGACCCATATGGGTAAAATATCAACTAAAACCATTTTAAAATGGAAAGAATCAGATTTTGCCTCAACAATGATATATGGGGAATTTTGTTATATTTCCAAAGATAATAAGCTCTCTCAATTCTAATACCAGATGAGTTCGATATAGGCAAATATCAGTTCCGCTCCATTTTTTTAATCCACGATCGTAGTTTTTTACGAGCGCTTGTAAAACCTGGTGTAGCTAGAATCACGATTTTGATCAACATGAAAGTCATCGAATTTTGTTAGGTTTCCAACTATCTAATCTTGGCCGACTACACCGTAAGAGTCCCGATATGGGCAAAATACCATGCTAATTTTTTTTAACTCCAGATGTGCATGAGCGTTTGCAATAACTGCGATGTACCGGGCTAGAATCTCAGATTTGATCTACATGAAAGTCGTAGGGAATTTTGTAACGTTTCCAACTATATTAAGTTCGCCTGATCCCAATAAATCATGATATGGCTTAAAATACCGATCATATGCCAATTTTTTTCAACTCGCACTTTTTTTGCAAACGTTTGCAAAACCTGTGATGTATTGGGCATCACAGATTTTGGTCAACATAAAAGTCATGGGAAATTTCATTACATTTCCAACGATACCAAGATACCTCAATTCCGACACCGGATAAGTCCAATACGGGCAAAATGTTCGCGTTAATTTTTTTTTTAAAAGTTAGCTCAGCCTCAGTCTGATTCACCGGCGTCACCCATTCAATGAGCTACTAGCCTATCTAAATTTTTTTAAAATTTAATTCTTTAATTAAATTTTAAATTAAGCCTAATATGAAGATTTAGCCGTATTAAAAACAACAGCTTTTAAGAGGAAAGCTCACGCTAAGATAACCTCTTCAATAAAGTCTCCCTGTCTCCCTGAATTAGGATTTCACTGTTGTTGTTGCGTTGAAAAGCTAACTTTGTGGTTTATCAGAATTCACTTTCTATCAAATAAAGTGCAAATTAATCATTAACTAATGATATAGTAATATTAAAACAAATCATTTTAAAATTATATTAATCTTGTTCATATCAATTGTCACATAAACTGTTCGAATCAATGGGCATAATAAATTCTTAATACATAGTAACCACTTCAGATTTTTAAAATGGCTTCTTAAAATTATTTCACAAATTTTAAGTTCAACCATTTGTATGTCAGAGACTGCAGAGAAAAGTGTAGAAGTTGGGCCACAGAAAGCTGAAAATTTCAAATTTCATTCATTCTTTTTATTCTTATCAACAGACATACTAATAGAGGCATGTAATGAAGCTTAAGGCCTTTGTAGCGTGAAGGAAACACATTGCAGGGACCTGGAGAATAAAACCTGACCTGCGGCTGCAATTTCTATGGGAGAGGACCGCATGAGGGAAGATTCATGAATACTGCATTGTTTGTCACGTGAGGAGGAGAGTCTGTGAGACAGAGTAAGGGTGGGAGGTAGCGTGGTATATCTGTTTTTTAAAAATTTTGAGTGTTAAATCTGTAAATATACAATTTTAGGTGTTAGATATGTAATTTCTAAAGAATTATGGTATGTATGTTAATCTTTTCATTGTTATTGTAATGGCTCTTTTCACTTTTCTTCTAAAGAAAGTGAGAATAACAAATAAAAATATTTATGTAGAAAAAATTTATTTTATATGCTCCATAATAATCGTATTTGAATAACATCCCCGTTATATATCAAAAAGTTTATTTCAAGCTTAAATATAGGTCATATATTCACAATTTAAAGTTCATCATTATCAAGATTTGTTCTAACTATTTGTATTCAAAATTTAATTCAAACACTCATTCAAACTAAGTTCAAATTCTTTTTTAAGTGATGTTCAAGTAACATTCTAATAAGGTTCAAATCATGCTTATAACATAATCATAGAAGGTTCTAGTAGGAAAGAGTGAATTTTAAACCAAATTTGAATTGATTTCAAACAAGATTTAAAAATCCATAATCTAACCAAGTTAGAACAACACTTAAAGTAGGTTCAAAATAGGTTCAAACACAGAACAAGTTTATACAATTTCAAACTAGGTTTTATTAGGATATTATACTAAGAATTATAGCAATCTAATACTTTTGTAACTTAACATAGACAACAACAGGTGTGGGAAAATAAAGCCGCTATGCACCACTCCTCCAAACACACTCATAATTAGTCACATTTCTACTTCAAGTATTATCCAATTAGTTCTCATTAAGTCCCTTAGTATCATTCTAATTCATATCCATAGCCAAAATCTTCAAAATAAAATTAGGTTTTGCTTTTTCCCAATGTCTTTAAGAAAGAAAAAGATGATGATGGGATATCAATGCATTTTTTCTCTTTTCCTAGACTTACTCCTCATCATCTTCATTAAAGCCATTAAAGTCATTTAAGCCACTTACATGTCATAAGTAGACCAGGGCATCTATGATTTCACTTGCATGTCACAAGGCCTAGGAGCTAACAACAATCATAGTTTCTAGATAATCACTTGTCAAAATGTGTTCTCACCCACCCCTCTAGTAGTAAGAGAAAAAAAAATTTTTTTGAGGGCATAATTTGACATTTTAAAAAATATTAGCAATTTTTTCATCTTGGGGTCAATATTATTATTGGTTTTATTTTTTTGTTAGAATATATATTTTAAAAGAAATATATAAAATAAATATAAAAAAAACATATAATTGATGGCATATGTTCTTTATATTTTGAAGGTGATGTATACTTACATCATTCTTGATACTATCTTGTATATCTTTTTCCAATAAAAGTGATTAAAATATTTTCATCCACTGATCTCTAATTCTATTTGTATACTTTTCAAGATATTTAAATTGAAAAATCTCTTTCAACAATCATTGAAACAATTGGTAGAGTCACCTAATTTTAATAATTTAAGAGTGAAAGGATATAAATTATTTTTTTTCTATTGATCATTGTCTATGCAAGCATTGAAATGTCTTCTAAGAATTAAAGTGTTCATCAAACTACATGTCAAAAATGTATGTTTTCAATTGATTATTATTGATCATTAAATCTACTAATATAAAACCCTTTGTATAAAAATGTGTCATTCTACTTAATTTATCTTTGATGAATGCACTAAAATATTACTTCGATTTAAAAAGCAAATCTATATTTGCCATTATAATTATTTAACTCTTAAAGCTAAATATCAATGATTGTACATTTTAGGGGATACAATGTGAAATTTTTTATCTATGAAAGAAAAATTAAGAAAAATGTTACATTCACTTTAGTTATTTAATTATACATTATATATATCTTAAAATTATTATTTTAATATTTAATTTATTAAATTTGAATTAAATGATAGTTATTTTAAAAATTTTGAATTAAA
Organism: Cymbidium sinense; assembly: GCA_021442155.1. Lineage (NCBI taxonomy): Eukaryota > Viridiplantae > Streptophyta > Magnoliopsida > Asparagales > Orchidaceae > Cymbidium > Cymbidium sinense. The sequence continues at coordinate 85,614,639 of CM038228.1, forward strand.
TAATATTCATATGAGACAAATCTTGAAAAAATGTAATTAAATTTTAAAATTTTTTATAGGAAAATTTTATATATAGCACTTAAAATTTTAATTTTTATATATTTCACATCTAAACTTCTAAATATATTGAGGACAAAATCAAGCATGAAGTCATTATATAGATTGGTATTGAATTAGGGGTGCATTTAGGTACTAACTTTTGTAGAATATATGCATATCATGAATTTTTGCTTTCAATCTCAAGGTTAATTAAGCCTAAAATTAGATTAATTAAGCCTAATTAACCCTCTAATCCAGCCATGTGGCGACACCGGCACAAGATATATGTTATTTAAGTTGTCACATCCGCCTCGATTCTGGAGGATTTTTCTCTACGAGCCGTCCGATCTAGGATCGCCTCGGGATTAATCCACAATTTAAAATCGATGGGATATAGGCGATCTAATCATAGTTGTCCGTTCCAATCATGTGGAATGAACGTGTGATCCTTCTCCTTATGGGAGATGAACACGTTCATCTCTTCGATCAATTTGACTCACCCAAGCTTTTAGGATCAAAATAATCCCACACCTATGAAGGAAGGGGATGTACATCCAAGCCAAGATCTCAAGGGATGACACTTTTCTTCAAAAGGACCAAAACAAACTTTCCTAAGGCTACGGTTTCAGGCAATTACCTCGTCAGAGGCTATCACCAGCGCTTCCAATTGAGGAGGCAGTTTCATTTAGTAGAAATGAACCCCTGTTGAAGGAATTAGGTCTTAACTTGAAGTAGATTGCTCGGTTGACCAAGCTCCCCTTCAATGGTGATCGGTTTTGATCGAAGTGATGCTTCTCGTGGCTTGGAGACTTGGGAAACAACTTGTTTGAGCTCGACAAAGTCCACTGATGGTGCTTGCAAGGTTAATTTGGATAAGTTGGAATTTCAATTGACCTCCCCTATTTCGATTTTGAGCAAAACTGAGAAGGAGAAATGGGGGAGATCAGGAATGGCTTGCAAAAGCTTGGAGAAGCTTCACCGACCTCCTTAGCTCTGTGGAAATGAGTGCTTTGAGTGGGAATGAGGGGGAGTATATCTCCCCCTCCTTGGATCAAATGGTGATGAGTAGTTTTGCCATTTTTGATCAATGACAAGAATTGGGTTCATGATTTGGGCTGCCAAACATCCCATGTGAGTCATTTTAGGTAGTGGAGTGAAGGAGAGTGGATGCCCATGTGAGTGCATTTGGTGATCCAAGTGTTCAATTTCTATTGAGGGGTGGGTTTGGCCTTGGCTTGAGTCATGGGTGACCCACGCTCATTGGGTCATGTTCACCACCCTCCTTGGTGTCCATGTGGACCACTAGGAAGATGCCAAGTGGCCTTGAGAAAGAAATGACCAAATTCTAAGTGAATTTGGTCATATGATACCTTTTGACCTAAGGGCAAAATGGTCATTTGATTTGGGGAAGATTTGAAATGATTCAAAAATGTGTTGGGTCAAATTTCAAGTGATTTGGAGTTCATTTGGTTTGATTGGTTCAATTTAACCCATTTAGGTCAATTGGGTCAAATGTTTGCCAATTAGTCAAATTAGGTCAAACCATGAGTTAGGTCAAGTTCAAATGATCATTTGGAGCCAATGGGTATCATTGGTTTGGTTCAATTTGATTTATATTTGGTTCATTTAGGTTCATTTAGGTCAAATGGGTCAAGTTGACCAATTTGACCCATTTGACCCAATTAGGTTAGTTCATGGGTTGGTTTAAGCTTGGTTGATCATTTGAAATGTATTGCAAGCTTTGGTTTCAATCAATTTTGGTTTGATTTCAGATTTGACCTTTTAAGTCAAGTTGTTCAATAATTGGGCTAGGTTAATTAAGTCAATTGAAGCTTTGGTCAAGTTCAACAATTTAGAATGTTGAATTTGATTTGGTTACAATCAATTTGGCTTAGATCAAGATTTGACCTATTTTGGCTTCTTATCAATCAATCAACTTAGGTCAAGTGGCCATTAGGGCTTGGTTTGATTATGGATGGCTTTGGTCAAGTTCAATAATGGAATTTAGATGGTCATTTCAATAATATTTTTTGTTTTGATTGATTTTGGATATTTTCATCTAGATGACTAATTTGAGGCTTGGATTAAATTTGGCTCTCAAAAGGTCCTTTAGGTCACTTTGGGTCAAGTGAACCTAAGTGGGTCAATTGGCTTGATCAAGGCTTGAATTCAAGTTTGTTGAACTCACATATGGACTTATGAAAAATATAAATCTAATTGCAAGTGATTTGGAGTTAAATGGGTTTTGGATCATTTGACAATTTCAAGTCAAAAGGGTGAACATGGGTTTTGGGTTCATTTGATTTTGGTTAGATGATTGTAGTTCATGTTTATATATTCATGTGATTGAAGAAGTGATTGTTTGAAGAGAAAATCCAAGGGTTTGATTGATTTGAGAATAATAAATTCAAGGATTTGACTTGAAAGAGTATAAGTTGGATTTAAGTTGAATTTGGATTTGAGTTTTGAATTTATTTTGGTTATTTGAATTTATATTTCATTTATATTTGTGAATATTAATGAGAATATAAATGTGTTATGAGAAAGTCTTTAGAGTTTGGAGTGATTTGGATTTGATTTAAGCTAAGTCCATAAAATGAAATCAAAGGGCTTAGGAAAGATTTTGAGATTTTGAATTTAATCATGGGTTTCAATCATTTGATTTGAATTGATTTATGATTTGGATTTTGGAATTGATTTATGATTTGGGTTTTGGAAATGATTTATGATTTGAGAAAATCAATTGGTTAGAACTAATTTAAGATTTGATTTGTATTAGTTTATGATTTGGGAAAATCAATTGAGTTCGAATTGATTTAAGATTTGAATTGGATTGGTTTGAAGGAGGGAAGCAAGGATTAGTTTCAAGCTATAGGCAGTAAACGCTCCTAAACCCCTCAAGGCATAACATATTCCTATGGCTAACTCTTCTAAGTCTCTAGGGTTAAGTGTTCACCTAATCACTAAGTGTCTAAGACCAAGGAACTCTGCTCTAAAGGAGTCCTATGTCTAAGGTAGAGAAGTTGAGAGCTCACTCCAAAAGTGAGGTCAACATGCATCAGTTCAAATGACATACAATATTTAATGTGCTTGGAAAGAAATAACAAACCATAACCACATGTTTTCATTCAATTATACTAATCCTTAAGGACAATCATATCAAATAAAGTTGTTTAAAGAAAACCAAAGTTTCTTAACACCATTTTTAACTTTATGTTTTGATTTAATTGTGTGAGGAATAGTTTGTTGATCCAAACTCATTCTCATGTTTATGAATTAATTTCATTTAATGAAATATAATTAGGTTGATTTTATATGTTAATTAAGTTGTATAGTGTAATAAATACATTAATTAACCCTTTCCTATATTACCTCAATGTAATTAACTAAATAATCATGAGCCAACATGATATGCATGTGGATGAAGAGTAAATTGGCAATAATCCTAGAAAATAAATGAGGCATAATGCGGCTCATAATTAATAGTTAATTAAATTAAGAAATTTATTAAGTATGCTTATGGTTTCCCCATATATGTGGGTTGATTATAATTTTCCTAAGTACCTTTAGGTTATTAAACACCTAAAGATCTACCCCTGATTTAATTGATTAAGATCCGATGTAATTCATTTGATTTTATTTTGATTAATTAAATTAAATTAATTCTTAATGTTAATTAAATCCATTTTAAATGGGATGAATTTAGAGAAATGATTAGAGGGAAGGCCTTATCATGTTATCCTATTCATTCACTATTGATTAATGATATATGACCTTTAAAATTAATTAATCTTACTCTTTGATTAATTTATTTATTTATTAATCACACTAAAAGCTAATTAAACTCATAAATGTTGATTACCCTAATTACCTAAGAAATAATTCCCAATAAAATTATGGGTGGTGAGGTCATCATCACATTAATTATCATTAGGAGCAATTACTGCAGAATTAAGGCTTAATTTTACTAAGTAAATTTTAATCAAACCTTAATTAAGACTTAACCCTTTGTTCAAACACAATTAGAAATATTTTAAAATAAATCTCCTCTATTTTCCTTTTAAAATGACTATTTATTTGTAATTTTTAGATTTTTTCTACAATTTGTTATAATTTTTTGAACTTTCAGCCGTTAAACCAAGTAATTAAGCCTAATTTAAGCTTAATCTCATCGGCGCCACGTGAACCTCTGACGTGGTGCGCTTTCCACGTGGCACCACGGGATTGCTTACTTAAAGTCGCTCATTGCGCGTGGTGGCGGCGGGGCTTTCTTATCGTTTCGATCCCAGATCGAATGGTCAGGATTAACCCCAGGGTTTTAATAAGATTAAATTAGATTTTATCTAGTGAATAATCACGACCATCCGTTCTGATCACACGGAACGGATGGTGTGTGATCCATCATCTCCCGAGCAACGAGAGACGGGTATCGTCCGCCTTCCATCGCTCGATTAGAGCTCACCCGAGCTCGGATCGATTCAGGATTCAACCCACACCATCATGAGGTAGATTCGAAGGGATTTACCGGTCAATTAGTGACATACAAATTTTCTTCAAAAGGCCTAAAATTTTAAAATCACTTGAAGGGAATTACCTCGAGCTCAAGACCAATATGTAGCTTGATGTAGCCCATGAAGCTCTGGTGTTGAGCACATGTTGATTCTTCATCATTTGCTCTATAGGCCATGAACCGACATTGTGTAAGTCGACGTTGATCGAACTCGACCTCCGGTGGTCGTGGAGCTCGGGAGGTGATTCGTTCTTACTCAACAGAGTGTGGGGAGTGTGTGGGTGAAATTAATTTGAATTTGGTGGCAATTTGAGGAAGTTTGATCGAGGAAGCCTTGCCCTATTTTGGTTCAAGGAATTCCGGTGATGGGGAGGCTCGGGAGGCTTAGGTAGAGCTCTGGGATTTTAAAACGGTCTCTAGAAGCTCTAAGTGAAAATGGTATTGTTTTGTATCGAAATGAGGGGGGTATATCCCCCCTCCCTTGAATCAGACGAATGAGATCCTCTTCTTAATTTGGTAGTCGCCAGCATCGGAGTTGTCAAGGTCAATTCTAAGTGGCTCGATTTAGATGGCCAGAGGTTGGGTTGGTGGCTCAAGGTGGTAGCCCTCCTCTTTGGATCCAATGGTTTTGGCTAGGTGTGGGGAGGTGAGTTAACTCACCTCCCCTTGGTCCATGGTGACTAGCCCACCCAGGGTGCTAGCAAGCGGTTAGGCCCCATTTGGGTAAGAAGTGGCTGCCAAGGAGAGAGGGGAAGAGTTGACTTGCCAATTTTAGACTTGGTCCCATGTGGGGAGAAAATCCAATGGGTAAGGCTTTGAATTAGACCCAATTCAGGTTAAGCTGGTTTGGGACTGACCCAAGGTGGGTTTATGATGGGTTGGGTCATGTCTCATTGAGTATTGGATTGGTTTAAGTGGGTTTGGCTCAATTTGACCCTTATAGGTCAAATTTGGGGTGGGCTAGGTTAACCAATTAGTCAAATTGGGTCAAATTAAGACTTGAGCCATGTTCAAATGAGTATTTGGGATGTTTTGGTTCAATTGGTTTGAGTCAATTTGGCTTGGATTTTGGCTCATTTGGATTCATGTAAGTCAAATGGGTCAAGTTGACTAATTTGACCAAAAATTAAAATTGGCTTGGGTTAGGGTTGATTCATGTTCAATTGGTTAATGAATATGATTGTAGGCATTGGTTTCTATTAATTTAGATTTGGTTTAGATTTATGCTAATTTGACTCTTTAGGTCAATTGGGTTCAATTGGGGGTTTGGTCAAGTTCAACAATTAATTTGGAATGAACTTGAACCATTGGTTGCAATCAATTTGGGTTAGATCATGATTTAACTTAACTTTAGGTCAAATGGGTCAACTTAGGTCAAAATAATTGGGTTAGGTTTTCAATTGATGGTTGATGTCATTGATCATGATCATGGGTTGGTGTGAATCAATGGTCTCAATTAATTTTTCTTTGATTTAGATTTGGCTAATTTAGTTCATGTAGGTTAAGTGGGTTGACTTGGTCAAATAACCAGGTTGACTTGGTTTGACCTAATTGATGATAATTGATCAACCTAGGGTGATCAACAATCATGGTATGATATTTTTTGTAGGTTTGGTTCAATCTAATTTGGGTTAAATTGATATTGGGCTCAAATGAGTCTTTTAGGTCACTTTGGGTCAAGTGAGCCTAAGTTAATTGGCTCAATTTTGGATTGATTTGATTTAGTTGAGTTTATATATGGATTTGGGAATGATATATAGCTTTGATTGCAATTGATTTGGGTTCAAATATGTTTTAGTTCATTTGGATATTTCAAGTCAAATGGGTTAGGTTATATTTGATTTGATTGAATTGATTTTGGCTTGATGATTGTAGATTTGATTTATATTTGAGATGATGATTGGGGAAGTAATTGATTCATAGAAAATTAATTGAATTTGATTTGATTTGAATAGAGTTTTGGCTAAGTCCATGGGATTGAATTATATGGCTTAGGCTAAGTTTGATTTTGGTTTGGATTTTGATTTAGGACATGTGAATATAGGTTTCATTTATATTTGGGAAGATGATTGAAGAAATAATTGATTCATGAGAAAATCAATTGAAATTGATTTGAATTGAAGGGGATTTTGGCTAAGTCCATAAGATCAAATCACATGGCTTAGGATAGGTTTGATTTGAATTTGGTTTGGTTGATTTGAATCGATTGCATATTTGGTATGGGTTGATTGGAGAGTTGAATTTACTTTGAGAAAGTCAATTGAGTTTGGTTTGGCTTGAACGATTATATATTTCAATCATTTGATTTGAAATTTGAATTTGGATTTGGTATGTGATTTTAGGTGAATTGAATTTGAGGTTTGGTTTAGGCCAAAGAGGAGACATAGATTGAGTTTAGGTATATGGTAGATAAATCTCCCTAAGTCCTAAGACATAACCTAATCCTATGATTAATCCTTCTAAGTCTCTAGGCTTAGGTTAAATATTCACCTAATTGCTGGAAGTGTCTTACGACTAAGGAGGTCTTTAGTACTTAAAAGACTCCTAAATCTAAGAAGAGAAGATTGAATCCTCACTCCAAAAGTGAGGTCAACACTAATTTAAAAAATTTTAAAAAGCATAAGTATGGAAGTACATAATCAAAACTATCAAAAGACATAAACATTAAAAGATATATCATTTATTTAAAAATTTTATAAGATGTAAGTCTTAAAAGGAAAATGTTTCTTTACTTTTTCATAAACTTCAAAAGAAAAAAGCCTCAGAAGATTTAGAATTTATATTCATCTAAAAACCTCAAAAGATATAATTCTTAGAAGTTATATTATTTTTCTTACATTAAGATATCAGAATAAAATGATGTAGAAGCCACAGTGAGCATATTTATGTATTGTAAAATCTTATAAATTTAGAAATCAAAGCCCTAAACTATACTATAATTGGAAGTCCATATTTTCTTATTGTTAACTCAAATATTTAATTATGGCATTTTAAAAATTATAACAAGATTTGGATATGAATATTTCAAATATATATATATATATATGAAAGATATCTAAGAAGCTTAGTCTCTTATTGAAGCCAAGTTCTTGGAAATTTGAATCATTCTTATATAAAATTTAAGAGTTTATTAATTATCATCATTATTTTCAATAAGTTGATATAAATATCAGTCAAGTTTATACATTAATACATGAATTAAAAAAAACATCTAAAAGTTTGACAAATAAAAATCTTATTTAAAATCCATATACAAAACTACCAAATTTATAAGATCTTGCCACACTTTTCATCACTATCACGTAGTGTAGGAATTATCAATTAATAGCCACTCAATTTTTTTAATATACTTTAATAAAATTTTAAAATATCTATATGGAAAGAGAAGCATCTACGAAAAAATTTCATTGATTTTAATAAGCATACAATTCATAAGAAATTCTAGAAATCTATAATTAGTAAATAATATATTATATCAAATTTTTTGTTCATAAATCACATATTTACATAAAATAACTCTCAATTGTGGGTAAAGATATTATAGTCATAGAAATTCACAAGAGGTTAAATTAATATAATTATAGTATTAGGACATTCAAAAACTAAAATTCTCTCAAAAATCAAGATAGTAGAAATTAATGGTTAGATGAATAAATAACATATTGATTACTCTTTCATGACCATCATAACAAAAAAAATTTAACTAAATCTAGAAAACACATGTGGTTTCCAACTTGTGCAAAAGCCAAAAATTTTAAACTCATTGTATATGTGGCACATAATCATCTCCATGTGTTATTAGATCTTCTACAGCCACACTTACTCTCAACCAAATAACATCTCTAATGCTTCCTGCATGCTATCACATTAGCTCTAATGCCCAACCTTCATGGCTGGCTCTTTTGACCATCTTCTCCAAAGCTTCTTGTTGAATGGCTCTACCAACTCCTTGCATGGCTCTGCTGGCTCAATCAACTGATATCTTCATATCAACATCATCCTTTTCACTGCAAAGAATTCAATTATATCTTAATTGAGTTATTCCTTTTTTTCCTCATTCAACTTAAAATTTCTCATTATCTCCTTAAGCAATAACTCACTAGCAAGTCATCGGCCTTGACACAATTTCTTGTTCATTCTCTTTAGAGTTGATATTATACATGGTATACGACTACCAATATTACCTTCCATTGACTCTCTTTGAGATAGGCCATTATGTGCATTAACCACATATTTGTAATGTATGTCATCTAATATGATTATAAATCAAATAATGTATGTCATCTAATGTGATTTACAAAGTGTTCTTATAGGTATAGGTTACTTGTATATTAGTAACCATGATGATGATGATAATGTGTTAAACTCAATTTAGTTACATAGAGATAGACAAAGAAGAAACCTATGAAAGTGTACTACTTATAATTATTTATAAACTTGCATGTGGATATAAATATGAAGATGTGCATAGCATGGCTTTCCTTCTCTTTTCTTTTAGCATAGTTTTGAATAGGATTTGGCAAAGTGTATAGTTCATTTGAAAAGAAAACAACACTTCCCAAACCCCATTCCAATCCATTCCTATGCCATTACCTAAGAAGGACATCCACACGTGTACATATAGATTGCATAAATAAAATAAATAAACATATATAAACTTTTTGCATCTTTCTTTTCATTCATTTATTTTATACATGTGTTTGTATTTAAGGAAAAATATATTAGTTTAGACAATAGATTATGAGGCTTTAAGTAGTTGATCTTGTACCTTCTTAACATCTGTCATACTCACTTTCTTTCAAACTATACATGTGCATGTGAATAATGGATAAAAGAAACCCTCTCTATTGAAAATCATGCATCATAATGCACTCAATTTTCTTAAGTAACATTTAGCATTCATCATAATATGTTAAACATTTTCACTTGTATGTATAGATATTTTCATTCATTCTATATGTTATGTATTGAAAGAAATGAAGTGATGTTATTTTGTAATATTAATTCTTTACTAAATCTTAAAATATTTCTTTTGAATAAGTTTGTTTAGAAAATCTAAACTTGTAATTAAAACACATAATGAAATATTATAAACAAAATCAAATATGAATCACTTTAAATTACTTAAGATAGGGAAGGAAGATTCTCTTCTCTTTTCTCTCTTAACATAATTAATTGTAGGTTCATTCAAACTTAAACAAATCATAAATAAAATCAACTAAATCAACTAAATAAGTTGAACAAAACCATAAGTTGAACATCTTATAAAATATAAACCTTAAGTATACCAACCTTCTAAAATACACACATTAAGTCACCACTTCTAGTTTTAGGTTAGAAGATTTTATGTTTGATATTTTATTTTATATTTTATTTTTTTGGATGTTGTGAATGTGTTAGAATGAAGGTAGTCTAGTAATCATTATCTTATGCAGTGGATTATGCTTAAGGGGCACTGTAATAAAAATATAAATACTTTTAATGTGCAGGTACTTATACTCCTAAGCATAGTCTAATAGGATAGGTGGACTTGGTTACCAATGTGTGGGGTGCTAAGTCCAATATATATTCTTAGGATTTGTATGATTTATTTAGCTAATCTCTATTTTGTAAGTGTTAATTAGATTTACTTTTTTTCTTCATGTAATTTTTGCAATTAAGATTTTGGAATTAATGTTATGGATTAGATGAGCATTGGTTAAGATTACATCTTATGTACCATGAAGCCTTTAAAATCCTTCATCCATCCCAAAGTAAACCAAAAGAAAAAAAGAAGAAAAGAAGGAATGAAGACCCATAACATGAATTTCTTTTTGATTGTAAATTAATTCATTTGTAATCAGGTTTATAAGAGTAGAGCTTCACTCATTTATTTTGTTTGTCGCTGGTACCCAAATGGTCATTTATTCTTTTGCATTAGCTTTATAAAATATTTGATAGTTGTTTAGCTTGTGCATTAAGATGATATGTTTTCCTAGTTTCTTCTTTACTTGATGTATGGCTGGATGGCTTACTCTTAGAAAAACTTCTACCAAATTAATCAAGTCAAAAAAAAAAAAACTCATAACTCTAAAGCTTCTAAAATCAAGATAAAAGAATTAGTAAGCTCATAGATGGATGAGTATTTTTTTATAACATCATGCATAAAAGCATATTGTTTCGCTCTTGATTGGAGGGCTTCCACTTTTGCAACAGACCTTGAGCCATGATGAACACACCTCCCTTCTGATTTTCTCATAATCTTATTTTTTCATGTATTAGGCATATGAATCTAAAAGTCAAATGGTTTTCCAAAATGAAAGTAAAATATATTATGTTTTACATTAGATTTGCATCATTTTTTTGCCCTTACATGATCTAGTCTTATGTAGTTTAAAGACTTAGTCTCTTTAAAATAAATAATAGCCTAGCTATCTAGCATAAAGTATATGTTTCCTCAAAATTTAAAATCATAGGATGAGTTAGTTGGTGGCCATGGTTTAAGCTATTGGTTTATCCTCGTGGAGTAAACCATATACCCATTTTTAGATTTAGGTCATCCTCAGCTCCATAGATTTAGGTTTTAAGGTTGCTTCTCTTCTATGGGACATAAGCATAAATCCTCACTCTTATGTATTTCCATAACCTTGTATTGTGGAATTATAATTCTAAACTTAATAAAAATTTCAAATAAATAATTCAATTTTAAAAATGTAAAGCTCAACCCAGATAGTTTGGGATGTTTACTTGGGTTTCCTAGTATCTAAACATCCCCACTCATCTCCATTTGGCGATAAGAACTCCCTCCTCTTAATGATCCCACTTGATTTCTAAAAATAAACTAATTGATTGATAGTCTTACTATTGAAATCTTTGGAGATGATCATTTACCTTGTCGAGAGTATTCTAAGAATCCCCTTCCTTAGGATATAATTAACTTTGGGGGGTTTGCATTGTAGGGAACTTAACAAACTTGGTTTAAAATAAACCCTACTTTACTTTTCCATGTAAAGTAGTGGATGAATCTTTGTACATATGCAGACTCATTATCCTTAAGAGTCCTTATTGAGATGCTTAGGTCCATTATATGGTGATGACTTCTATCTTTCGGTAGTACACCTCCTCAATGTATATTAATCACCCAATAAGAACATCTCAGATCTACGTTGTATCCAAAATAAAAAAAGAGTATATTTCTATCTTCATTTTATTTTTTATAGATTGAAGATGAAAGTATATATTCTTAGAAGAAAAGTTTTCTTAAATTTTTCACATTGAAATAAGTAGTGTGTTTGATCATGGTAAAGATATTTAAGAGCATATTTTTAATGTATGTTATGACAAGATGAATGCAATAAAATTAAAATATACTAAACTATTTTTTAGTTATAAATACATAAGAAATATTTTCACATTGTTTAGTTACAAATACATAAATTATGATAAAAGTATTTTATAATATCATTACATGATAATTAGACTATTGAAATTCATTGATAGTTGTAGAAAACATTTTCATGATTTATGAGCATTGATTAATCATACATAATCTAAATTATATATCTAAATTATATAACATAATATAGATTATAAAATATTATACATCATATAGTATTATGTAGATCATATAGTACTATTAAGATCATATGATATTATTATATATATGATTAATATTTAACATTAAGACTTGATCTCAAGTAGCCATAGTGGTGAAGAAAATATTTCTATAATGATGTCACATGCACGGTGTTATCTAACTATCATCATCTTCCACTATTTCACAAATAATTTTATTACAATCATAAGACACCAAGCCAATGTTCTAATATTTATAATCATATTGTTTCTTAGAGAGCAAGCTTCTATAATATTACATATATAGTGGATTACTTCAATTGGGCAAAGCCTTGTGATTTTTTTTTCTTTTTCAAATTTATAATATTTCTTGCAACCTTTCTTTTTCTTTCTCTACAAAAGATGTTTTTATAATGTTAAAATTAAAACTTTTCTGCTGTCATGAATATTTTTGTGCATAATAATTTAGCCTTGTCAATAAAAAAATATCCCTAGCATTATACAAAACTTCTCCAATGGATAATAGCTAAGTCTATCAATGATAATATAATCTAGTTGGTGAAAGCCACACAAATATGACTTTAAAGGATCATCTTTATAAGATGGAGGAGCAATAAGCATAAATCATTTAGTCCTTATAACAATATACTCAATAAAAAATACTATTAAAGTGTGTTAAACTTTTACCACAAAAGTAACAATTTGATCACACCCATGCGAGCCCCTCATATTAAGCTAAAATTCCTCATTTTCATAACCTCACCAAGATCTTTATAATGTTGTTAGTTTAACTCATCCTTCTCATGATATCTAACCAACTTACAATCTTCTAATAGTTTTAGTGGATATACCCTATCCTTGCCTTATTGACACCCTTCTTAAAGTAAAAAGTCATGGATGTTTACACTTGTTAAGAAAAAAAGTCATTTAAAGAAAGTAATCAACTTACTCTATATTCTAATTTTAAACTTTTTTTTCTATTTAATATAATTTGCTAGCATTTTTGTATAGTGGGCATCACACTATATACTATTGATTCTTAAGATGGGTCATATGATCCATACAAGCATATCAATCATCACAGGACTATATTACATATTCATTATGCGCTTTCTTACCACTCTAAAGGATCAAATGCCCCCACTTAGTTGTAGGACCCCCACCCACTTAGCTTCAATATCTTTCAATTATGATCACAATAGAATTATCCATCTTGCCAAACTTATATTGAACAATTTATTGAAAATTAGAGAATATAAAGTACTCATCTTATACATACATATATATATATATATATATATATATATATATATATATATATATATATATATATATATATATATATATATATATATATATATATATATATATATATATATATATATTTAAATTCACTAAAATAAACAAGAGACATTTAAGAGTAATTTTTTTATATTTTTTCATTAAATTCTCATCAAATTATAGTATAATGTGAGCTACTATAAGTTTTATTTCTTGAGATCGTTACTTTAGATTTTCTCTCCCTCATTAATACAAGATATAGTTCATTATTATGTTGATCTTTTCATTTAGTAGAAGCATAAATTTTGATATATTAATTAGATTATTAGTGATCATCAAAAGTAGTTCAAATAATCCTCAATTAATTATATAGGAAGAAACTATTCATCCTCACTATTAAGTAAAGTAGGAGAAGTTAAAATACCAAAGGTCCCCTTCCCATCAAATTCTGTAATCACCATAATAGCACTAGTCCATATATTACATCTCATTAAAATATTTAAATCTAACATTATAAAATAGATCCAACATTATGAATACCTTAAAATACACTAGACGTCGCCAAAATCAATCCAAACGACCTCCGATCGACGAGCGGAACTGTCATTGAATGTCGATGTGGGATATAAATTGCGTGACGATGAACTGAAAACGCCGTCATCAACGTCGCCGCTATCGGTCGAAGGAGCCGAAATCAGCGGCCTCCATTCGTGAAATTGATTGATCCATTGGTTTTGAAATGCCGAAATTTATCAAACAAGGACATTACCAGTCGCGTGAAAATCGAGCGCGGCGATGATGAGCATTTCGAGTTAAAATTAACTCAATTTGGTGTAGAAACCAAAAGGCTTCGATCGAAAAGCTGAGTCATTCTTGAATTAATTTAGATCAACATATGTATTGGTATTTATTCTGCTGAAATCTAAATTAAAATAATTTAAATTAATTTAAAATTAAATTTAAAAATTTCCAAATTGCCCCTCATGCAGCAACATTTCCCCTCCTATTTTCAATTTTCTGAAAAAGAAAATAAAAAAATAAATAAAAAAATAAATAAAAAAATAAATAATCACTTCCCCCATTTCCCTCAACTTCCTCCTCATTCCCTCCCACACTCAGATTCTCCCCATTCTGAAAAAACCATTCTCCCCTCAGTCTCTCCCGCCTTCCTTCTCTCATCCAAACCGCAAGCCACCCCCCCAAGAAACCGCTTTCCCGTTCGTCTCCTTCAAACTGCAAGGGAGAACGGCAGCAAACAAGGGCTCTCTCTCTCTCTGCTCTCTCTCTTCCGTCAGAAAGAAAAAAAGAGGTAAAAAAAAGGGATCCCTCCCATCTGAATTTTCCTCTATTATGTGTCAATCCCGCCGGCCAAATTCGCCGCTGCCGGTCCCGTCTCCCGCAAACGTCCGGCCCGCGTTCCCAATCCCGCGGCCATAGCCCAATCTCACGCAATTCCCGCGCAGGCACGAGTCCGCTGACCGGAATCCGCAGCCCACGCACCGACCCGCACGTCCGACCGGCACCCGCCGCGTTATCCCGCCGCGGCCCGCTGACATCGACCCGATGCAGCCCGCACGTTCCGAACCCTTCCACCGCCGCTCTGCCGTCTCGCCCGTTCAGTGCTCAACCCGAACCCGCCGACCCGATCTCGCCGCACCGACTGGCCCGTTCCGCCTTACCCGGCCCGCTCCTGTTCTCCGACCGGGCTGCATTACCGCTCGGCCGCTCTGTAAGCGTCCCGCTGACCGACCCACCCCACTGCAGCGCCTGATCTGACCCGAACCCTATACCCGAAATGGCTGCCAGACCCGCAAACCGGCACTGACCCGCACCGCGCCTGACCGCCGCCCGCCACCCGTCCAGCCTCCAAACTAACCCAAACTTGTTTTTTATCTCAAATTGGGGAAGAACATCAATAAGAATTCTTCCCGATTTCGCATCACTTCACTTTACTCGTCGTTGCTTCACATGAGCAGGGAAGAACATCGTCAATAGGCAATTCTTCCTTTGATTTGCTCTTTGCTACATTCCCAATTCTAACCCCCTTCTTTGTCGAGCCTTATAGCGCTGAAAAATATGTCGAACTTATGGGATTTGTGAATGTGAATGTATATACACATATTTGTGTTCTTGTGGTTTGAAGACCTCATTGTCAATAAGGCGTGACGATGAAAAGATGGGTGTGCCAGCTTCCTTCCTCAATAGAGGCATCTGAAAACGTCACTGTGATAAAGCTCCCAAACGAAATCCCAAGATTTTCAATTTCAAAAAAGGGGAGGAATATATATTGCTGTATGTCTTCTTTCGGGTTTAAAGGCCTCGTACTCAGCGAGTGCGGAGATGAAAACCGGTCTGTCCAGACACCACACCTCAATAGAGCGTCAAAAAAAACACCGTCTGACACCTGCGGGGATGACGGGAGGTCAAATTTTATCAAATCTTTTGATTGAGAAAAATGAGAGAATGAAATGAGCTAACTTAGGAACTAAGTAGGAACACCTGCAACTAATTTTATAGCGTTAAATGAAAAAAGGGGGGAGCCTTTAAAGCAAATTTTGGAAAAAAAATAAAATATTCATTTAAAATTTAAGTGAAATTTGGGGAAGGTCAATATTAAACTCACAAACTTTGGGGAGGCTGATATTAAGCTCACAAACTCTAATAGCTATTCTCTATAGCTCAAATCGCTGTAAAGTGAGTTATCTTTTCTTGCAAATTCCTCAAAATTAAGCAAGCCTTAATTGGAATTGAGGGAGGGTAAAAACTCATATACAACAATAAACTCAAAATCTAAGGATAAATTCAAATTGAGTTTAATAACTCTTATATTAATGTGGTGGTGACTATGCTAACTTAATAAACATAAGTAGGGCTAAAACAACAAACACTAGAATCATCATAACTTATCAAAATTGATGTGAATTGAGCATAATCAAGTTGGAAAAATTATAAAAACTCAACAAGTAAACTAAGTGTCGGCTGTGTTAAAGCATCTAAATAAAATGCTTTTCTTTCAACGATCCTTCGTACAAGAGCAGGAAGGCGGTCTTAAATCAAAATCTATAGAAATGAAGAGGCAATACTAAATGAAAATCTACAAAATCATAGCTTCTTTTAATCAAAAAATCAGAATTTCATCCTAATTATGATATTTAAAATCAACAAAATCATTAGGTGAAATTAGCCAAGCTATAAATTCATGTGCTTTGGGACATAGATTTTAAGTGCAAATTTTAATGTATGCGAAAAGCTAAATTGGAATTAAATGAAAATCAAATCAATTTATAACGAAACAAAAAATACATAAAGTCTTAAATACACCAGGCACTATGTTGAATGCCTAAATTCAAGTGTTTAAGGATCTTGTTGTTGCATCCTTTAGTCTTGGGGCGGGTTAACAAAACCTAAAACACAGAATAAGAGTTTCAAATAAGTGAAATATTTGAGAAATTAATTCATCGTGACGATCTAATCTAATCTTCTATTAGTAGCTAAACAGAGTTGACATGATCTAAAGCTCTTAAATGCATACAAATTAATCAAAATTTTAACTCAAATCAAATATCAATCTAAAATAACTTAAATGAAATTCTATCATAAAAACTTAAATCAAATCCAATCTACCTTCCCATTTATGGGGTGACAAATTAAGAAAACTCTAGCTCATAAAAGAGCCAATGTCAAATCAAGTGTTACTCGTTCACTCTCAATCAATCTCACGCTAGTAAGGATGGCGTGTCTCCCCGGTGGCTTGGTAGGCTCCATGATGAAAGCAGTTATGACCGAGTCCTCGATGGTGGTTTGGCCAATCCGCTCTATTATATTATGATCCGTAGCCTGCTCCCCAATGGCCTTTGAGTTGTGAATCATGTTGGTATAGATAGAAATAGCTTTTGTCTAAGGTGGACTTAAAATTATCTCCCAAACACCACCCTGGGTATTTCTTGGGACGTAACCCATTTGTTTTAATGAGGATCCTTCACGTGGGGTTGGGTCACTACCTCCTCGACTAAGTAGACTAGGGGCCAGCGGCGGAAGACGGAACCATGGGATCTAGATGACACGTCATCATTCCCACCATTGGTTTAAGTTGAATGATAAATTTCATAATCTAAATTTTAAAACTCTACATGTCTACTATACACTACGCTTTAAGCTAATGACCTTAATCAAAGTTCTCTCTCATTTCTTGGGAAATTAACTAGGGGCTTGCCTTTATAGGAAACACGGAACCAGATCTAAAGTTCTCACCAAATGAGGGGAAATCTCAGGTAGTGTCTTATCTACTATTCCATCCTTGAAAATTACACGACACTTTAAAACACTACTTTTTTAAGAGGTGATTTTGAGCCAAATATAAATATGAAAAAATATGAAACAAGGATTTTAATTTAATGTTAATCTTTTCAGTGTTATTTTAATGGCTCTTTTCACTTTTCTTCTAAAGAAAGTGATAATAACAAATAAAAAAATTTATGTAGAAAAATTAATTTTATATGCTCCATAATAATCGTATTTGAATAACATCCCATATATATCGAAAAGTTTATTTCAAAGCTTAAATATAGGTCATATTCACAATTTAAAGTTCATCATTATCAAGATTTGTTCTAACTATTTGTATTCAAAATTTAATTCAAACACTCATTCAAACTAAGTTCAAATTCTTTTTAAGTGATGTTCAAGTAACATTCTAACAAGGTTCAAATCATGCTTATAACATAATCATAGAAGGTTCTAGTAGGAAAGAGTGAATTTTAAACCAAATTTGAATTGATTTCAAACAAGATTTAAAAGCCATAATCTAACAAGTTAGAACAACACTTAAAGTAGGTTCAAAATAGGTTCAACAAGTTTATACAATTTCAAACTAGGTTTTATTAGGATATTACACTAAGAATTATAGCAATCTAAGACTACTTTTGTAACTTAACATAGACAAAGCGAGGCGTGGTGTGGTGCGCTGTGCACCACTCCTCCAAACACACTCATAATTAGTCACATTTCTACTTCATTATCCAATTAGTTCTCATTAAGTCCCTTAGTCATTCTAATTCATATCCATAGCCAAAAAATCTTCAAAATAAAATTAGGTTTTACTTTTTTTAATGTCTTTAAGAAAAAAAAGATGATGATGGTGTAGGGGATATCAATGCATTTTTTCTCTTTTCCTCTTACTCCTCATCATCTTCATTAAAGCCATTAAAGTCATTTAAGCCACTTACATGTCATAAGTAGACTAGGGCATCTATGATTTCACTTGCATGTCACAAGGCCTAGGAGCTAACAACAATCATCGCTCTAGTTTCAGCATAATCACTTGTCAAAAATGCGTTCTCGTCGCCCACCCCCTCTAGTAGTAACAGAGAAAAAAAAATTTTTTTTTGAGGGGCATAATTTGACATTTTAAAAAATATTAGCAATTTTTTTCATCTATGCTTGGGGTCAATATTATTGGTTTTATTTTTTTGTTAGAATATATATATTTAAAAGAAATATATAAAATAAATATAAATAAAAAACATATAATTGATGGCATATGTTCTTTATATTTTGAAGGTGATGTATACTTACATCATTCTTGATACTATCTTGTATATCTTTTTTCAATAAAAGTGATTAAAATATTTTCATCCACTGATCTCTAATTCTATTTCGTAGTATACTTTTCACGATATTTAAATTGAAAAATCTCTTTCAACAATCATTGAAACAATTGGTAGAGTCACCTAATTTTAATAATTTAAGAGTGAAAGGATATAAATTATTTTTTTCTATTGATCATTGTCTATGCAAGCATTCAAATGTCTTCTAAGAATTAAAGTGTTCATCAAACTACATGTCAAAATGTATGTTTTCAATTGATTATTATTGATCATTAAATCTACTAATATAAAAAACACAGTATAAAATGTGTCATTCTACTTAATTTATCTTTGACGAATGCACTAAAATATTACTTCGATTTAAAAAGCAAATCTATATTTGCCATTATAATTATTTAACTCTTAAAGCTAAATATCAATGATTGTACATTTTAGGGGATACAATGTGAAATTTTTTATCTATGAAAGAAAAATTAAAAAAAATGTTACATTCACTTTAGTTAATTAATTATACATTATATATATCTTAAAATTATTATTTTAATATTTAATTTATTAAATTTGAATTAAATGAGATTATTTTAAAATTTTGAATTAAATAATATTCATATGAGACAAATCTTGAAAAATGTAATTAAATTTTAAAATTTTTTATAGGAAAATTTATATATATAGCACTTAAAATTTTAATTTTATATATTTCACATCTAAACTTCTAAATGTATTGAGGACAAAATCAAGCATGAAGTCATTATATTAGATTTGTATTGAATTAGGGCATTTAGGTACTAACTTTTGTAGAATATATGCTGCATATCATGAATTTTTTGCTTTCAATCTCAAGGTTCATGAAGATTTAAATGATGATGCCACTTAGTTACTAGTTTTAAGTATATCATTAAGTGGAGTTATAATCTCTAATGCTTCCAACTATAACGTGCATTAATTTTGACTTATTATATAATTTTAGTTATACTATTTCATTCATATATAATTATTGAATGTAATTCTAAATTTATAAATAGGATGTCAAAAGATGACTCTTTGCAATTTCTTATTGATTCAAATCACAACAATCTTATAACATTTAACAATCTAAAAAGTTTTTTTACATTAAAATCTATATTTGATTGTAAAAATCTAAGTATTGACATCGAGATAAAAGTCGTAAATCTTCCACTCATAAAAAAAAAAAGAAGCTTTGGATCTAACAATGGCTCCCTCGATGAAATCTATAATGGCTCAAAGACTCAAACCAAGTTTGGCACGCACTGAAGCTGCCTTCGCCTTGATGCTGTTATCCTTGCTGAGTAGGTATACAAGTACTTGGTCGAGCTTATTCTCTAACCCATCTGCTCTGATTCTTGGACACTCGCAGATGTTCTCGAGGAGGTCAAGCGCAGCCTCCTTGATACACAGTGGTCCCCTTTCCAACACCTCAATAATGGCCTCTGCGCCTCCGCTCTTCACAATGGCATCCGCCGCCGCAGCAGAGTCACATTGAACACACACTGTGTTAAGCGTCATCAAAGCTGCCGCAGAGGCTCCAGGCTCCAGAGTTCTCACCATCTCTACCAACGGCTTCACTGCTCCTACCTTAATGAGGCAAATGGAATTCTGCAGCGAGCTAGACAAATGAACGGTACAATGAGTTATTTTACTCGATTGTATCATATTGGGGATTCTCTGTTTCATATGTGCAAATGAGAATGTGCTGTTTGCTGATGTTGAGGGAGTCCCGTGGCAACGAGCCAGACAAGAAAGAGCCATGGCGGCACGCTGCTTAGCTAGTGGGCTGGAGCCATTTTTGGAAAGTATTTGAACAAGATGTTGATGGAGCTTGCTGACTTGCTTACTAGGTACTGAAGTAGAAATTACAAGGTACCTTTGCAGTGCTGCGAGGGAATTTTCTAATAGTTCATCGGATTTAATGGGAAGTTTGAAGATATCATTTATAGCTTTCAAAAAGATGACTTTTGGAGCATCTCATCTAAGCCATGGTCGCCGGTTGGAAGATAGCCAATAATTCCTGCAGCAAAAGACCTTTCCTCTTCCGCGCAACTATGTGTGAGTATAGCTGCTACAAGAGAATTCACAAAAATCCCTTACAGAAGAACTGGGAAGAAAAATCTCGTCGTTAGGATCGGCTCCTGTGATATAGTATATCAATTTCAGTACTTGCAGTCTTACACCGTCGTTCTGATCTCGCTTAAGGGCAGAGAAGAGACGGTCAATTGATCCATCTTTGGATATTATCCATTTTCGTGCTGAATCAGATTTCTGAACAATCAGAGAGAGCAGTTTCAGCAGTAAAATTTGGCCTTCACAGCTGGAGGTTTCAATCTGCAAAAGCAAGGTTTTGATAGTGTTGCTAGTGTAGAGAATCTGCAGTCCTGGATAGTTCTGATGGTCCGTAGGTTGGCTTATCTGAATAAGATGGACGAGGATCTCTATTACCTCCTGCTTCCACTGCTGCTCTGGAGCTGTGGTAGTCAGGCTAAGCATAGCTGGGATGGCTAATTCATTCGAGAGGAAGTGGGACTGGAACTCACTGAAAGCCATGAGCTGCTTGATGCATTTGAGAGATGCTAATTTGCTCGAAGGCGAGTCGCAGTCTAGCAACTCGATTAGGGAAGTGATAAACTGGTCGTTCGCCAAGCTCCTCGCAACAACTTCTGTTAATTTCATCCGAGCCAATTTGTTTGCCATTGAAGCTCTCATCTTCTCGGAGTTCCCTGCTTCTACAAACTAGCAGAAATGAGTTCGCCTTCTTAATCGGCGGCGAAACGTCTACAGCATGTTATGTAGGAGCATTTTAGTATCTCACCTCGGCAAAAGCGTTCGATGAAAGGGCTGAAGTATCCGCATTTGGCCATCCTAATGGTGAATTGGTTTCTGGAAAGGTTCGCCAGAACACCGGGCGCCATCTCCGCTATATCAGCTCTTGGATGGTTGAGCAGGGAGACCAAGGTGGGGATGGAATTCGGCTGATTTCCAATTTTATCCGCAACGGTCTCTTTCTTGGAGAGTTCGAGCAAGATCTCTAATGCATAAGGCTCCGGATCAATGCCGCAAAGAAGATTCGTAAGGCACTTAATCACCCCGTCTTTCCCATCGTTTCCTGCAGTAGCGGTTTCAACATCTCGCCGTCGACCTCAAAAGTAACGAATGATTCAAAGGAATATTGATTACCTTGTTCTCATCGGAAAAGCGTGCGATGAGGAGGAGGCAACTGAGCACCGTTCTGGTGTCTGCTGTGCTCTTCTTGAGGAGCAGTGCGAGCGCA
This sequence comes from Cymbidium sinense, assembly GCA_021442155.1. Classification (NCBI taxonomy): domain Eukaryota; kingdom Viridiplantae; phylum Streptophyta; class Magnoliopsida; order Asparagales; family Orchidaceae; genus Cymbidium; species Cymbidium sinense. The sequence goes on from CM038228.1 coordinate 85,636,915, forward strand.
GAGATAACCTTATCTTCATTACTTCGTTCCAGTTACGTATTGCTATACAGTTCATCATCCTTTAGGTCCATTAGGGTACGGTTCACCGATTCCAAATTGTCCAAGGGAATCTTGGAAGACGTCAGCTTCTTAACCGTATGTCTCTGCTTCTTTTCTAACATGTAAATTCGTAGCGCCTTGTTCGGAGTGAGTTCCTCCGCGGGAGAAAGCTCTTGGTTGCACTCGGGGCACCAGTAATTTCCCAGTCTGAGATGCTCCTCTATGAACTTTCTCTCAAAGCTATGGCCGCAGGATACGGAGACGGGATCCACTAATAGCTCACCATCAAAAGAACAGAGGAAGGAACTCTGCGGGCTAGGGAAATCCTCATTAGTGCTTGCTCTAGAACTTGAGGTGGCTGTCGCGGAGCTGTCGAATAACGGTGTTAGTTGGGGGAACTGGTAAGCTCCAGCGTTTGCTGCAGACATGAACTCCATGGTCTCGAGCTCGTAGATAACGGCGTCAGCGGTGGCTTTGGTTTTGACGGTGAGGGGTAGGAGGTGGAGCGTGGCGGCTATGCCTTTGGCGGATTGGTTCAGTTTGAAAAGGAAAAAGGGTGAAATGAGCAGGCAGCTGAGGAAATTCGCGGAGTTGCAACTGTCGACGACTTTCCGAAAATTTAGAAAGGTCGTTAATGCTTCATCCCACCAGGTCGCAGGATCTGTTCGACTCTTCCGTTATCCTCTCTCTCTCATCAGGTACAGCTGGATTGGCTTGCTTGACTGAGCGGGAGTGTCGGCAATTTAGAAAGGTATTTGTAACGAGGAAAAAGCAGACGCGTAGTTAACGGTGAGGATTACGCGTTCGCGACGTGTTGTAGAAATATGACCGGGTAAGCTTCAGTGAAGACCATAAACGACTTTTCCCGAAAAGAAAAAGAATTTTTTTAATAAAGTTTATATATATATATATATATGAAGAGGGCTATGGTCAATTTTATTATGACTAATTAGCAATTAAAAGATAAAAATAATCTTAATAATAAAATATAATCTGACCTCTTAAAAATTCTCAAAATTCAAACATAATAGCGACAATAACTGCGGTATCAGAATATCCAAGACAATAAAAATTTAAAAAGATTTCATATACAAACAGCAACCAATAATTCAAAAGTAGATATTAAATCAACTTAATGGAGAGCGGATAGCCAATATATAGAGAAAATATTACGTGCGCAGTCGGCACCCTGCGGACTCCAATTAGTGGGCTCCATTTTTCTTTTTAATTAAAAAAAAAGAAAAATTTTGATTGAAGTCCAGGCACATCCGGACTTCACGTAATAATTATTTCAATATATGATAAGTAAGAGCAATTTAATTGAAAATTTTTGCACGAGAAAATCCATTCAAGCACTCCAATAATATGAATGAATGGATGAAGAAAAAAGAGTAAAAATTAAAAATTGACACCAATAAACACTAAGCTCAAAACCAAAATATCAACTAAAACAGTTAAACCAAAATGAGAGTTTTGAGCATCAAAAAATATATGAGTTTGCAGTGAAGAATGATCCACGAGCTCATAAACTCTATCCAATAAATAAGAAGTGGGACCATAATTAACATGCATTTGATTAGGCCACCAAAAACCTCCCATTTGGGTTGAGCAAATCAAACATCATCACCCAAAGTTAATGATCCAAGATGCAACATGATCATTTCTCGATTTGATAAATTAGAATTAGGGTGGACCAATGGCCCAAGTAGGGTTCATAAATAGAAGGCACAACTACTCCATCTAGTAATAAAGAATGAAAGAATATCAACCATAAAAACAACATCCTAGATATAAATATTTGGCTTAAGTGAGAAATCTAAAACAAGATCATTCCCAACTGGGTTAAGTAATAAGCATCATCCCCCATGAAGCAGAAGTCATAACTATAATAATATATTGAGAGAAAGAGCATCAAGTAATCCTTATCATAATAAACAGATACTTACAATATGGAGATAGAGAGCAATCTTTGGCCTCCATATATCTTTATATGAGTCGAGTCAGTCATAAGCCTTGAAAACTTGGATGCAATAATGATAAATTGAAATGACTTTTGTGAAATGTCAATGTCCGTCGATGAGCGACTTATTGTGCGTTATCAAATTGTCCAGAATATAAATATTATGCAATCAACGATGCATCGATTAAAGATCGATCGATATCTTGCGTCGTATCTCTATGACGGACTCCTCAACCGGGAACCGTATGCACGATCTCACTCTCGCTCGATTTTCGAAAAATTATTACGTGCGGATGCGTTCGGACTCCAATCAAATATTTTCTTTTTTTTTTATTTTCTTTTAAAAAAAATGGAGCAGTGCGGACTCCGCACCTAATATTTGCTCTCGATTTTCCCTCTTTACACACGCACGATAGTCTCTCAAAAACGGCAAGCAAACCGCAATTCCTCTCTTCTTTTCCCTCGCCCTCAACCGCAAGGAAACCACATTCGCCCCTCTTCGGTCGTTCGCTCTCTCATTCTCCCCAGATTCTCCTCCAAACTGCTAAGGTAAGCTCTGCCGCAAGCTCTCATGCTTCTTCGACGACTGCTCCAAGGAGTTCCCCTCTCCTCCTACGCTACCGTATTACTGCAAGTTACCTTCGCTTCCAACTGAAAATCCTCAGGCGAAATATTCTTTAGCCGGCTCCATCACTGTCTAGCACGACCACAGTGGCCGGCAGTCTCTCTCTCTCTCTCTCTCTCCCGTTCTCTCTCTTTGTCTGGCTGATTCTATCTTCCCATCCGTCGCTACAGGTTCCATGTAGCAAACCGAAATCATGTCCCTCTCCCCTTCGAGCCGACAATCAAACACCATATGAATTGTTCAAATTCTTCTTTCTTCCTCTCCGATCTCAATATAGATACACTTTTCCTCATACAAGAAATCTGCACTCAACCATTTTATTCATCTTCACTCCTTCATGCAAGTTTCTAGTTTAACTTCTTCTATCCTATCCATATCACGTTTTTTTTTTATTCAGCCGCTGACAACTCCAATCGAGCTTAACTACCCACAGCCCACACAGCATCTCTTGCTCCCATTTTCCCTCACAAGCAAGTTGTGATTTACCTCACTTCCTTCGGTTTGTGTTTGTACATAAGTCTGAATTATTTCTCTCACTATCCTCTCTTTCTCTCTTCTAAAACAGAAAACAAAATTTCAAAATGTAATTTGTGGATGTATGAAAATGTGTGGAAATTATCTGTATATATGCTTGTGCTTCTTTATATAGGTTTGAAGATCTTGTCCTTTCGACATGTAGATAAAATCGCCAAGGTGTTTCAAAACAAATGAGTATTCTCATATGATGGGTAGGCTGCTAGATGTTGTAACTTATCTTAAATATTAAATTTAAATTCAATTTTTTAGACTTAAAAAATGATTTAACATTAAGTTAAATATAAAAATATAAAATCCTAAGGAAATTAATTTGAAATTAAATTTAAATGAACTTAATAAATATTAATATCATATGAGAATATGTTAAGTAAAAAAAAATGAGTTCATTCACTTAGTTTATCGTCGAATGAATGCTTGAGTCCATTATTTTATATATTGAAATAAATGGAAGTGTTCAAATAGAATACAATAGAGGCTTGAAACTAATTCCAAACTTATAAGAAACTTACAATAAATTTGAAGTTTAATTTTCAAATAAATATAAAACTTACTGTGGAGTTAATGATGAATCTAGAGAGAGTTTAATAGCTCTTGAATGTTGTGATTACAATCATAGCCAATAAGTATCAATATGATTTATATAATAAACAAGGAGGTTACCATGGATTATTCCAAGTGAAATAAAAGAATGATCTGAATTGAACATGATCAAATTTAAATGATTTATATGAAGCTTGATAGCTTATGTTAGCATGAGTGGCCTTTGATATCTTATCGAATAACATGAACAAGCTTCTTATTCATTATTCAAGGCAACTTCATGAGCAAGTAACAAACATAAATAGAATTAATTGAACATTTGGATAGTAACATTTCATGTTGAATGAAATGGCTCAATGAACACAATTAGTATATCAATCAATATATAAGAAGGGGTTTCTCAATAAGCAGTGTCTCATGCTTAACTTTAATTGGATGAACTGAGAAGAGTTGCAGAAATTTGGGTAGAATTTACAAAGAATTTGATAGCTTGCCAATATATTTGAATATAGTTCTTGCAATATTTCACTTCAAGTAATCAGAAAGAAATTGATTGAACAAATAATTTACATGAGACTTGTAAAAACTTTGAAATATAGCCATGAAATGCAAATACATTTCAAGCATAATTCAAGCAACAAGGTTCACATCCAATAAGCTAAGTTGAAAGAGGTATAATAGCATGTCTATGGGTGAGAATGAAAGTTGGATATGATGATTAGCAAAGATATAAAATCCTATCAAAACACATAAGCTAAATAGCCATTTTATTTTGCTATCAAATTAAATACAAGTAAAGTTGTAATATTTTGAATTACAACCTAAATTAAATGCTACCAGATCTGCAATTCTTCGTACAAGCAGATAGAAGACGTTGCTAAATTAAATTCTCCATGAATTATGGAGCTTCTTTCAATCCAAAAAGTAAAGAATTTCATTCTAATTATGATTTTCAAAATCAATGAATTTATTAATTAGATGAAATTATCTAAACTATAAATATTTGCATGTTCTCAGACATGTAAATTCAGAGTGCAAATCTTAATGTATGAAAAGGCTGCACAAGCTAAGTTGGAATTAAATAAAAATATGAAATTAATCATTTGATACAAAAATAAAATTATCTGAATTATTATAAACCCGCATGAGCCCCCACACAATGATGAATGTTTAGATTCAAGCATTTCAAGATGCTGCGCGGGTTAAGAACAAATAAATTTAGAATTTATTTTGTATTTGAGAATATATTACAACTTCATAATTATATCTCAAAAATACAAATATTTAAATGAACTAATCATTGAATTTTCAAAATATAAATATATTTGTTGAAACACAAAGATATTAGTTGCAAAGTTATGAAATACAACTTACGCTTGACATAATCCTCGTTAGAACGATTGACAAGATCTAAAGTTCTTAAATATATTCAATTCAATCAATTAACTACTCCAATGATGACTATATTGAATGGAGATTTCAATCAGAGGGGATACTTCCATTAAAATGTAATCACAATCTCATATCAAATTAACTAAAATCAAGTGTCAACTTAAATATAAAATTTAATATGTGTTGACCTCACTTTGAGTGAACTCTCAACTTTCTCATCATAGATCTAGACTATAGACACAGAGTTCCTTGGTCTTAAGACACTTAGTGATTGGGTGAACACTTAACTTACAGAGACTTGAAAGGTTAGCATATGAAGTTGTGCACAAGGATTTAAGAGGACTTGCAACCCTATGCTAAACCCAATCCTTGCTTCCTTCTTTCAAATCAAACCTCAAATTATCCAAATTCTAAATTCAAATCTAAATTCCAAAATCAAATCCAACTATCAAATGATAAAATCCATGATTAAATTCAAACTTGATCCTTCCCCACTTTGATTTTATCTTATGGACTTAGCCTTGGCCAAATTCAAATCAACCCCAATTCAATTGGATTTCTCACTTATTAAATTCAATCTTAAATCAAATCCCAATTCAAATTCCAAATCAAATCCCAATTCAAATTCCAAATCAAATCCAACTTCAAATAATTGAATCCCATGATTAAGCTCCAAAACCAAAATCCTTTATAAGGCATATGAACCACCTTCATATGCTTAGCCAAAACACCTTCAAACCAACCCAAATTTGGTTTATTTATTTATAAATCAATCATTCATTCATTTATATTCACAAATATGAATGAAATCTAAATTTAAACCATTCAAATCAAACCAAAAAATAAATCAAATCAATTCCCAAGTCAGCCCTTTTGACCTACTTCTAGATTTGGTCAAATTTGCTTTAAATCATTCAAACTCAAGTGATTTTCTCATAAACTATTTATATCTTCATTTATATTCACAAATATAAATGAAATATAAATTCAAATGGCCAAAAATAAACCCAAATCAAATAAAATTCTCGATTTTAGCCCTTTTACCAAATTCTTGAACTTGGCTAAATGATACCCAAATTAATTTAAAACTCATGGATTTCTTTATGATTCAATCATTCTTACAATTATTGACCCAAATATAAAAATAAACCACCTTTATCAAACCAAACCCAAGTCAACCAAAGTCAAGTCCATGTTGACCTCTCTTGACTTGAAATTATCATATGAACCAAAACTCATATGGCTCCAAACCAATTGCAGTGGATTTATATTTCAATCTAGGCTCATGTGTGAGTTAATTTAAAATTGAATCAAGCCATGATGTTAAATTTAGGCTCACTTGACCCAAAGTAACCTAAAGGATCTTTTAAGCCAAGTTCTAATCCATGGATTGAACTAAGCCATCTAAATCTCACAACATAACCACAACCACCTAGGTGATCAATTTCCTTAAATTGGGTCATAAGTCAAACTGTCTTTAGGCAAATTAGCTTGAAATGAATCAAAATTTATCATATGCTAGAATTGGTTAGAACCATTGTGTCAACTTAACTCATAATCAATGATTGAACATGACCAAACCCTCACTTGAGCCAAACCAAGCTTAATTGGTTATTTGACCCAAATTGACCCAAATTAGCCTAAAAAACCAAAATGGGTCAAATCATGATTTGATCCAAATTGATTGTAACCAATGGCTCAAGCTTATTCCAAATCACTTATTGAACTTGATCAAAGCCATAATTGAGCCAAAGTTGACCAATTGGTCAACTTGACCCAACCTAGCCCAAATTTACCTGAAGGGTCAAATTGGCCAAAATTCAAGATAAATTCAAATTAAACCAAATTAAAGCCTACAATTACTTTCAATCAATCAATTGAACTTAACTTAACACCTAATCCAACCCAATTTGGTCAAATTAGTCAAATTGGTTAACTTGACCAATTTGACCCTTTTGAATCCAAATGAGTCAAATCCAAACTTAGGCCAAATCAATCCAAATTAATTGAACCAAAACATCCCAAATCATCATTTGAACCTAAGCCTTGGTTTGACCCAATTTGACCAATTGGTCAACAACCTAACCAAAATGAACACATTTTGATCAAATGAAGCCAAATCACTCCAAACCAACTCATGGGACCAAGACTTGGTCAAACCCACCCAAACATGTCTAATTCATTCCCAAATCAGCCCAAATCCATAGTAGACCCCACCAAGGGATTATCCATTGACAAACCCTCTTTCCATTGGATCTTCATGCTAACAAGAAAAGTTGACTTCCCCATCACCATGGTAGCCTCAAGCACTCAAGTGAGGCTCCCACCCCTAGCTCACCTAACCCACCCTAGGTCGGCCAAAGACCAATGGAAGTTCAACTCATCCTCACTCAAGCCAAACCGAACAACCTATGGACAAATCGGAAGGAAAATTTGCACACCAGCCTTAGAGGCTCCTCTCATGGCTCCCTCCACTGAAGTCGAGCCACGTGGAGCTGGACATGACCTCTCTGGCACCTTGACAATGGCCTGTCGGTCGAAACAAGCCAACCCATCCTGTCCATCCTTGTTGACCTCACTTTTGGAGTGAGCTCTCAACTTCTCCATCTTAGACATAAGAATCCTCTAGACATTAAGAGCTATTTAGTCTTAAAATACTTCTAATGATTAGGTGAACACTTAACCTAACCCTAGAGACTTAGAAGAATTATCCATAGGAATAGGTTATTCCTTAAAGGTGTTAGGAAAACTTGCATACCCTATAGCTTAAACCCAATCCTTGCTTCTTTCTTTCAAGTCAAACTTCAAATTCAAATCAAATTCAAACTCAAATTAATTCCAACCTAATTGATTTTCTCAAATCATCAAATCAATTCCAAAATCAAATCATGAATCAATTCTAAATGATTGAAATCCATGATTAAATCAAATCTAAAATCTTTTCTAAGCCATTTTGATTTCATCTTATAGACTTAGCTCAAATTCAAATCCAAATCACTTCAAACTCAAAATATTTTCTCACCATTTATTTTCTCATTTATATTCATAAATATAAATGAAATATAAATTCAAATAACCAAAACTAAATCAAAACTCAATTTCAAATCCAAAAATCTATCCCAAGTCACTTTGATGATTTCATTTTATGGACTTAGCTCAAATCAAATCTAAATCACTTCAAACTCAAGAGATTTTCTCATATCCCTTTATATTCTCATTTATATTCATAAATATAAATGAAATATAAATTTAAATAACCAAAACCAAATTCAAAATGCAAGCCCAAATCTAACCTAAATCCAATCTATACCATTTCAAGTCAAATTCTAGAGCGTAGCCAAATCATTATCAAATCAATCCAAACCTTTGGATTTTCTCTTAAAATAATCAATCCTTCAATCATGAATCCAAATATAAATACAAACTCCAATCATCAAACCAAAATCAAACTAACCCTAGTCAAACTTATGTTCACCTTTCTGACTTAAAATTGTCAAATGAAACAAAATTCATTTGACTCCAAATCACTTACAATTAGATTTATATTTCAATCATAAGTCCATATGTGAGTTCAACCAAACTTGAATCAAGCCTTGATCAAGTTTGACCCACTTAGGCTCACTTGACCCAAAGTGACCTAAAGCACCTTTTGAGCCAAATTCAAATTCATACCCAAATTGGATTGAACTAAGCCCACCTAAGCCTCACATTGTGAGCAACAATCATCATGAGATGATCAATCACTCAAATTAGGTCAAATCAAGTCAAACCTAGCCTTTGACCAAGTCAACACTTAACCCAAATGAAACCCAAACTAGCCAAAATCCATCATAGGCCAAATTGATTGAAACCATTGATCCAAATCAATTCATAATCAATGATTGAACATGATCAAGCCATCAATTGAGCCAAACCTAGCCCAATTGGCCACTTGAGCCAAGTTGACCCAAGTTGACCTAAAAAGTCAAAATGCATCGAACCTTGATCTAAGCCAAATTGATTGCGACCAATGGATCAAATTCATTCTAAATCACTTGTTGAACTTGACTAAAGCCTCAATTGGCCTAGACCTAGCCCAATTGACCATGAACAACTTGACTTAAGGCCAAATCAAGCCAAAATCAAATCAAACCTAAATTGATTGAAACCAAAGCTTGCAATATATTTCAAATGTTCAACCAAGCCTAAACCAACCCATGACCTAACCTAACTGGGTTAAATAGGTCAAATCGATCAACTTGACCCATTTGACCTAAGTGAACTCAAATGAACCAAAATCAAATTGAACCAAACCAATAATACCAAAACACTTCAAATGGTCATATGAACTTAACCCAACCCTTGGTTTGACCCAATTTTACCAATTGGTCAACTTGACCTGTTGACCATTTTGACCTAAATGGGTCAACTTGCCAAATCATATCAAATTCACCAAATTCATTGAAAATTACAACCCATTTTTCAATCATTCCAAATATGCCCAAATCAAAATCAAAGCCAAATGACCATTTTACCCTAGGTCAAGGGTAACTATGATCAAATTCACTTGGAATTTGGTCATATTCCTTTTCATGGCCACTTGCCATCCTCTAGTAGACCATTTGGACACCAAGAAGATGGTGCACATGACCCAAAATAGCCAAACCCAACCCAATGCCAAAATCACCCACTCAAATTCTCACATGGATCACCTCCCACACTCATTTTAACACATGTGCACCTCCACACTCCACACTCCGCCAAAAACACATGGCACTCTAACAACCTAAACAACCCATTCAATGAGCATCAATCAAAATGGCAAAATGAGCAACTTTGATCCAAGTAAGTGGAGATATACTCCCCTCATTCCATCATTTCATCACCTTGCATTGATTGAGCTCGAGGATCAAAGGCAAGCTCCCCAAGCTCTCCAAGCATTTTAAGCTCATTGAATTTCTCTTTTTCCTTAAGCCAAAAAATAGGGAGGTGAGGAGATTTCCAACTCAATACCCAACCAAAGTTCAATTCCTCTTGCAAGCACCATCAAGGCATCAAGTCGAGCTCATCCAAAGAAAATCCCTTACGTATTGCTCAAGCCAAGAGAGAGGCAAAGCCACAGTGATCATTAGCAGCTTTGGTCCAATTGGAAGATCCACTTACAAATTGAACCTTCAAACCTTCAATAGGGCTTCGTCTCCACAAGGCGAAGCTACCTCAACTGTTGGAAGCGTCAGTGATAGCCTCCAGTGAGGTATGCTTCAAAATTGAGCTTAAGTTGAAAATTCTTTGGTCCTTTGTGAAGGAAGTGTAATCCGATTGAATTTCCACCATTGGATGTTTTTCTCCTTACTTCTTAGTGGTGTGGCTTGAATCCCTGCCCAATCTGAGCTCAAGTGAGCTCAGATCAAGCCATGGAGGATGGGCGCTCCGTCTCCAGGTGAGGAGGATGAATCATGGACCATCCATCCGCATGTTTTGGATCACTGATTAGATCCTTTTTTATGCGGGTTTAATCCCACTTCATGATCTTTGATCGGGACCGGAGAAAGTGCGTGGCACCGTATGGACATTTGATAACTTAAATAACCAATCCCATTGCCATGGAAAGCACGCATTCGCATTCATGGCGCGAGATTAGTTATATAATTAGGTTATTTAATGACTTTAATCAAAAACTTCAAAATTCATAATTAAATGTAGAAAAATCCAAAAAAATGCAAAAACAACTTCATTTTAAAGATAATTCAAAGGGAATAATATAAAATTATTTTAATTGATTTTGAATAGTAACATTACTCAATTTGAGTTTTATTAATGTAATTAGTACTAATTATTTCAATTAATTCCAAACTCTAGGGTTAAAGGATGACCTCCTCCATGATTTTCTTGGAATTTATTAATTGGATTAATTAGGTAATTGCTTATTTCATCTAATCACTCTCTTAATCAATTAAATGATTAATTAACCTATTAATGTGATAAATTCATTAATTAAGCTTGCATCTTGAATAGTGGATAGACTTAGGAATGAGATTAGAATGATTTTTCCAAATCTTTTCCTAAGTCTATTTCATTTGAATGAACTTAATTAATTTATAAATTGATTAATGATTTAATCATTTCATTAAATAGCTTAATTAACAAACTCAAAATAAAATTAATCCAAAACTTAATCACTTAATCAATCAATCTTGGGTAGATCCTTAGGTGTTCAAAAGCCTAAGGTAAGCTTAAGGAAATCATCCAACCCACATGTGTGGGAAGGGTTATGAAAGTACTTAATTAAACCCTTTAGCTTAATTAATCAATTAATTGTGATTATTGCATTAGGCCTTTCTTTCTTAGGAGCATTTGATTTAAATTCCATGTGGTTGCATATCATATGTTGGCTCATAATTATGGTTAAATATGTGAGGTAATTAATGGATTTAATTTACACCTTAACCTAAACAAAACATAAAATCAATCTAATGGTTCTAAAATTAAACTAAACTAATTCACACATGAGGGAAATGGGTTAGGACCAGCAAACTCTTTTCACATTTCCTAAATCAAATTCAAATCTAAAAAAAAAAAAAATCTCTTTAAAGAATTTTGATTCACTTTAAATAATCTTATTTCATAGGATTGTCTTTAGGAATTAATTAGGGTGAATGAAATTACATGCTTACATCACTTTATCTCTTTCCAAGTATGTTAAATGTTGTTTTCCATGTGAACTCATGCATTCATACCTTTTGAAAAATCAAATTAAAATGAAATGTTTCCTTTATGTCAAATTGCATGCTTTGGCTAAAGTAAGAATATGAATGGCTATTATCACTACTAAATCAAAAATTATTTTCAAAATCTATAAATCAAAGATCATAAATGAAAGTATGCTACTTATAAATACTTATAAGCTTGCATGTGATTATAGCATAAAATGTGTTATGTGATTTTCTTCTCTTTTCTTAACATGGGTTTGTATAGGATTTGCAAAGTGTATAGTTCATTTGAAAAGAACATAACACTTGCTTAAATCATTCCTATATGCACTCCATGTCATGAATTAAGAAGGATCTTCACATTTACATATATAAACCAAATCAAACAAACAAACATAAATCTTTTGCATGATTCTTCATCCATTCATTTTCTTTTGTACATGCACATGTATTTAAGAAAAGTGGTATATTAGTGGACATCCAGGGTTGAGGGCTTTAAGTAGCCCCAAGTAGGTCTTGTACCTTACACCCTGGTGTAGAAAATAATGGCATACTCACTTATGTCTTTCATACATGTAAATGTGCATTTGATTAATGGATAAAGAATCCTCTCTTTTCTACTTAACAAAATCATGCATTCATGAAAATATCAAATTTTCTTAAACAACATCTCTTTGCATTCATCATTAAGGTGTGCTAAGACTTTGCATTGTATAGATATGCTTAGGATCATTCATATGCATGATACATGTTGGAAAGAAATAAATGTTGTGTGTTTGTGATAGTAATTCACTTTAATTAATCTTAAAAATGTCTCTCTTACTGATTAGGTTTATTTAGAGCAAATCTAAACTTAGGATTAATTAAAACACATAATAAAACATTCACTAAAGGAAAATCATTAATGAATCTACCTTAGAAATTACTTAAAGTAGGGATGAAAGAGAAGTTCTCTTCTCTTTTTTTTTCTCTTTATAACACTTAGTAATTAAGTGTAGGTTCATTCAAAATCAAATCATCAAATAAAATTCAAATCAACTAAATCACTTAAATGAAACCACCCTCTAAGTTGAACCTCTCACACTTAGAAAACTCAACCTTAAAACCTAGCTAAGACATACCACACAAGCCTTAAATGGCACACATTAGGCTAAGTCACCATTTCTAGTCTATGTTAGGGCGTGCATGGTTTGATGCTAATTTTTTTTATTTTGTGATGTAATATTTTAGACGGATGTTAGGGTGTATGTGCATAGATGAATGGTAGAGATCTTAGCTAATCATTATCTTCTAGGGATTGTGCTTAAGGGGTAATATAAAAATATAAATGCTTTTGTTGTGCGTTGCTTATACCCCAAGCATAATCCAAAATAGGCTAGTGGACTTGGTTACCCATGTGTGGGTGCTAAGTCCAATTTTATTCATACTTGGGATGTGTGTGTGTTTAGCTAATCTCTATTTTTTTGCGGTTTTAGTTAGATTTACTTTTCCCATTTTCATGTAATTTTTTAAGATTTGGAATGAATGTTATGGGAAGTGAGGTGAACATTGGTCATAAGACTATGTCTTATGTACCATGTGAAGCCTTTGGAGCACATTCCAACCAACCAAAAGGAAGAAAGGAAAAGAAAGAAGAAGAAAGAAGAAATGAAGAATGAAGAATGAAGACCCCCATAACATGAATTCCTAAATTGTAATTATTCATTTATAATCTAGGTTGTATAAGGGTAGAGCTTACCCATATTTCAGTTTGTGTGGTGGAGCCCATCCACCTTTTATTCTTTTGCTAGCTTTATAAAATTATTTGATGTTTGTTTAGCTTGTGCATTAAGATGACATATTTTCTAGTTTCTTCCTTGCTTTGATGAATGGCTGGATGCGATTAGGCTCTTAGGAAAAAAAAACTATCAATTAATCAACTCAAAATTAAAATTAAAATAACTCATAACCTCACTAAAGCCTAGGACATAAATCAAGATAATAAAAGATTTAGCATTGAGATGTTGTATGTTTCACATCATGCATAAAATCATCTTGCTTCACTCTTGCTTATGGAGGGCTTCCACCTTTGCGAGAACATGGCTTGACCTTTGAGAGCCATGGTGAAAACACCTCCTTCTTGTTGATTTTGGCCCATAACCAATTTCTCATGCATTAGGCATATGAATCCCATAGCTTTGTCAAATCAAATTAATTCCAAAAAATGAAAATAAAACTTAACAAAATTTGCATTAGATTTAAGTCATTAATTCATGCCTACATGATCTAGTCTCTTAGAGTGAGTTTAAGGACTTAGTCTTCTTTCTAAATAAATAACAACTAGCTATCTTGCAAAAGCATAAGACTTGCCTACATGTATTTAAAATCATAGGAGGAGTTAGTTGGCCCCCAGCGGTTGTAAGTCCAATGTTGGGTGTTTATCCTCTCTTGTGGAGGTAAACCATATGCCCATTTTCTTAGATTTAGGTCATGCTTTGGCCCTAAAGCTCCCTAGATTTAGGATCAGAGGTTTGTTTTCCTGAGGTTACAAGCATAAATCCTCACCTCTTAGGCATTTCCATGATCTTGTATTGGAATTGTAACTAGATTTCTAATAAAATTCAACTCAAACAAATAATTCTCTTCAAATTCAAAAATATAAAGCCCAACCATAGGATAGTTTGGGATGCTCGCTAGGCTTCCTAGCATCATGAGCATCTCCTATTTATCTCCCATTGGTTTTGATAATAACTCCCTCATTTTGATCAATCCCATTTGATCTTTCAAAAATAACCAATTGATTGATAGTTCTATCTTTGAAATCTTTGGAGACAATGATCATTTACCTTAATGAGAGTATTCTTAAGGAATCTCATTCCTTAAGATAATTAACTATGGGGCTTGCCTCATAGAACTTAATGAACGATTTAAAATAAACCCTACTTTACTTTTTCCATGTAAAGTAGGGAAAATCGGTACATTCAAGACCCAGTCTTAGGAGTCCTTATTAAGGTGATTAGGTCCATTGTAGGATGGTGACTCTCTTGAGATGGTACATCATTCTCAATATCGATCACCCTAATAAGAACATCTACGGATCTACATGGTGTCCAACAAAAGTTTATTTTTGTCTTCATTTATTTTTCAAGGATATATAAAGATAGAAATATTCACCATAGATTTTTCTGGTGACTCCACTGGGGAAGGTTCCTCTCTCCATCTTTGGTAAATGATCATTGTCTCTAAGTATCGATAGTGGGTTTGTATTTTATATGAATCCAAGACTATCTTTTTTTTTTATTGGCACTTAGTTTATTTCATTCTTAAGCTAAGCTAGCCAACATCCTTTAGGTTTTAGGACCTCACTCCATGTAGGTCTTAAAACCCTATTAGTTCCCAATAGGTGAAAATAAAATTTAATAAAAGAAATAACTAAAGACTTCCTCCTTACCATTTTATGGTAAGGAAAGGTTCATTCAAAATAAAGAAAAATAAATCCTTTATAAAAATATCACTTTCCAAAAGCACTTTCAAAAGAAATTCTCATAATAAAATATTTGCACTCATCTAACAATCTTCAGATTGTTACATGTAGGACCTTTTCAAAATCAAAATCAAAATCATCTTTTCAAAAGCACATGAAATATCTTCATTCAATATACCCAAATTTATTGAATGAAGAATTTCAAAACAAAACAATCATCATCTTTTCAAAAAGCACTTATGAACATCCTCATTCAATATACCCAAATTTATTGAATGAAGATTTCATTTCAAATAAAATCAACAATCATCTTTTCAAAAAAATACTTTGAACATCTCATTTATACCCAAATTTATTGAATGAATTTCATTTCAAATAAAATCAACAATCATCTTTTCAAAAGCATAAAATCCTCATTCAATTTATTGAATGAAGATTTCATTTCAAATAAAAAAATAATATCAAAGCACATATTTGAAAATGAATCCTCATTCAATATACCCAAATTTATTGAATGAAGATTTCATTTCAAAAAATCATCATAATTGAAATTCCATTTCAACATATCTCACATTGTTGAATTTAAATTTCTTTTCAAAAAAAATAAATTTGAAGATGAGCCTTCCATTCAATATCAAATTGAATGAAGGTTTCATTTCAAAAAATCACAATATTTGAAATTCCACTCACATCCCACATTGTTAAGTTAAATTTCCTTATTTTAAAAGCAATAATCACACATAAAAAATTTCATCTTTCAAAAAAATAAAATTGACTTCCATTCTTAGATACCCAAATTTGTTAAATGAATCTCTTTTCAAAATTATAAAATTAATCATTTGGATTCTTTATTTAGCATACCCAAATTTGCTAAGTAAAGATCTCTTTTCAAAATCAAAATCAATCACATATGGATCCTTTATTATTATACCCAAATTTGCTAAGTAAGATCCTCTTTCAAAATCAAAAAAAAAAAATCAAAAAATACTTTTTTATTTAGCATACAAATTTGCTAAGTAAAGTTCTCTTTTCAAATCAAAATAAAAAAAACACATTTGGATCTTTTTTATTTGCTAAGTAAAGATCCTTTTCAAATCAAAAATCAAACACATTTGGATCCTTTATTTAGCATACCCAAATTTATGAAGTAAATCCTCTTTTCAAAATCAAAATCAAATCAAAATACATTTGAATTTATTTAGCATACAATTTGCTAAGTAAAATCCTCTTTTCAAAAAAATCAAAACAAAACACATTTGGATCTTTATTTAGCATACCTAAATTTGCTAAGTAAAGATCCTCTTTTCAAAATCAAAACAAAACACATTGGATTCTTTTATTTAGCATACCAAATTTGCTAAGTAAAGATCCTCTTTCAAAATCAAAAACAAAACACATTTGGATTCTTTTATTTAGCATACCTAAATTTTCTAAGTAAAGATCCTTTTCAAAATCAAAATAAAACACATTTAGTTTCTTTAGCATACCAAATTTGCTAAGTAAGATCTCTTTTCAAAATAAAATAAAACAAAATACATTTGGACTTTATTTAGCATACCCAAATTTGCTAAGTAAAGATCCTTTTCAAAATCAAAATAAAGAACACATTTAGATTCTTCATTTACCCAAATTTGCTAAGTGAAGATTCATCAAACACATAATTCAAACAAACAAAAAAAAAAAAATTTTTTTTTAAACAAGTCATTTCAAATTTCTAAAATTCAATTCCAAACAAAATCAATTGACCCTTTACTTTAACATACTCAAATTTGTTAAATGAAGGGTCCTCAAACAAAAAAATTAAATTCAAATATGAACCAATGGAAGCATTAATCTCTTCAAAAATATTTAACCCATTTTTAACATACACGAATTTGTTGAAAATGGATTCTATATTCAAAAATCTCTTCTCCAATGCTAAACTCAAAATATCTCTCCAAATTCAAAAGATCCCCACTTAACATATGTAAATTATTGAGTGTGGGTTCGAGTTCTAAAAAACTCAAAAATTTGATTCGAGTTTGTTTTCCAAAATTCTAGAATTTCAACCCACTTTCAGTCAAGTTCAGTCTAATGGCAGCCCAGAAGTATGGGCTTACTTTTCCTTTTGGGATGGATTTGGCCTTGAATCGGGCCAGCCTCCTACAAACTCACTTTGCCCACCTCATTCATTTTGGGGTTTGAGGGCTAGGATCACTTGAGGGGACCACTCACAATGTCGGGGTGTGGTGAGGTGACGGTCATCCATGTTGAGATGTTGACTTTCGAGTTTCACTCGAGGAAGGCGTGGCGTTCCCTGGCGATTGTAGTTTCAATACCAATGCATCCAATTGTTCCCCTTGCCATCCTAGTACGAGCTAGCACCCATTCATTGGCTTCCTCCAAGGGGAAGGCTCCCTTATCTTTAGGGATAGTCTCCCCCACCTATGAGGTAAGGTCTAGTTCTCATCTTTGCTCCTCTAGGAGGACTCAATGCATGTTGTAAGATCAAGATCATCATAGCATAGGAGCTAGCTTGTCATGAGTAAAGTTACCCAGGATAGTTTCTCCTCTTATCAGAAACAAGTTTCACCCTCTCTCGATGATGGAAGAAGATATTAGGAGGATCTCAGTTTCACTTCCACTTGCGGTCATGAGGCTCTATAGATAAGAGGAGGTCATATGGAGCCTTGATCAGCTCGATTGGTGACAGTTGATTAAGTCAATTTGATTTATGTTCATCATCCCTATGTGGCGAGCACATCACGAGGGCGGGCGGTCGAATTTTTCTTGCGGCGTACTTACCACGCGATCATTAGCACTTGTGGGGTACTACCCACCAGAGGAGCTTACAGAGAGTTGGTGGTGTCCCCACCACTACTCCATGTCCACCATCTCATTGAGTTCCATCATCCATTATTCCAAAGGCCATGAAGGTAGCATCCGGGAAAGAGAGCCCCATTGGTCAGCTATGGCCAAGAGATCCCATTCCATCTACACCACCTCTGAGGGTGGGAGCTCTCTTGACCTCTCCAGTTATGGTGAGAAGAGAATGGCGACTGAGCATAGTAGTAGTTGCCATCATCACCACCACCACAGCATGGAGATAGATAGAGGGAGAAAAGTATTGTCCCCATGGTTAGATCCTCTAGGAGTACACTCCACCAAGATCTAGTGATAAGAGCATCTATCCTCTGTAGTCCTCACAAGATCGCTCTCTAGTGTAGGGAGGTAGATGTCTCTCTCTCGCTCATGATAGTGATCTCACCACCGCCAGCTAATCATTTGTATGCAGCTGGACCATTCTCCTGATGATATTGTAAAGAAAGTATTTAGTTGAGAAGAAGGAGATCCTAGGATAAGACTCGTCTGAGTTAGAGGAGGAGAAGTTCAATTTTGATCCCAATGAAGATGACTTGTTGGAGGATTCAGCGGGAGTGCACATGGTTGATACTAGGGGTTCCCTCCTCCATGATTAGCAAGGTTTGGAAGGTACTATGGGCGAGCAAGATGATATTGCCCACTCGACCCAACACCTCATTCAATAACTTAAACAAAAGGATGAACAAATTGATAGGATGGGAAAGAGTCTTGAAGACTTGCTAGCAACAGTTTTGGCACTTCAGAATCAAGCCTCGACAACACATCCTACTATTACGTAAATAGTCACTGAAGTTATTGCATGTTGGATCACCAAGAGTTTACCTCAGATGGCAACACAAGCTTGTATGGGAAGGTAGTAGATAGTACCTCCATAAGAAAAGGATATTAAACTCATGGTTGAGCAGGTGAGAGAAGTAGGGCAAGCGAGGAGGATCATCGGTTCCAAAGGGTAGACCCTACCTGAGGAATTGATGCCATCCAATATCCTAATGGTTTGTGCCACCTTCTTTCAAGAGCTTTGAAGTGAACCCACCAGCATACATAGCACTTTCAAGTTTGCAAATGCGTAGTGATGCTCTCTTTTCTTTTAAGAAGAAGGTGCATAGCCTTTAATTAGACGAACTCCCAATAGTTCAGTAAAGACTTTTGTTGAGTTGGAGCAACTCTTCATTAAGAGGTTTGCTAGAGCTCACCAAAGGGTGACTGTAGGCGATCTCGTTGTGGCTCAACAACACCTCGGTGAGTCCCTCATTGATTGTATTCTCAGATGGAACAATTTGAGTATGAAATGCAAACCACAGCTATCTGAATAGCATGCCATTAAAATTCTACTAAAGAATACTTATGGACCGGTCTCCTTCATGCTCAAACATTTAACCATCAAGATATTTGAGAAGCTAATTAACAAGCTACAGCCAACAGAAGCTGCTTGCCTTTTGGATCAATAAAGCCAAAGCCACAAAGTTTATGAGAAAAGCTGAGCGAATACAAAGGGATAAGGGGAGCAACCATCTAGAGAGTAGTATGATAGACCTTGAGCTCCACAGCCATCACTTTCACCTCCTATACCACCGCCTAGGCCATCCTATTGACCACCACTGCAACCTCCATGACCTTCGCCACATCCTCCTCAGCCATACTCACAACATTAGAGGTACACATACCCACCACCGGGCAGCTACAATCCACCTACTCTTTTGGATAAACTAATAAGCCTTATTCATTTAAGAGGGAGGTAGTTAGGAAAATATTTAAGAACCTCTTAAAGAAACTTGACTTTTACTATCTGAGCCTAGAAAGCCGAAGGAAGTGGGCTGGAGTAATGATCATAACTTTTTCCCCTACCACCGCATGCTAGGCCATATTTTGGAGGATTGCTTTACATTCAAGGACTGGCTTGAGCATAGCTACAAGATAGGCTCCATAGTTATCCCAAAGGAATACCTAGTGGAACAATCATCTAATTTTGTCAGGGTAATCCTTGGGGATACATGTAATTCTCTCAAAACTAAAGAAGGTTGGGATATCTCCTTATCCCAAACCTCTTAAAAGATAGTTTAAAAAAATAAAAAAACTTCTTTTGCAGGTGTTTGATGCAGTTTGAACCTCCAACATCAAGGAAGGTTTGCAAGTTGTCAAAGACAACTTGGGAAAAGCGGGAGCTTAGCAGCAGCAATGGTAGCCCATACTTGCAGATAGCCAAGTAGGTAACCAATCGACAGTCCAGCCTCCGCCACTATCAGAACTACAACTGAACACTTCTACTTCAACTAGCTCTTCTTCTAGTAGACATCTTGTATCGGGATGAGGGCATCAAATCCTCACCCCACTTTACTAGATTTCTACTATGTACCTCCTTCAAAATCCAAGAAATTGAGGAATAAAGCTAGTTTGAATTACATCTATGTCACTTCTGATGGGTTGTCTAACTCTACTCTTTTAGAAAACTCTTCAAGTCTAAATAATAATTATAACAACTCCGATCTTCCTCTTTCTGATTCAGATGGACTTTCCTTCTCTCTAAATAGGTTCACCTCTGAGATAGACTTGGAATCATCTACTGAGGGTCCTATAGGAGAACCTGTATGTGAGCCTGATGAGCAGGTAGAATCTTTCACCAAACTACCATAAGAGATCGCTGAGGTTAACCTCATTAGTGGCAAGGTTCTACCTCCTAGAGCAACACCTCAAGAAAAGGGGAAATAAGTCATTGGTACCAGGCAAGAAGCCCCTCCATAGGATGCTCCACCCATGGATATGCTTGTGGAGGATCAGCCCAAAGTGGATTACAATGTCCTCGCTCATCTAAGAAAGTTGCAAGTTAAGTTAAGCATATATGATGCCCTTATCTTATCCAAAGAGATGAGGGAATCATTAATCAAGACTCTTCTTGATCTAGATATGCTTATACCGACGCTATTGGAGAGAAGGCACATTATTCAAGGGAAGCCCACAGAGTTACCTTCATCAATGAAGACCTTCTTCCAGGGGACATGGAGCATAACCGTCCCCTCTACATCATAGTGGACATGGGCATATTCAGATTTTCCAGAGTTTTGGTTGATCCAGGTGCATCAGTGACATTATGAGTCTAAAAAAACCCTTGCCTATTTAAAGATTGACATCTCTACACTTTGAGGAGATCGAATGAGGTTGAAAGGATTCAACGAACAAGGCGAGAGAGATTTAGGCTCTATAGTGTTACCTTTGGAAATAGGTGACTAGAAGACTGAAGCCAAATTCTACATAATTGATTTGAATACTTCATTCAGCTTTGCATAGGCCTTGGATATACATAATAAGATGATTCCATCCTCCTCCATTCGTGCATCATCGTTTCAAAAAGGATGGAATTGAATACTGTGTCAAAAGAGATAAAAAATTATTTTCATTTAAAGAGGTTGAGATATATGAAGATGCGACTTACTACCTTCCCCAAAACATCTTTTCTCATGAACTTGGTCAAAATTCGAACTCAAAAGAAAAAAAAAATAAGTAAAAGAAAAGGAGAAAGGAAAAGAAAAGAAGAAAGGAAATACAAGTGAATGAGAAAATGACATCAAGGAAGAAGTAGAACCACATGTCACATCTTACCCAAAGTTCATTCCATCATATGGACATATGGGTAGGATGACTCAACCTCCATAAGGTAGAGATAGACATAGAGGAAATTCTAGAGGTGGAAGACCCCCTGGTTGGCCACCAATCAACAAGGGCTATGTTCTAGTTTGCAAGAGTACCCCTGCTATTCACATAGACTTGAAATCCAGCTCGAAGGATGAATCTAATATGATTAGCATACCAGCCAACCCCTCTCAGTGGGTTTCATTGGAGGTGCACTTAAGCCAGATAGTGATGAAGACAGCCTCCAAGAAAACAAATGTAATCAAATGTTTATGTAAAACTATTAGAGCTTGGGAACTTTAGCTCTAACCTCACTTTCTTCTCAAAAAGTTGAAGGTTTAGTAGTTAAGGAAGCCCCTAGGTCTTCCATTGATGATAAGCCAAAGAGATTCCTATTGGGATCATCATCCTCAAGTCTAGAAGGTGATGTAGAACTTGAGGATAATTCATATAAAGATTTAATGGAATTACCTTTTGATTGGTAAATTTGTGTTCTTAATCTTGCAAAGAAAGGTTTGATTCCTTATACATGGTCCAAGCACAGGTTAGAGTATTTTGAGAAGCTATGGAACAACAAAGGCAGGGATGCACAATCAAGATCGTGACTAGATTGACAAGGGTCCAATCGATGATGATTACTACTTAATCACCAATCATTTGAGTCTAATAGGTTCTTCTCCAAACCACACTAACTCTTATGAGAAGTGTGTTTAGAAACTTCAAAGGATCCAGATGATCTTCAAATCAAAGATGCGCCACAAAAATTTGAAGAAGAAATCCATTCAACAATCAACAAGCTCAAAGAAATCAACCTCAGGACAGAAGAAGATCCACGCCTAACATACATTAGTTTTTTGCTGAATGAAGAAGAAACCAATGACTTAGTTAGGCTATTGATTGAGTTTAAAGACTGCTTTGCATGGAGCTATGAAGAGATGCCCAGATTATCTCCTGATGTAGTAGTCCACAAACTAGTAATAGATCCTAACGCTAACCCTATCAAGCAAGCTCCTAGACGCATGCGATTAGAAATCAAACAACAGATCATTTTAAAGTCAAGAAACTGATTGATGCTGGTTTTAACAGGGAAGAAAAAAACCCTACCTGGTTAGCTAGTGTTATACTAGCTAAGAAAAAGAATGGCCAAATTCACATATGCATCGATTTTAGGGACTTAAATAAGGCATGTCTTAAGGATGAATTTTCACTTCTTATACCAAAGTTAATGGTGGACATTGCCGCTTCATCTCATGAGTATTCTCCTTCATGGATTATCATATACAACTAAAATCAAGATGGCCCCGAGGATGAAAGAAACACTACTTTTCAAACCCCAAAATCTATTGTTATAAGGTCATGCCTTTGGCCTTAAAATGCCGGTGCTACATACCAATGCCACGACTCGGATCTACAATGAACTCATTCATCATCAAGTTGAATGCTATGTTGATGATCTAGTAGTCAAGAGTAAAGAAAAGGAAGACCATCTCTTTGACTTTAGAGTAGTTTTCAAAATGGTTAAGATAATTTAACCTCAAAATGAACCCTCAAGTGTGCATTCGAGTAGCTTCGTGGAAGTTCCTTTGTTGTCAACACCGGGAATAGAAATAGATCCGAAAAGATCAAAGCTATCTTAGAAATGCCACCCACTAAAAGTCTAACTCAATTTAGATCATTCTAAGAGCGGTTGGCATATCTAAGATGCTTTATCTCCAACCTATTAGGGAGATGCAAGCCATTTTAAGAGCTTATCAAAAAGGATGCCAAGTTCAAGCGGGATGACAAGTGCCAAAGATACTTTGAAGATATCAAGTATTTGGTGAAGTCACGGTCTAGACCTATCTCAAGCGGCTATCATCCTCTACACTACTGCATTGGATGACTCCATTGTGCTTTGTTGGCAAACCAATGATGAAGGGAAGGAGAAGTGCTCTACTACCTCAGTTCGATCAAGCAAACTACCCACCTAAGAAACATTGCTAGCTTTAATCTTTGCATCCCAAAAGCTATGATACTACATGCTTTCTCATAAGGTGAACTTGATTTCAAGAATCAATCCACTATAGTATCTCATGACACAATTGATTATTGATGACACATTGGTCCATGATTCTCTCGTTTGATACATTCGTACTCCATGTGTGAAAGGACAAGCACAGTGATTTCTTAGCAAACACCCACTTCGCCGATTCTCCGCTTAGTGATGATCCCGATGAACAAATCATGAACTTAGGAGGTTGACAATCACCATTGGGAGATGTATTTTGATGTGCGGCTTCCTTTCATAAAGGAGAAGAACACGATCTACTTTTCCGGAAAGGGGGTAGAATAGTTCTCTTAACTCAAGACCATGATGATGAGATTCTTATACTATCTCTCCAATCCGTGCACCAACAATGAAGTCGAGTATGAGCTTTGATTTCTGATATGGAGTTAGCCATTACAGTGTGTGTCAAAAGTATCAACATCTATGGGGATTCTCAGCTGGTCATCAACCAAATTACTGGATCCTACAAGGTTTTAAAATTTAAGCTTCATCATTACCACAAGTACACCATGAATCTGTTGGCCCATATCCTTGAGGTCACCATTTACAAGGTCCCTCGAGGAGAGAATACAGTAGCATATGTTTTGGCCAAACTTGCTAAGGAATGACATGTCTAAAAGATTATTCCATTCCAATAAGGGTCCAAAATAGAAAAGTCCTATCCCTTATTGATGCTGAACTCATCGAGAGACTTTCTCTTGAAGGGGAGGTTGCCATTGTTGAAAAGGACAAGGATTTGGATTGGAGGCAACCATTCATAGATTACTTGAATAGAGGCAAACTACCTCAAGAGAAGTCACAAGCCCATCAGATGAAACAGAAAGATCTCTCCTATGCTCTCATCGATGGTACCTTGTACTGACGATCCTTTGATCAAATATGGTTACGTTGTTTAGACAAACATGAAGCCCATAGGATCGTAATCGAGGTACATTCAGGTTTATGCAGAGTGCATCAATCCAGTTTGAAGATGAAAGTATTGATCAAGAGATTAGGATACTACTAACATTCGATGATTTCAGGCTGCATGAACATAGTAAGGAGATGCCATTAGTGTCAGGTACATAGTGTGGTCCTACATCAACCATCCAACATTCTACACCCTACCTTAGCTTCATGGCCATTTGAGTGTTAAAACATTGTGGGTCCTATTGATCCTCCCAAGGGTCATCGATTCATCTTAGCGCCACTACTTTTCCAAGTGGGAGGCAATCCCACTCAGAGGTCACACTCAAGATGTGCTCCAATTTTCAGAACCATATCATTGGGGTGCCTTGATGAATTATATCTGATAATGGTACTTCATTCAAGAGCACCAAAATAAATAGGTTCTCTAAAAGACACGATATAGATTGGAGATACTCCACCATCTACTACCCTAGGGCAAATGGCTTAGCAGAAGCATTCAACAAAAATCTCATCCATACTAA
The DNA here is from genome assembly GCA_021442155.1 of Cymbidium sinense. NCBI lineage: Eukaryota > Viridiplantae > Streptophyta > Magnoliopsida > Asparagales > Orchidaceae > Cymbidium > Cymbidium sinense. The sequence goes on from CM038228.1 coordinate 85,662,123, forward strand.
AAAGACACTTGATGATACAAGAGACAAGGGGCATGAGCTAGTTGAAGCCTTATGATACCACACCACATAAAACTCCAACTCAATCTACCACATTCTCCTTAGTATGGGTCTCCGCTTCTACCCTTAGAAGTTCAACTCATCACTAAGGATAGCAATGGGTAGCAAAATCACAGCGAGAATGCCAAGTTAGAAGAGCTCAAGGTTTGAGGAGAGACGCTATGGCATGCTAGAACCTCAAGAAGGATAAAATGATTCAAGCTCACAACAAGGGTCTACCTATCTTTCAAGTAGGAGAACTTATTAGTTCTAAGAAGACCAATTATTGCCTGTCGAAAGATGGGAGGTAAGTTTGAACTCACTTGAGAAGGCCCTTTTATCATAAAAAAGGCCTACCAAAGAAGATCTTATCAGCTTATTGATTGTAAAGGGGAACACCCGATGCTTCCAATTAATGGGATCTATTTGAAGAAATATTACCCATAAAATCATGTTTGAAAATAATTATCATCAAAAATTATATTCCAGTTTATCAAAATATTCTCTTCTTTTGAAACATTATTTGCTTGTTTATGAATCCGCCACGATGTGTCTAGGATAGGTGTAAGAGACCCAAAAGGCATCCTATTCTTCTTTCACCACACAAACACAAGTTGAACTCGATTCCCCAATGCTACTAGAATAGATGTGAGAGAACCCAAGTGAAGTCTTATTCCATTTAACACAAGCATAAAAATAAACACATATCCTTTTTCTCAGGCTATTTTGATGTGGGAGCAAGTCCCTTGTGGCACTCAGTCATTATTTGCTCTTGGTTGGGCTGACATATTACCTTGTTTGTACATCACCCCAGTGGTCACTTGTCCGACAGATGTGAGTCCCTATACTTTTTTTCCTAACTTGACCATTGCAAATCAACGAGCACCTTGTTAGTTTTGTAGACTTCACTGTGTAGCCAGTAAGCTATCTCATGTTGACTTCGTTTAAGAGGATGTAAGCCTACAAGCTTTCTTCTTGAACTAGCCATCATGTACAACATTGAGGAGATGTGTACTATCTCGAAGGATAAAAATCACCTCCCTATAATGGACCTAATCACCTCAACAAAAACTCCAAAGAATAATGTGTCTGCATATGTACCAAAGATTCTTTTCCTACTTTACATGGAAAAGTAAAGTAAGGTCTATTTTAAACTGAGTTCATTAAGTTTCCTACAGGGGTAAGCCCCTATAGTTAATTACATTCTAAGGAATAAGATCCCTCAAGAATACTCTCGATTAAGGTAAATGATCGTTATCTCGAAAGATTTCACAGGTAGGACTATCAATTGATTAGTTTGTTTCGTAAGATCAAATGGGATTAATCAAAGAGAGGAAGTTATTATCAAAGCCAAAGGAAAATAAGTAGGAGATGCTCATGATGCTAGGAAACCTAGCGAGCATCTCAAACTATCTTATGGTTGGGCTTTACATTTTTAAACTTGAATTATTTATTTGAGTTGACTTTTTATTCAAAATTTAGGGCTTATGATTCCACAACACAAGATTATGAAAATACCTAAGAGGTGAGAATTTATGCTTATGGCCCAGGGAGAGAAGCAACCTCAACCTAAATCTAGAGCTTTTGGGCCAAAAGCATAACCTAAATCTAAGGCAAAAATGGGTATTTGGTTTTCTTCCATAAGAGAGGACAAACCATTCAACTGCTTGGACTTACAATTGCCTAAGGGTGGCCGCCAACTAACTCCTCCTACGATTTTAAATTCATGCAGAAAAGTCATATGCTTTATGCAAGATAGCTAAGCTATTATTTATTTAGAAAGATACTAAGTCCTTAAACTCACTCCCTAAAGAGACTAGATCATGTAAGGTTATGAGTAATGACCTAAATCTAATGTAATTCATATTACATTTTATTTTCATTTTGGACAATCATTTTGACTCATTAATAGGATTCATATGCCTAATGCATGAGAAATGAGATTATTGACCAAAAGGAGGAGGTGTTTTCATATGGCTCTCAAAGCTCGCCAAGTTTCTCTGCAAAGGTGGAAGCCCTTCATCAAGAGTGAAAAATATGCATTTTTCATGATGTTATAAAGAATACTCATTGAGCTAGGGGTTGCTAATTCTTTATTTTATTTTAGCCAAGCTTTGGATGAGGTTATGAATTCTTTATTTTAATTTTTTAATTGATTAATTTGGTAGAATATTTATTTTTTCTAGAGCCTAATCCACATGTGCCATCCATCAAGCAAGGAAGAAACTAGAAAAAGATGCCATCTTAATGCATAAGCTAAAAAAAATCATCAATCAATTTATAAAGCCATAAAAGAATAAGAGGCCATTTGGTCGCACCCAAAACCTAAAACAAATTAGTAGCCGAGCTCTACTCTTATACAACCCAGATTACAAATGAATTAAGTATAATTAAGCATGGAACTCATTGTTATGGTGGTCTTTGAGCTTCATTTCTTCTTTCTTCTTCCTTTCTTCTTTCTTCTTTGGTTTCTTCTTTTGGATGGTTGGTAGGTGGTTTCTCCAAGGCTTCACATGGTACATAAGATGAGATCTTATGACCAATGCTCATCTTAATCTCTATAACAATCATTCCAAAATCCTAATTGCAAAAATTACATGAAAAGGAGAAGTAAATCTAGCTGACACCTGCAAAATAAAGATTAACTAAAAAAACTACACATATCCCAAGCATGTATATTGGACTTATCACCCCACACATGGGTGACTAAGTCCATGCCTATTGGAATATGCTTAGGGAACCTACACATCAAAAGCATTTATATTTTTATTTATTGAACATCCCTTAAGCACAATCTCCTATAGAAAACAATGATTAGACTAAATGATCCCATTCATTTTAGACATTCACAACATCTAACTAAAACATATATCACAAAATAAAAGAAAACATCAAACCATGCTCTAACCTAAAGCTAAGTGTGACTTTCAAAAGTGTGTGCTTAAGGTGTGGTATGCTGCTATGGCTTTAAGTTAGAATTTTCTAAGTGTGAAGAATGTTCAACTTAGAAGAGGGTTTTATTTAAGTGTTTAGTTGTTGGGATTGATTTTATTTTATGTTTTGATTGGTTCAAGTGAATCCTACAATTAATTACTAAGTTAAAGAGAGGAAAGAGAAGAGAACTTCTCTTTCCTTCCCTAACCTAAGTAATTTCTAAAATGGATTCATGTTTTAGTTTTATTAGTGAATATTATGCATTCTAATTAATCCTAAGTTTAGATGAACTTTAAACAAACCTATTCAAAAAGAAAGACATTTTAAGATTAAGTAAAGTGGACTAAATTCACAAAACATACATCACTTCATTTATTTCCTAACATGTATAACATGCATATGAATGAGTCCTAAGCATATCTATACATACAAATGGGAATATTTAGCACACTTTATGATGCATGCTAAGTAGTCTACTTAAGATAATTTGAATGTTTATGATGCATGATTTTCATTAAGTAGCAAAGGAGTTTCTTATCCAATTTTCACATGCACATATGAATGTATGAAAGGCATAAGTGAGTATGACACCATTGTTAACTTGTAAGGTACAAGACCCTTAGCTACTTGTCACAACCATGAGTTGTCAGACTAATATACCATTTCTTTAAATACAAGAAAATAAAAAAAATAAATGGAAAAGAAAGAATGCAAAAGTTTGTGTTGGTTGATTTATTTTTGTTTATGCAATTTATATGTATAGGTGTAGGTATCCTTCTTAAGTAATAACATAGGAATGAATATGAGATGGAATTAGGCAAGTGTTAGGTCCTTTTCAAATGAGCTAAACACTATACCAAATCCAATTCAAAACTATACTAAAAGAGAGGAGAAGGAAAACCTACACTAAGCACCTCCTTATATTTTACTCATATGCAAGCTTATAAGTAAGATATAAGTAACTCACTTTCAGTTTTGATAGTTGATTCATATATTTTGAAAATAATTATTTTAATAGTGATAATCATATTCTTACTTATCCAAAACAAGCAAATTTGACATAAAGGAAACATTTTCATTTTAAATTTGATTTTGAAAAGCATGAATATATGAAACATTTGACACACACATTTAGCTTGTTATAAAAGAACTAAAGTAAAAAAAGCATGTAAACACATTCACCTTAATTAATTCCTAAAGACAATCTTATGAAATAAGAAAGCTTAAAGCAAATCAAAGTTTGTTTAATGTGATTTTTGTTTGATTTAATTTGAAAAATGTGAGGTGAATTTGCTGTTCCTAACTTATTCCCATATGTGTTTGATATTTTTGTTCAATTTTTAGGTGATTAGATCCATTTTATATTTTGATTAGTTTAAGGTATGAATTAAGCATGTTAATTACCCCTTACCTACACCCCCTTAGCATAATTAATCAAATAATTATGTGCCAATGAGATGACATAAAACCTCAAAAGGAATTTAAATTTGCAATGCACCTAGGAGAAAAAGGGCCTAATGCAATTTGGCTCATGATTAATGATTAATTGCTGGTTTAACTTAAGTAATTATAAAACACCCCCACACATATGAGTTGAATTTTGATTTTCTTAATTATACTTAAACACCTAAGCATCTACCCAAGAAGAATTAATTGAGTTCTAAAAAGTTTTAAAATTTTATGAAATTAATTAAGGGATAATAGTGAATTAACCTTAATACAATATTAAGGAATAAAGGGGTTTAAGGAATATCTTAAGACTATCCCAAAATTATTTAAACCTCACATTCTAATCAAAACTTAAAATTAGAGGGTTAAATCATAATTCATCCCAATTAAGTCTAATTATATTAAGGGAGTGATTAAAATAAATTAGCAATTCTTTTAATTACCAATAAATCAAAATTAGGGAGGAAGTCATCCCTCTAATTACACCCAAGAAATTTGGGATTAATCAGTAGATTAATTAGAGAGTAATTAGTAAATTAACAATCTCAATAAAACCTAAATTCAGAGAAGAGAACTATTCAAAATCAATTAAAATCAAACATTGAATATTCTATGTTCAATTATTCTTTCTAATGCAATTTATTTCATATTTTTTTTGATTTTCTATGGATATAGAATTTTAGAAGTTTAGGTGATTAATTAAAATTAAATAAAATCATATTAATTCCTGCTACGATGACGCATGTGCACTTTAAATCAATGGGATTGGATATTAAAAATCAATCATGCATCACCAATGGCATTCAGCTTTCTCTAGAGGATCAGATTAAATCCATGGATCAGGAAGAAAAAATAAATATATTATGCATTTTAATCTCAGTCCATCCAAAATGTGGATGGACGAGAATCCATCTTTGTTATCAATAATGGACCCCATGTTCTAGATCATTGAGCTCAAATTGGGCTAAAATTTAGCCCACACTATCTAAACCTAAAGGCAAGCACATCTAACGACCAAAATTCCATGGGATTAAAATTTCCTTCACAAAGGATTGACACACATTGAAATTAAGCTAAAAAAAATGGCTAACCTTGCAGGTGATCACTGCAATTCTTGAGAAGCTTCATTAGAGGCTTTATTGAAAAGTTTTAGGTTGAGGTTGAGTAACTCCCTATGGACCAACCTCCAATTGAGCTCACTTTGGTCCAAACACCTCTACCTTTAGAGCTTGGGAAAGAACTTAGGTGAGCTCGACTTAGCTCCTTAAGAGTGATTGCAAAAGTAATTAGACTGAGGTTGAGTGTGAAGAAAATTGGAAATCAAGCTGAGCTCCCTTGTTTTCAATGTATGAAAACTAAGAAGATGAATTTTCAATCTCCCTCTAGGAAGCTTAGGATCACTTGAAAATGGCTCCTCTGACTTCCTAACACTTAATCTATAATGGATCTATTAAGATTCAAATGAATTAAGGGGAGTATATCTCCCCCTTTGGCAATTGGACGATTGAGCAAGGAGAAGCCATTTTGATCCAATTGCCTTGATTCAAAGGGTTTGTTAGGCTGTTAGGAGCATCCTTGAGTTTGGTTTTGGCTAGAGAGTGGAATGGTGAACTCCCCATGTGCTTTAATTGAGTGTAAGGAAGATTCCCATGTGGCCATTTCAAAACATGCGCTCGGTTTGGCCATTGGGTTATTTGGCTGACCCAAACCCATTTCACCTCCTAGTGTTCACTTGATCCACTAGGAGAGTATCAAATGGGTATGAGGAGGATTTGACCAAATTCTAAGTGAAATTGGCCAAAATTTACTCTATGGTCTAGGGGTAAAATGATCATTTGGCTGATTTTTGAATTTGGGTATATTTAGTATGTTGAGAAAATAGGTTTGGCCATGTTTCATTGGATTTGGAGTTCATTTGTTATGGTTTGGCTCATATTGACCCATTTAGGTCAAAATGGATCAACTTGGGTCAAGTTTACCAATTAGTCAAATTGGGCTAAACCAAGAGTTGGGTCAAGTTCATATGACCATTTGAAATGTTTTGGTGGATTTGGTTTGATTCAATTTGGTTTAGGTTTGAATTTGGTTCATATGACTTCATTTAGGTCAAATGGGTCAAGTTGACTAATTTGACCCATTTGACCTATTTGAGCTAAGTCATGGGTAGGTTTAGGTTTGGTTAGTCATATGAAGTGGATATATTTGTTTCCAATCAATTTTGATTAAGTTTGAATTTGGCTCAATATGACCCTTTAGTTAAGTTGGGTTCAAGGTCAATAGGCTAAAATCTAGTTGGCCAAATTGAGGCTTTGGTCAAGCTCAACAAGTGATTTAGAATGAACTCGCCCCATTAGTTTCAATCAATTTAGCTTAGATCAAGTTTTGAAATATTTTGACTTTTTAGGTCAAGTTGGGTCAACTCGGGTCAAGTGGCCAATTGGGCTAGGTTAGACTTAAATGTTGACTTGGTCAAGTTCAAACATTGATCATGAATGAACTTAGATCATTAGTTTCAATCAATTTGGATGGTGGATTTTAGCTATGTTGGGTTTCATTTTGGCTAAGTGTTGACTTGGTTTGACTTGAGTGATTGATCATTTCATGATGATTGATCATGAGAGGCTTATGTGAGTTTGATTCAATCCAATTTGGTTAGGATTAGAATTTGGCTCATAAGGGTACTTTAGTTCACTTTAGGTCAAGTGAGCCTAAGTAGGTCAAATGGCTTGGCCAAAGCTTATTTTGAGTTTGGTTGAACTCACATATGAACTTATGATTGAAACATAAATTCATTTGCAAGTGGTTTGAAGTCAAATGGGTTTTGCTTCATTTGACAATTTCAAGTTCAAAGGGTGAACATGAAATGGATTTTGATTGATTTGAATTGAATTTTGATTTTGGATTGAAGTTTGTATTTATATTTGAATTCATGATTGAAGGATTGATTGAATCATGAAGAAAATCAAGGGTTTGATTTGAAGTTGATTTCTAAGTTCAAGAATTTGACTTGAAAGGCTTAGGTTAGATTTTGATTCAATTTGGGTTTGGTTTTTGGAGTTGGTTTTGGTTGTTTGAATTTATATTTCATTTATATATGTGATTATAAATGAGAATATAAATTGGTCATTAAAAAATTCATGAGTTTTAAGTGATTTGAACATGGTTTGGGCTAAGTCCTTAAGAGAGGATTAAGGATTTAAGAAGGATTTTGAATTAGAAATTTTAATTTTTAATTTGATTTGATTGATTTGAGTTTATATTTCATTTATATATGTGAATATAAATGAGAATATAAATGAGTTATGAGAAAATTTCATGAATTTGAATTGATTTAAAGATGATTTTGGCTAAGTCCATGAAGGGAAATCAAAGGGCTTAAGAAGGAATTTGAATTAAGAATTTGAATTTTGAATTTGATTTAATTGATTTAAATTTATATTTCATTTATATATGTGAATATAAATGAGAATATAAATGAGTTATTAGAAAATTTCATGTATTTGAATTGATTTAAAGATGATTTAAGCTAAGTCCCACTTAAAGGACTTAAGAAGGATTTAATTAATTTCAATTTTGGATTGATTTGATTGATTTAAATTTATATTTAATTTATATATGTGAATATAAATAAGAATATAAATGAGTTATGAGAAAATTTCATGAATTTGAATTGATTTAAAGATGATTTAGGCTAAGTCCTTAAGAGGGGATTAAAGGACTTAAGAAGGATTTTGAATTTGAAATTTCAATTATGAGATTCAATCATGGATTTCAATCATGTGTTTCAATAATGGATTTCAATCATATGGCATTGATTTGAGTTTGGAGAAAGTCAATTGGTTTATAATTGATTTAGGTTTTATGTTGATTTGATTTGTTTGACTTGGAAGGAAGTATGAAGTGGTTCTTGTGTGTAGATTTCCCAACACCCCTAAGGTATGACCTACCCTATTAACTCTCTAAGACTCTGGGTTATCAGTCCACCAAGTCACTATGTGTCTTAAAGGATCTCTTAAATTTTAAGAGAGTCCTATGTAAGATGGAGGGGTTGAGAGCTCATCCTAAAAATGAGGTCAACACCCCTACTCAGTGCGATCCATCACAAATCGATAGGGCTCATCTCAAAATTCAAAAATTTAAAATATGAAATAAAATCAACCTTCCTCCCCAGTGGAGTCAAATTAAACAAACAAAACAAATCCAATCAACCAACATAGTGGAGTCAAACCAATTAAATAAATCAAATCAACTCCTCTGAGATGCAAGTCTTTCTGCCTCGATCCCCAAATCTAATCCCTCTATGGATGTCACAACCTCTCCTCCCCAGTGGATGACTTGAACTTGCTCCTCTAGTGGAGAGTTCACTTTTTTATCCCTAGTGGAGCACCAAAATTATAAATCAACAAATCAAATCAATTTCTCCTCAGCGAGATGCAAATAAATTTAAACCTCTCATTCCTCAGCGGATGACTTGAACCTCTTTCCCTAGTGGAAGGTTCACATACTCAATCCCTAATGGATTCCTCCCTCACTCTCTTATGTCTTTGACATAAGTAGAGTTGCACTGCACTAAACTCTTAATTCCTTCTTCACCTCTGGTTTGGGAGTAGATCATTTATGTTAGTGCTTGTGATCGTTCGACTTTGTTGATCATCTCGTCAACATCAATATGTGCGGTGTACCTTGTCAGTCACACCACACCTATTGGGTGCCCTTTGTTGACCTCACTTTTGGAGTGAGCTCTCAACTTCTCCATCTTAGACATAGGACTCCTCTAGACATTAAGAGCTCCTTAGTCTTAAGACACTTCTAGTGATTAGGTGAACACTTAACCTAACCCTAGAGACTTAGAAGAATTAGCCATAAGAATAGGTTATGTCTCAAAAGTGCTAGGAAAGCTTGCCTACCCTATAGCTTAAACCCAATCTTTACTTCCTTCTTTCAAGTCAAACTTCAAATTCAAATCAACTTTAAACTCAAATCAATTTCAACCTATTGATTTTCTCAAATCATCAATTCAATTCCAAAATCCAAATCATGAATAAATTCCAAATGATTGAAATCCATGATTAAATCAAATCTAAAATCTTTTCTAAGCCATTTCATCTTATGGAATTAGCTCAAATCAAATCTAAATCACTTCAAACTCAAAAGACACCCCATTTATATTCTCATTTATATTCACAAATATAAATAAAATATAAATTCAAATAACCAAAACTAAATCAAAACTCAATTCCAAATCCAAAAATCTTTCCTAAGTCACTTTGATTTCATCTTATGGACTTAGCTTAAATCAAATACAAATCACTTCAAACTCAAGAGATCTTCTCATAACCCTTTATATTCTCATTTATATTCACAAATATAAATGAAATATAAATTCAAATAACCAAAACCAAATTCAAAACTCAAGCCCAAATGTAACCTAAATCAAACCTATACCCTTTCAAGTCAAATTCTTGAACTTAACGAGATCATTATCAAATCAATCCTAACCTTTGGATTTTCTCTTCAAACAACCAATCCTTCAATGATGAACGTAAATATAAATACAAACTCCAATCATCAAACCAAAATCAAACTAACCCAAGTCAAACCTATGTTCACCCTTTTAACTTGAAATTGTCAAATGAATTAAAACCCATTTGACTTCAAATCACTTGCAATTGGATTTATATTTCAATCATAAGTCCATATATGAGTTCAACCAAACTTGAATCAAGCCTTGATTAAGTCAATTGACCACTTAGGCTCACTTGACCCAAAGTGACCTAAAGCACCTTTTTGAGCCAAATTCTAATCCAACACAAATTAGATTGAACTAAGCCGATCTAAGCCTCACATTATGAGCAACAATCATCCTAAGATGATCAATCACTCAAATTAGGTCAAACCAAGTCAAACCTAGCCTTTGACCAAGTCAACACTTAACCCAAATAAACCCAAACCAAAAAAATCTACCATAGGCCAAATTGATTGAAACCATTGATCTAACCAATTCATAATAATGATTGAACATGATCCATTAATTGAGCCAAACAGCCCAATTGGCCACTTGACCTAAGTTGACCCAAGTTGACCTAAAAAGTAAAAATGGGTCAAATCTTGATCTAAATTAATTGCACCAATGGGTCAAATTCATTCTAAATCACTTGTTGAACTTGACCAAAGCTTCAACAACTAGACCCAACCTAGCCCAATTGACCATGAACCCAATTTGACCTAAAAGGTCAAATCAAGCCAAAATCAAATCAAACCAAAATTGATTGAAACCAAAGCTTGCAATACATTTCAAATGATCAACCAAGCCTAAACCAACCCATGACCTAACCTAATTGGGTCAAATAGGTCAAATTGATCAACTTGACCCATTTGACCTAAGTGAACTCAAAAACCAAAATCCAAATATAAATCAAATTGAACCAAACCAATGATATCAAAACACTTCAAATGGTCATATTTGAACTAACCCTTGGTTTGACCACTTGACAATTGGTCAACTTGACCCAAGTTGCCCATTTTGACCTAAATGGGTCAACTTGAGCCAAATCATATCAAATCAACACCAAAATCATTGAAAATTGTTACAACCCATTTTTCAATTATTCCAAATATACCCAAATCAAAATAAAAGTCAAATGGCCATTTTACCCCTAGGTGAAAGGATAACTTATGGTCAATTTTACTTAGAATTTGGTCAATTCCTTTTCATGGCCACTTGACATCCTCTTAGTGGACCATTTGGACATCAAGGAAGGTGGTGTACATGACCCAATGGGTTTGGGTCAACTAAACCCAATCGAAAGCCAAGATGGGCCACTCCACTAAAATGTTTCCACATAGATCATCTCCCACACTCATTTTAACCCATGTGCACCTCCACACTCCCACTCATTCGCCAAAACCAAACCACATGGCACTCCTAACAACCTAACAACCCATTCCATGAGAGCAATTTGATCAAAACAAAAAAAATGAGCTTCGACCATCTGATTCAAGTAGGGGGAGATATACTCTCCCTCATTCCAATTCATTTCACTCACCTTGCATTCAATTGAGCTGAGATTAGGCAAGCCCCAAGCTCTCCCAAGCACCCTAAGCTCATTGAATTTCTCTCTTTTATTTTAAGCCAAAATAGGGAGGTGAAGGAGATTCCAACTTATTCAATACCCAACCAAAGTCCAATTCCTTTTGCAAGCACCATCAAGGCATCAAGTCAAGCTCATCCAAAATAAATCACAAGCATCCAAGCCATGGGAAGGGGTAGATAGAGCAAAACTGCAAGCCATTGAAGCAAGCTTTGGTTAATTAGAAGATCCATTACAAATGGAACCTTGAAACCTTCAACGTGGCTTCGTCTCCATTAGATGAAGCTACCTCAATAGTTGGAAGCACCAGTGATCGCTTCCGGCGAGGTATGCTTCAAAAATGAGTTAAATTGAAAATTCTTTGGTCCTTTATGAAGGGAAGTGTAATCCCATTGAATTTCCACCATTAGATGTTCTTCTCCTTGCTTTTTAATGGTGTGGTTTGATCACTAATCCAGAGCTCAAGTGAGCAATGCCATGGAGGACGAGCCTCTCCAGAGGGTGGGATGAATCATGGACCATCCATCCCACATATTTTGATGGACGGTATAAAACAAATTATATTAAATTATTTTGAAACCATGGCCATCCCGATCTTTGATCGCCAAGGAGAAAGCGTGCATCCACGACCGACATCTGATTTGACAACTTAAATAAGCAATCCCATCACCACGTAGAAAGGGCGCACTGCGTTAGCAGCTCACATGGCATCGATGGGATTAGTTATATAATTAGATTATTTAATGACTTATTAATCACAGAAACTTCAAAAATTCATACATAAATGTAGGAAAATCCAAAAAGTACAAACTCAACTTCATTTTAAAGATAATTCAAAGGGGGAATAATATATAATTAAGTTTAATTGATTTTGAATAGTAACATTTACTCAATTTGGGTTTTATTGGGGATAAAATTATGTTAATTACTCTTTAATTATTTCAATAATTAATTCCAAACTCCCTAGGGTTAATTAGTGGGATGACCTCTACCTCATGATTTTCTTAGAATTTATTATTGATTAATTAGGTAATTGCTGTTTCATCTAATCACTCTTAATCAATTAAATGATTAATTAACCTATTAAATGGTGATAAATTCATTAATTAAGCTTATAATCATTTGAATAATAAGATTTAGGAATGAGATTATGATGCCTTTTCCAAATCTTTTCCCCTAAGTCTATTTCATTTGAATGAAGATTTAATTTATTTACAAATTGATTAATGATTTAATTATTTCTTTAAATAGCTTAATTAACCAAACTAGAAACCAAAAATTAATCCATAAACTTAATCACTTAATCACTCCCAATCTTGGGTAGATCCTTAGGTGTTCAAAAGCCTAAGGTAAGCTTAAGGAAATCAAATCCAACCCACATGTATGAGAAGGGTTATGAAAGTATTTAATTAAACTCTTTAGCTTAATTAATCATTAATTGTGAGCCAATTGCATCAAGCCCCTTTCTTTCTTAAGAGCATTTCTGAATTGAATTTCATGTGATTGCATATCATATGTTGGCTCATAATTATTTGGTTAATTAAGTTAAAGTGGTGTAGGTAAGGGGTAATTAATGGATTTGATTTACACCTTAACCTAAAGAAAACATAAAATCAATCAATGGTTTTAAAATTAAACTAAACTAACCACATATATGGGAAAAAGGTTTCACTTTTTTCAAACCAAATTCAAATTCAAAACTAAAATAAAATCTCTTTAAAGAATTTTGATTCACTTTAAATAATCTTATTTCATAGATTGTCTTTAAGAATTAATTAGGGTGAATGAAATTATATGCTTACATCACTTTATCTATTTCCAAGTATGTTAAATGATGTTTTCCATGTGAACTCATGCATTCATACATTTTGAAAAATCAAATTAAAATGAAATGTTTACTTCATGTCAAATTTCATGCTTTAACTAAAGTAAGAATTTGAATGGCTATTATCACTACTAAATAAAAAATTATTTTCAAAATCAATAAATCAAAGATCATAAATCAAAGTATGCTACTTATAAATATTTATAAGCTTGCATGTGGTTATAGTATTGAAATGTGTTTTATGTGGTTTTCTTCTCTTTTCTTAACTTAGGTTTATATAAGATTTGCAAAGTGTATAGTTATTTTGAAAAGAACGTAACACTTGGTTAAGTTCATTCCTATGCACTCCCATGTCATGAATTAAGAAGGATCTTCATGTTATATATATAAACCATATCAAACAAATCTTTTGCATGATTCTTCATCCATTTATTTTCCATGCACATGTATTTAAGAAAAGTGGTATATTACCGACATCCGGATTATGAGTTTGAAGTATCCCCAAGTAGGTCTTGTACCTTACACCCGTGGTGTAGAAAATAATGGTGTCGTACTCACTTGTGTCTTTCATAGATGTAAATGTGCATTTGATTAATGGATAAAATAATCCCTCTCTTTCCTACTTAACAAAATCTTGCATTCATGAAATATCTAAATTTTCTTAAACATTATCTCTTTATATTCATCATTAAGGTGTGCTAAGACTTTGCAATTATATGTATAGCTATGCTTAGGATACATTCATATGCATGATGCACATGTTGGAAAGAAATAAATGGTTGTATGTTTATGTGATAGTAATTCACTTTAATTAATCTTAAGATGCCCTTCTTATTGAATAAGTTTATTTAGAGCAAATCTAAACTTATGGTTAATTAAAACACATAATAAAATATTTGCTAAAGGAAAATCATTAATGAATCTACCTTAGAAAATTACTTGAGGTAGGGATGAAAGAGAAGTTCTCTTCTCTTTTTTTTCTCTTTATAATACTTAGTAATTAAATGTAGGTTCATTCAAACCAAATCAGATCATCAAATAAAATTGACCAAATCAACTAAACCACTTAAATGAAACCATCCTCTAAATTGAAACCTCTCACATTTATAAAACTTCAATCTTAAAGCCTAGCTAAGATATACCACACAAGCCTTAAATGGCACACACATTAGGCTAAGTCACTATTTCTAGTCCTATATTTGGGCAGTGCATGGTTTGATGCCTGATTTTATTTTGGTGATATAATATTTTAGACTGGATGTTAGGGTGTATGTGCATAGACTGAATGGTAGGACGATCTTAGGTTAATCATGTCTTCTACAGAGGATTGTGCTTAAGGGGAGCTATAATAAAAATATAAATGGTTTTTGTGTGCATATTGTTTATACCCCTAAGCATAATCCAAAAATAGTCTAGGTGGATTTGGTTACCCCTGTGTGGGGGTGCTAAGTCCAATTTATTTATATACATGCTTGGGATGTGTGGTGTGTTTACCTAATCTCTATTTTACAGGTTTTGGTTAGATTTACTTTTCCCATTCTCATGTAATTGTTGCAATTAAGATTTGGAATAAATGTTATGGGGAAGTGGAGGTGAACATTGGTCACAAGACTATGTCTTATGTACCATATGAAGCCTTTGGAGTGACCACATTCCAACCAAGTTAAAAGGAAGAAAGGAAAAAAACAAATCAAATATGAAGAAAGAAGAAATGAAGGAATGAAGAATGAAGACCCTCATAACATGAATTCTTTCTAAATTGTAATTATTCATTTGTAATCCGATATGTATAAGGGTAGAGCTCGGCTACCCATATTTCTTTTTGAATTTGTGCGGTGGAGTCCAACCACAAAGGCCTTTAATTTTTTTGCTAGCTTTATAAAATTGTTTGATTTTTATTTAGCTTGTGCATTAAGATGACATTTTTTTTCTAGTTTGTTTCTTGCTTTGCTGAATGACCTGGATGCGATTAGGCTCCTAGGAAAAAATAAATTTTGCTATCCAATTAAACAACTCAAAATTAAAATTAAAACAACTCATAACCTCACCTAAAGCCTATGACATAAATCAAGATAATAAAAGATTTAACAACCCCTTAACTAGATGTTGTATGTTTCAAATCACGCGTAAAATCATCTTGCTTGACTCTTGCTTATGGAGGGCTTCCACCTTTGCTAGAGAACATGTCTTGACCTTTGAGAGCCATGATAGAAACACACCTTCTTCTTGCTGATTTTGGCTCATAACCAACTACTCATGCATTAGAGATATGAATCCCATAGCATGTGTCAAATTAATTATCCAAAAATAAAAATAAAATTAACAAAACTTGCATTAGATTAAGTCATGAGTTCATGGCCTACATGATCTAGTCTCTTAGGGAGTGATTTTAAGGACTTAGTCTTCTTTCTAAATAAACAACAACCTAACTATCTTGTAAAAGCATAAGACATGCCTACATGTATTTAAAATCATAGGAGGAGTTAGTTGGCAGTCACTCCCAGGTTGTTGTAAGTCCAACAGTCGGGTGGTTTATCTTCTATTGTGGAGATAAATCATATGCCCATTTTCGCCTTAGATTTAGGTCATTCTTTGACCTTCACCAAAGCTCCCTAGATTTAGGATATGAGTTAGTTATTTCCCTTTGTTGGATACAAGCATAAATCCTCACCTCTTAGGCATTTCCATGATCTTATATCGTGGAATTGTAAGCCCTAGATTTCTAATAAAAATGCAACTCAAATAAATAATTCCCTTCAAATTAAAAAATATAAAGCCCAACCACAGGATAATTTAGGGTGCTCTCTAGGCTTCCTAGCATAATGAGCATCTTCTACTTATCTCTCTTAGGTTTTGATAATAACTCTCTCCTTTTGATCAATCCCATTTGATATTCCAAAAATAACCAATTGATTGATAGTCCTACTTTGAAATCTTTGGAGATAACGATCATTTACCTTAATCAAGAGTATTCTTAAGGAATCTCATTCCTTAAGATGTAATTAACTATGGGGTAATACCTCCATAGGGAACTTAATGAATCTAGTTTAAAATAAACCCTACTTTACTTTTCTATGTAAAGTAAGGGAAGAATCTCTAGTATATATAAAGACCCATAGTCCTTACAAGTCCTTATTAAAGTGATTATGTCCATTATAGGATGATGACTTCTGTCTCTCGAGATAGTACATCATTTTTTAATATCATACCTGATCACACTAATAAGAACATCTGTGGATCTACGTGGTGTCTAAGCAAAGAATGTATTTTTTGTCTTCTTTTATTTTTCAAGGATCGATGAAGATAGAAATATTCACCACAGTCCTTCACGCACATTTTCGGCCAATACTCCCCCATTTTGAGTGTGAATGGAGTCATTCAGCTTCGTGTGAGTCCTTAAGCCAATTTGAAAAGCCCTCAGAGTGATTCCAAGCTTTCCTAAAGCCTCATTCAATCAGAATTCCTCACTGTGAGAGGAATCAAAAATAGGGCAACCTTCCTTCGATCAATACTCCTCCTCTACTTAATCAAACTTCAATTCCTTGCACCCACATATCCTGATTTTCAAAGCCAATTGAATCATCAAGCCTTCCCACAAGATCAGAGTTGATGAGCCAAAGCCTTTTGCATGTGGATTGGTGAGAACTCTACCCCAAATCAAGCTCAAAGCTTCTCATTCCTCACCTAACTTTCACCTCCATCAATCCCACCACCGAACATTAGCTCTAGTGAGGTAATTTTACAAATCGAGCCTTGTATGGAAAATAGCTTGGTTTTTTTGAAGTAAATTTGAGCCATGAGTTTTAATCCTAGATGTAACCCCTCCTCAATGATAGATTTCAGGTAATCATAGCTCAAAATAGAATAAAGATGGATGGCACCTTTCAAAATGGGATAGATCACGAGCTATTCATTCAACGTGTTCAGAATGAATGGATCTGATTAGATCTTGCGTTAGATCCCTTAATTCCCTTCATAAACCACAGATCTGATCATGGCCATTCAATCTTACATCGGACGGTCCATGGAGTTAGCACGTCTACCATAATTTGAGTCAACGGTGGATGTGACAACTTAAATAGCCACTCATCGTACATGAAAGCATCATCCATGTGATTAGATTTTTCTATCAACATTACATTATCGCATCTTCTTTTCAAAAAATATAAAATTATTTGATATTTTATTTAGCTTGTGCATTAGAAATAAGCATGCTTTTTTATAGTTTAATTATTATTGGTGATTATTGTATGGCTTGGATGCGATTAGGCTCATAGGATAAAAATTAATTTTTTGACCCAAACTAACAACTCATAACTAAATTTTCTAAAATAACTCATAACCTTACATAGAAACCTAGTGTCATATAAATGAGGTTAGCCATGCTCATAGTCATACAAAAAGCTAGAAGTATAGAAAGAGGAGGAACAACCTTGAGGACTCTAGAAGGTTCCACCAAAATCTAGAAGGCTTTCAAAGAGGAATACTTTAAGAGGACTTTAGGATGGTATGAAATATTTTAGAACCCTTGTATATGTTCTAGAGTGGTAAAAAAACTATATATTCTCATGTATAGAACCTTCTATCTAGAATCCTCATTGCCATGGGAGGACTATAAATGAGGTCTTCATCATTTGTAAGAACAAAGAACCAAAATCAAGATCCTTGTATTCTAAAGTTTCTTTACTTTATGAAGGGCTTTCCTTACTTCCAAACTCTCCTCTCTAAAGAGTTTTGAGCATTTTAGTCACGCCAGATTATGACTTAGCATTAGAAATGCTAAGGCATAAATAGTGATGAAAAGTCCTTGACACTAGGCATTAAATCAAGATAAAATATTTAACAACCCTTAGCAAGATGATTGTATGTTTAATATCTTGCATATCATGTTATTTTACTTGTTAAGATTCATCTGCTATAGTTCTTAACCTTTGAGAGCCAATGGAAGAACACCTCTTTCTCTTGATTTATCCCATAATCAATTTCATCACACATTTAGTATAAAAAATTATAGCTGTATCAAAATAAAGAGTCAAAATCAAATAAAATATGATAAGATTTGCATTGATTAAGCCATTTTTCATACCACTCATGCTCTAGTCTTTAGTGAGTTTAAGGACATAGTTCATTTTCTAAATAACAACCCAACCATCTTGCAAAGCATAATACTTGCCAACATGATTTAAAGCATAGGAATTAGCTAGAACTCTAAGCGATTCTATTATTTGATTTACTCTCTTGAGGTAAATAATATACCCATTTTTTATCTTAGATTTAGGTCATGTTTTGGCCCTCACCAAAGCTCTCTATATTTAGGATTTGAGATCATTATTTTCCTTTAGGCTGCTAGCATAAATCCTCACCTCTTAGGCATCTTAAAAATCTTGTGTTGTTAATGTATAAGTCCTATCTTTTTAATGAAATGTTAACTCAAACATAGAAAATCTCTTCAATTTCAAAAATAGAAAGCCCAACCAATAGATAGATTAGAATGTTCACTAGGTTTCTTAGTATCATGAACATTCCCTATTTATCTCCTTTGGCTTCAATAATAACTCTCTCCTTTTGATCCATTCCACTTGATTTTCTAAAATACAACCAATTTATTAATAGTCCTATCTTTGAATTCTTCGGAGATAATAAATGCCTACTTTAATTGAGAGTATTCTTAAGGGAATCATTTTCCTTAAGATGTAATTAACTATGGGGCTTTCCATGAAACTTTGTGAAGTTAAATAAACTCTACTTTATTCATCATGCCTTAGGAGTCCTTATTAGGTGATTAGGTCAATTGTAGAGTTGCGACTTCTATCTTTTAAGATAGTACACTATTCCTCAATGTCGTACCCAATTATCTCAAAAGTTTATACTCAGATACACACACTCATAAACAAAAACAAAAAACACCATAGATTTTTCTTGTGACTCCACTGGGGATGGTTCCTCTCTCCATCTCTAGTAGTCGATTATTGTCTTGAAGAATCGATAGTGGTCTTGCATTTTATGTGAGTCCAAGACTATGGTGAAAATTATTCTTATACATTCCTTGCCTTCATCTATCCCCACTTCCTTTTGAAAAAGAGGACGAATGATAACAGAAATATATAAAAATACACCTTGTTGGGACACCACGTAGATCCATAAATGTTCTTATTGAGGGTGATCGGGTATGACATTGAGGAAAGGTATATTATCTTGAAAGGTAGAAGTCACCACCATACAATGGACCTAATCATCTCAACAAGGACTCCTAAGGACAATGGGTTTGCATATGTACTACAGATTCTTCCCCTACTTTACATGAAAGAGTAAAGTAGAGTTTATTTTAAACTGGCTTCGTTAAGTTCCCTACAGGGGCAAGCCCTCATATTTAATTACATCCTAAAGGACAAGATCCCTTAGGAATACTCTCGATTAAGGTAAATGATCATTGTCTTCAAAGATTTCAATAGGAAAGGACTATCAATCGATTAATTCAATTTTGAAAATCAAATGGGATTGATCAAAGAGTGGGAATTATTATCAAACTAAAAGGAAGATAAGTAGGAGATGCTCATGATGCTAGAAAATCTAGTGAGCATCTCAAACTATCCCATCATTAGGCTTTACATTTTTGAAATTAATTTAATTTGTTTGAGTTGAATTTTTATGATCCCACAACACAAGATTATGGAGATGCCTAAGAGGTGAGAATTTAAGCTTATGGTGCACAAAGGGGAGAAGCAACCTCAGAACCTAAATCTAGGGAGCTTTAACGAGGGCCGAAAGCACAACTTAAATTTAAGGTGAAAATGAGTATTTGGTTCACCTCCACAAGAGAGGTCAAACCACCCGACTGCTTGGACCTACAACTGCCTGTGGTACACCAACTCCTCTATGATTTTAAATTCATGTAGGCAAGTCATGTTTTATGCAAGATAGCTAGGCTATATTTATTTAGAAAGAGACTAAGTCCTTAAACTCACATAAAGAGACTAGATCATGTAAGGACATGCTTCAAATGACCTAAATCTAATGCAATTTAGATTTCATTTTTATTTTGGACAATTATTTTGACTCTGCTAATAGGATTCATATGCCTAATGCATGAGAAATAAAGTTATTGGCCAAAATCGTGAAGGGAGGAGGTGTGTTTCCACCATGGCTCTCGAAGGTCAAGCCAAGTTTCTCTGGCAAAGGTGAAGCCCTCCAATCAAGAGTGAAATAAGATGCATTTGTGCATGATGTTATAAAGAAATACTTCCACTAAGGGGTTGCTAATTCTTTTATCTTGATTTTAAAAGCTTTAGGTGAGGTTATGAGTTCTTTATTTTAATTTTGAGTTATTAAGTTTGGTAAAAGATTTATTTTTCCTAAGAGCCTAATCCACATCCAGCCATACATAAAGCAAGAAGAAACTAGGAAAAAGATGCCACTTAATGCACAAGCTAAATAAATCATCAATCAATATATAAAGCTAATCACAAAAGAATAATAGGCCAAGTGTGGTTGGGCACCATCGCACAAACCCAAAAAATAAATTGAATAGCCGAGCTCTACCCTTATATAACCCAGATTATAAATGAATTAAATACAATTAAGCAAGGAATTCGTTGCTATGGGGGGTCTTCAAGTTTCATTTCTTCATTCTTATTTTCTTCTTTCTTCTTCTTATTTTCTTTTTTCTTTGGTTTCTTCTTTTGGATGGTTGGAAGGTGGTTGCTCCAAAGGCTTCACATGGTGCATAAGATAGGATCTTATGACTAATTCTCATCCTAATCCCCATAATAATCATTCCAAAATTCTAATTGTAAAATTTATATGAAAAGAAAAAGTAAATCTAGCTAACACCTACAAAATAGAGATTAGCTAAACAAACCACAAAATCCCATGCATGTATGTTGGACTTATCACCCCACACATGGTTGAATAAGTCCACTGACCTATTGGATTATGCTTAGGGGTATAAGCACCTGCACAATAAAAAGCATTTGTTATTTTTTTATTTATTGTAGCTCCCCTTAAGCACAATCCCTACAAAAAAGATAATGGTTAGACTAAGATCACCTACCATTCATTCTACACATACTCCTAACATCACTAAAACATATATCATAAACAAAGCATCAAACCATGCATCGCCCTAACCTAAAGCTAGAAGTGGTGACTTAGCCTAATATGTGTGCTTTGGAGGTTTGTGTGGTACGCTTAGCTATGGCCTTAAGTTAGAATTTTCTAAGTGTGAATCATGTTCAACTTAGAGGAGGGTTTCATTTAAGTGATTTTAATTGATTTGGGTTGATTTTTTTTTTCATGTTTTGATTTGGTTCAAGTGAATCATACAATTAATTACTAAGTTCTAAAGAGAGGGAAAGAGAAGAGAACTTCTCTTTCCTTCCTTAACCTAAGTAATTTCTAAATTAGATTCATAATTTTATTTTATTTAGTGAATGTTTTAATTAGGTGTTTTAATAAATCCTAAGTTTAGATGAACTCTAAACTAGCCTATTTAAAAAGAAAGGGGTCATTTTAAGATTAAGTAAAATGAACTAAATTCAGAAGACATACATCACTTCATTTCTTTCCCAACATGCATAACATGCATATGAATGAGTCCTAAGCATATCTATACATGAAAATGAGAATATTTTACAAACTTTATGATGCATGCTAAGTAATTCATTTAATAAAAGTTGAAAGCTTATGATGCATGATTTTCATTAAGTAGAAAAGGGATTTCTTATCGAATTTTCACATGAACATATGAAAGTAAAAAAGGCATAAGTGAGTATTGCACCATTATTAACCAGAGGTGTAAGATAAAGACCTACTTAGGGCTACTTAAAGCCTCGTAATCTCGGGGTTGTCTAGATTAATATATCATTTTTCTTAAATACAAACATATGTACAAAAGAAATGAATGGAAAAGAAAGAATGCAAAAATTATATTAGTTGATTTATTTTATTTATGCAATTTATATGTGCTAGCATAGGTATCCTTCTTAAGTGATATTATGGGAATGAATAGGATATTGAATTAGCCAAGTTTTAGGTTCTTTTCAAATGAACCACACACCTTACCAAATCCTATTCAAAACTACACTAAAAGAAAAGAGAAGGAAGGCTTACACTAAGCACATCCTTATATCTTACTCACATGCAAACTTATAATTAAGATATAAGTAACACACTTTCAATTTTGATAATTGATTCATATGTTTTAAAAATAATTTGAATTTAATAGTGATAATAGCCACTCATATTCTTACTTTAGCCAACACATGCAATTTGACATAAAGTAAACATTTTAATTTTTTAAATTTAATTTTTGAAAAGCATGGATGCATGAAACCACATGACATACATATTTAACATGTTGGGGAAAGAACTAAAGCAATGAAAGCATGTAAACACATTCACTTTAATTAAATCCTAAAGACAATCTTATGAAATAAGAAAGCTTAAAGTAAATCAAAGTTTATTTAGTATGATTTTTGTTTGATTTTAAATTTGATTTAATTATGAAAATGTGAGTTGAGTTTGCTACTCCTAACCCATTCCCACATGTGTTTGATATTTTTGTTTAATTTTTAGATGATTAGATTCATTTTAGATTTTGATTAGGTTAAGGTATGAATTAAACAGTTAATTAACCCTTACCTACACCACCTTAGCATAGTTAACCAAATAATTATGAGCCAATGAGATGACATAAAACCTCACAAGGAATTTAAATTTGTAATGCACCTAGGAAGAAAAGGGCCTAATGCAATTTGGCTCATGATTAATGGTTAATTAAGCTAAGGGATTTAACTTAAGTAATTTCAAAACACCCCTCACACATATGAGTTGGGTTTTGATTTCCTTAATTGAACTTAGGCTCTTGAACACCTAAGCATCTACCCAAAGTAGATTAATTAAGTTCTGGAAGATTTTAGAATTTTAGAAATTAATTAAGAGGGTAATTAATGAATTAACCCTTAATTAAGAAAGAATTTAAGGAAAGGAAAGGGGGTTTAGAAAATAGCTTAGGGGAAATACCCTAAATTTATTACCTAAGTTTCCTATTCACTAGATCAAACCTTAATCAACTTCAATAAGGGATTAAAACACTAATTAAACCCTTAATTATCCTTAATTACATAAAAGGGGTAATTAAGAAATGCATTTACAATTCCCCCAATTAAGCCTTCAATAAATCCCAAGAAAATTAGGGGAGGCAGAAGTCATCCCCCAAAATATACTTAAGGAGTTTGAGATTAATCAACAGATTAATTAGAGAGTAATTAGCAAATTAAAATTTCCATTAAAAGGAAAAATCAGAGAAATATACAATTCAAAATCCATTAAAACCAATTTTAGAATATTCTAGATTGAATTATCTTTCAATGGCAATTTATCTCATTTTTCTTTTTTGATTTTTCTTAGAGAGATATGAATTTTTAAAGCTTAGAGAATTAATTGAGATTATTTAAAACATAAATAAATTCCTTAATCCCTGACACGCACATGTGTGCACTCCACGTCGAGAGGGGAGCACTTAAATGTCTCATCATAGCATGATGGGATGCAATTTTATTTTCATTGTTTGATCAAGGATTGAATGGCCAGGAATAACCTTGCGGTTTTAAAAGGATAAATCGAATTTAAAATTTGCATTTAATCTTGTCCATTTATCCAAAATGCGTGGATGGATGGCTAGAGATCTATCCCTGCCAAAGCCTGTGATCCATGAGAACCATCCATATTCTAGGCTTTGATCCGAGCTCGACTGAGCTCGGATTAGGATTAAACTTTGCACACACCATCTAACACTAATGACAATCCTATCCAATAGTCAAAATTTCATGCCATTACACTTTCTTTCACAAAGGATCAGCACACCTTAAGTCTATCGATCGAAAAATGCCATACCTCATCGGAGGTGATCACCGGCCCTCGATTCCCTTGGAGGAGCTTTGTCTGGTTGAGACGAAGCTGTGGTGAAATAATTAGCTCTTGAGGTTGAGTAGCTTATTCTATGGACCAACCCCTCCTTAGCTCCTTTGCGACTTTGATCAAATTGGACTTCTCCTTGCTTTTGGAACTTGAGGGAGAGCTTAGGTAAGATCAATTTGGTCTCCTGATGGAGTGTGCAAGTCTAATTGAGTTGAATTGTAGTATGGAGGAAGTATGGAAATCAATGGAGCTCACCTATTTTCTCTTAAGAAACGAGAATGGTTGATTTCAATCCCATCTAAAGCTTAGATCACTCTAAGATGGCTCCTACACTCTTTACTCAATCGACAATGAGCATGTGAAAATTGAAGTGAATTAGGGGGAGTAAATCTCCCCCTATGGCAATCAGATGGTCAAAGCTATCTTTGCCATTTTGATCTAATTGCCTATATTGAAATGTTTGTTTGAGCTGTTAGGAGTTTACACATGGTTGGTTTGATCCAAGGGGTGTATTGGTTACCTCCCATGTGCTTCAAATCAAGTGGAGGGAGGTTTCACACATAGTCAATTTGAGCTATGGGGTCGGTTTTGGCCTTGGGCCCATTTGGGCTGACCCAAACCCATTAGGTTGGGTGCATCACCTTCCATAGGGTTCACTTGACCTATTAAGATGGTATCAAGTTGATATGTAGAGGGCTTGACCAAATTTCCCATGGATTTGACCAAAATTTGTTCTATGGCCTAAGGGTAGAATGGTCATTTGGCTGATTTTTGAATTTGAATATGTTGGGTATGTTAAAAAATAGGTTTGGCCAAGTTTCATTGGATTTGGAGTTCATTTGATATGGTTTTGCTCATGTTGACCCATTTAGGTCAAAATGGGTCAACTTGGGTCAAGTTGACCAATTGATCAAATTGGGTCAAACCAAGGGTTGGGTCAAGTTCATATGACCATTTGAAATATTTGGTGGCTTTGTTTTGATTCTATTTGGTTTAGGTTTGAGTTTGGCTCATATGATTTAATTAAGGTCAAATGGGTCAAGTTGACAATTTGACCCATTTGACCATTTTGAGCTAGGTCATGGGTAGGTTTAGGTTTGGTTAGTCATATGAAGTGGATTGGTATTTTTGTTTCCAATCAATTTTGGTTAAGTTTAAATTTGGCTCAATATGACCCTTTAGGTCAATTGGGCTAAGTTAGGTCTAGTTGGCCAATTGAGGCTTTGGTCAAGTTCAACAAGTGATTTAGAATTAACTTGACCCATTGGTTTCAATCAATTTGGCTTAGATCAAGTTTTGACATTTTGACTTTAGATCAAGTTGGGTCAACTTCAAGTGGCCAAAGTAGCTCAAATGTTGACTTGGTCAAGTTCAAACATAGTCATGAATGAACTTAGATCAATGGTTTCAATCAATTTGGCCTATGGTATTTTGGCTATGTTGACTTGGTCAATTAGGTTTGACTTAGTTTGACCCAATTTGATTGATTGATCCCATGATAATTGTTGATCATGATGAGATATAGGTGAGTTTGATTCAATCCAATTTGGTTAGGATTAGAATTTGGCTCATAAGGGTACTTTAGGTCACTTTGGGTCAAGTGAGCCTAAGTGGGTCAAATGTTTGATTTGAGTTTGATTGAACATATGGACTTATGATTGAAATATAAATCCATTTACAAGTGAAGTCAAATGGGTTTAGATTCATTTGACAATTTCATATTCAAAGGAAGAACATGAAAGGATTTGGGGTTAGATTTTTGAATTGGATTTTGGTAAAGTGATTGAAGTTTGTATTTATATTTATAATCATAATTGTAGGGTTGATTAAATCATGAAGGAAAATCAAGAGTTTGGCTTGATTTGAAGTTAATTTAGCTTGGTTCAAGATTTTGACTTGAAAGGCTTAGGTTGGATTTTGAATAGATTTGAGTTTGATTTTTGGAATTGGTTTTAATTGTTTAAATTTATATTTCATTTATATATGTGAATATGAATGACAATATAAATGGATTATGAGAAAATTTGATGAATTTGAAGTGATTTGATCATGATCTAGGCTAAGTCCATTAAAAGAAATTTAAAGGACATAGGAAATTTTGGAGTAGGGATTTGAATTTTTTGAATTTGATTTGATTGATTTATATTTATATTTCATTTATATATGAGAATATAAATGAGAATATAAATGAGTTATGAGAAATCATGAATTTGAATTGAGGAACACGATGCTAAGTCCTTAAGAAGAAATTAAGAAAAGGATTTTATACTTGGAATTTTATTTTTGGATTTGATTTGATTGATTTATTTATATTTCATTTATATATGTGAATATAAATGAGAATATAAATGAGAGAAAAATCTATGAATTTGAATTGATTTAGGGTTGATTTTTGCTAAGTCCATGAAGGAAAAATTAAAGGACTTCGAAAATTTCATGAATTGATTTTGAATTTTGAATTTAGTTTGATTGGTTTGAATTTATATTTCATTTATATATGAGAATATAAATGAAAATATAAATGAATTATGAGAAAATCTCATGAGTTTAAATTGATTTGATCATGATTTAGGCTAAGTCCATTAAAAGAAGATTGAAGACTTAAGAAAGATTTGGACTTAGTAGTTTCATTCATGAGTTTCAATCATAGATTTCAATCATGGATTTCAATCATGGGTTTCAATCATGGATTTCAATCATGTGGCATTGATTTGAGTTTGGAGAAAATCAAATAAGATTGATTTGGAGTTTGACTTGAAGGAAGGAAGGTGAGGATGGTTCAAGCTAAGGGTAGGTTTTTTCCTAACACCCTAAGGCATGACCTATTTTTATGGCTAACTCTTCTAAGTCTTGGGCTAGGTTGAGTGTCACCTAATCACTAGATGTGTCTTAAGACTAAGGAACTCTTAAAGCCAAAAGAGAAGTCTTATGTCTAAGATGGAGGGTTGAGAGCTCATTCTAAAAAATGAGGTCAACAAAGGGCCCAATAGGTGTGGGTGTGAGACAAGGAACACCACACGCGTGTTTCAAATAATTAATAACACTGAGAGATCATAAGCACTAACAGAAATAATCTATCCTTACCCCAAGGTGTAGAAAGAATCTAGAGTTTAGTGCAATGTGGCTCTACTTATGTCAAGAACATAAGCGAGGGAAGGAATCCACTAAGGGATAGAGTATGTGAACCTTCCACTAGGGAAGCAGGTTCAAATCATCCACAAGAGGATGAGAGGTTTAATTTGATTTGAGTCTCGCTAAGGAGAAATTTCCATTAGGGAAGAGAGTTGAATTTGTTTTAATTTGTGTTTATTTGGATTTTTGAGATGGACCATATTGGTTTGCAATGGAACGCACTGAATAGGAGCCATGGAGGCCAAGACCTAACTCAGATTTACCAATCCAAAGTGGTAGTCTACTAAACACTTAGTAGGACTAGCCAATCAGAGGAATGTCTTTTGGTATGCAACAATTATACTAGGAAGAAAGTAAGAATTAGTTGGTGGGGGTAATCTATTGGCAAGGCAATAGATTGAACCCAACCTAGGGCTAACTATTGAGTGAATGCTACTAGGGGACTTAAATCAGCTCAAAGATAGTCAAAGATTAATTTCATTTTTTAACTTTTATTTATTTTGATGGATTCGGTTTCGATGGATCATAGAAGGAGAAGCTAGAACTATCTCAAATTTACTAAACCAAAGGGAGTAGTTTCCCGGCTGATGGGAGAACTATTCGACCAAAGGAGTGCCTTTTGGTTAGCAATGATCAATTAAAGGGAAGAAAGCTTGAGGACTCATATCTTCTAATAGAAAAGACCATTGTGAGTACTTTGAGAAATCAAACCGACCTAGGCTGTCATTTGTGATAATCATGCTAGAAAGAATGCATCATAGTCTTACATCTTTCAAAGCAGAATGATTGTGGGGGTAACCTGCTTATGGCAAAAAAGATTGAACCCAACCTAAAGGTGACTATGTAGTGAGTATCATCCCAGGATTTATCTCAACTCAGGTAGTCAGGCAATTCCTATAGGGAGTTCTCACGCACCTAAAGATAGATGCTTGGGAAAAGAGGCCCTTTGGGGGTTTGAATTCCTAATCCACAAGTGAATTAATTTTATTTGTTTTGTTTAGTTTATTTTACAACTAAGGGAGAATCTGCACATCCGCTGAACAAATTCTCCAACCACGGGGGTGGCTACTAGGAAAGGGGGCTGTCCAATCCAAGAGAAGCCCATATAATGTCTAAATGGGGTCACAAAGAACAATAGAGTGCTCACAGGGGATGGGGCCACTAATGGCTTAATCCAAAACTCTAGAGAAGATGACATGGTTAGTCATATATCTAATAGGTATTTGAATGGCCAACTCAAGGAGAAAGCAAGGACTCACATGCCAAGAGTGATATCCCGGGTGAGTCTCAAGATAACTAACATCAACCAACCTAAGGTGCGAATAATCGCCTAGGAAGAAAGCTCGGGGACTCACATCCTCTAGGGAACCGATTTGGGATAGTCTATTTTGGCTCAACAGTGTATCGACCTAGGTGACTACTGAGTGAATGCCACTTGGGGACTTATATCAGCTCAAAGATAGTCAAGAGGATAGGAACCTCAAGGGGACTTATCCTAAACCTCAAATACACTCAACCTAGTTAGTACACAATGGCTAGTTCAAGAAGAAAGCACAAGGACTCATATCTTTATAAGCAAAGTCAACATGAGGTGGCTTACTGGCTGGACAGTGAAGTCTACCATATTAACAAGGTGCTCGTTGGTTTGAAATGGTCAAGTTAGGAAGAAAGCGTAGGGACTCACATCTTCCATACACGTGACCACTAGGGTGACATACTAGCGAGGTAGCATGTAGACCCGACCTAGAGCAACTAATGAGTGAGTGCCATAGGGGGCTTGCTCCCACATCAAAATAGCTCGAGTTAAAATATTTATGTTTATTGTTGTGCATGTGTTAAAGGAATAGGATGCCTCTGGGGGACTCTTACACCTACCTTAAACACACTAGGGGTTTTGATGAAATGATGCCACTGATGGCAAAAGGATTCCCACTAAGAAAAGATGCCACTTGGGTTCTCTCACACCTAACTTAGTTGTGCTAATCAAAATAGGATGCCTCAGATTTCTCTTACACCTATTCTATAATAGAGGGAGATTTTGTTGTGTGAAAAGAGGGATCGATAGGGGACTCTTACACCTATCCTAGACAATCATGATGGATTCACAAGACAAACAAACAACACTTCAAAAGAAGAGAAGATTTGATGAATGAAATTAGATTTTTGTTCTTTTTATAAATAAATATTTTTTAAACATGATTTATTTCATGAGTAATATTTTCTTAGATAGAGCCCATTGATTGGAAGTTTCGAGTGTTCCCATTTATAATTAATAAGCTGATAAGATCCTCATTGGTAGGCCTTCTCTATGATATAGGGCCTTTCCAAGTGGGTTCAAACTTGCCTCCCATCATTAGACGGGCAATAATTGGTCTCCTTAGAACTAACACAAGCGCTCCTACTCGGAAAAACTTAGGGTGGACCAACTTATTGTGAACTTGAATCATTTTTCCCTTGTACAACTTGAGGTTCTGGCACGTCCGTAAGCGACTTTCCTCCAAACCTTCGAGCTCTTCTAATTGCAACTTTGTATTCTGCTTTGTAGTGATCTTGCTACCTAATGCTAGCCTTAGTGATGGGAGTTAAACTTCTAAGGGTAGAATAGCTTCAGACCCATACACTAAGGAAAAGGGGGTAGACTGAGTTGGAGTTCGGTATGTAGTGAGATAAGCTCACAAGGCTTCAACCAACTGCTCGTTCCACTGTTGTTTGTTGGCATCAAGAGTTTTCTTCAGTATCTGGATGATATTTTTATTGAATGATTCTACTAAGCCATTTTCTCTAAGGTAGTAGATGATGGAGTATCTCTTATCTATGTTGTGTCTTCTGGCGAAGCTATTGATCTTCGTGCTTTTGAATGTAGTACCATTATCAGATATAATTTGTCGAGGCACCCTGAACCTATATATGATAGGATACCTGAAAAACTGAAGCACATACTGAGCTATGATCTCTCTGAGTGGGATGGCTTCCGCTCACTTAGTAAAGTAGTCAATGGTAGCTAAGATGAATCGATGCCTCTTGGAAGAAGGAGGATTGATCGGACCCATAATGTCAGTACCCCAACACTAGAATGGCCATGAGGCCAAGGTAGGGTGTAGAATGTTGGGTGGTTGGTGAGGCATCACACCGTGCACCTGACACAGATGGCATCTTCTAGTTACATCCATGTAGTCTGTAATCATCGAAGGCTAGTAGTATCATAGTCTCTTGATCTTTATCTTCATCTTCAGACAGGATTGATGCACTCTGCGTAGACCTGAATGTACCTTGGTTATGATGCCATGGGCTTCGTGTTTATCTAAACAGTGTAACCACATTTGGTCAAAGGACCAGCGGTACAGGGTTCCATCAATGAGAGCATAGTTGAGAGCTCTCTATTTCACCTGATGGGCTTGTGAATTTTCTTTCGGTAGTTTGCCAGTGCTCAAGTAATCTATGAACGATTTCCTTCAATCTAGGTCATTGTCCATTTTGGCAACGACAACCTCTCCTTCAAGAGAAAGTCTCTTGATTAGTTTAGCATCAATAAGGGATAAGACTTGTCTATTTTGGACTCTTATTGAAATGGACTCATCTTCTGAACATGCCAATTCTTTTGGCAAAGCCAAAAGCATCTATGTGTTCTCGCCGGGAACCTTGTAGATGGTGACTGAATTTGGGCCAACCTTCATGTATACTCATAGTAATGACGAAGCTTAGGTTTGAGAACCTTGTAGGACCCAGCATTTGGGTTGATGACCAACTGAGAATCCCCAAAGATGTTGATGCTCTTGAGATTGATAATGATGGCTAACTCTAGACCGGCAATCAAAGCCTCATATTTAGCCTCATTGTTGGTGCAGGGGTTGGAAAGATAGTATGAGAATCTCATCTCATCGCAGTCTGGAGTTAGAAAAGCTATTCATTCCCCTTCCTTGGGAGAATAGATCATTGTGCTTCCCCTTTATGAAAATAAGCTGCACCATTAAAATACATCTCCCATCTGTGATTGTCAGCCTCCCTTAAGTTCATTATTTATTCATCGTGAGATTACTAAGAGATCGGAAGTGGGTGGCTAAGAAATCGCAATACTTTACCGCACGGAGGGGTACAAATATGATATCAAACTACTAGAGAATCCTGGACCATCATGCTAAACATCTGGATAGAGTTGGCTGTGTCATGAGATACTGCAGTAGATTTGTTCTGGAGATCAAGTTTACCTTATGAGAAAGTATGTGATGCCGTAGATTTTGGGAAGCAAAGATTAAATCTAGGCAATGTTTCTCAATAGGTGGATAGTTTACTTCAGTAGGAATCAAATGATGGCTGAGGTAGTAGAGAGCATTCTCCTTCCCTTCATCATTGGCTTGGGCCAATAGAGTGCCAAGAGAGTCATCCAATGCAGCAGTGTAGAGAATGAGTGACTTGCCCGGGATAGGGGCTGCTAGAATTGGCGGCTTCACCAAATACTGCTTGATATCTTCGAAGGCTTGCTGACATTTTTCATACTACTTGAACTTGGCATCCTTTTTGACAAGTGCTGAAAATGGCTTGCATCTCTCTAATAGGTTGGAGATAAAGCGTCTTAGATACGCCAGCCATCCTTGAAAGGATTTGAGTTGAGTTAAACTCTTAGGAGGTGGCATTTCTAAGATAACTTTGATCTTTTCTAGATCTATTTCTATTCCCCGGTGTTGAACAACAAACCAAAGGAATTTCCCTAAAGCTACTCCAAATGCACACTTCAGGGGATTCATTTTGAGGATATATTGTCTTAATCGTTCAAAAACTACTCTCAAGATGGAGGGGTTGAGAGCTCATTCTAAAAATGAGGTCAACAGAGACTATCTTTTCTTCCATTGGCACTTAGCTTATTTCATTCTTAAGCAAAGTTAGACAACATCCTTTAGGTTTTAGGACCTCACTTTGCGTAGGTCTTGAAACTCTTGTTAGGTTCCCCAATAGGTGAAAACAAAATTTATCAATGAAGGGAGAGATAATAAAAATTTAGAACCTCCTTACCACTAGCTTGGTGAGGCAAGGTTCATCATAAAATTTAAGAAAATAAATTCTTTCATAAAATGACACTTTCTAAAAGCACTTTTTTTTTAAAATAACCACCTACATTCAACATACTCAAATTTGTTGAATGAAGATTATATTTTCAAATCATAGCATAAAATTGAAACTCCACTCAACATATTTCACATATGATAGAGTTGAAGTTTCGCTCTTTTCGAAATCAAGAAATCACATAGATGGCATCAAAACATATCATTGAAATCTATTTAACATACTTAAGGATTTTTTAAATAAATTTTCCCTCTATTTTGGAATCTTATTTGACATGCCATATTTGTCAAACAAAGAATTCCCCTCTCTTTCCAAAAAAAAGAGAGCACATCAAATACATTTGATTCCCACTTAACATATCAAGGTTGTTGAGTGAGAATCTCATTTTCATATGCATTTGATTCCCACTTAACATGTCAAGATTGTTAAGTGAGAATCTCAATTTCATGTCACATTTAATTCCCACTTAACATATCAAAATTGTCAAGTGAGAATCTTATTTTCATGTCATATTTCATTCTACTAAACATGTTAAGGTTGTTAAGTGAGAATCTCATTTTCATGTCACATTTGATTCCCACTTAACATATCAGAATTGTTAAGCGAGAATCTTATTTTCATGCCATATTTGATTACACTTAACATATCAAGGTTGTTAAGTGAGAATCTCATTTTCATGTTACATTTGATTCCCACTTAACATATCAAAATTGTTAAGTGAGAATCTTATTTTCATGCCATATTTGATTACACTTAACATATCAAAGTTATTAAGTGAGTATCTTTTTTTTTCATCTCACATTTGATCCCCACTTAACATACCAAAGTTGTTAAGTGAGAATCTTCTTTTCATGTCATGTTTGATTCCCACTTAACAGACCAAAGTTGTTAAGTGAGAATCTCAAATTCATAACATATTTTTCACTTAACATATCAAAGTTGTTAAGTGAAAATCCCCAAATTCATACCATGTTTGATTACACTTAACATATCAAAGTTGTTAAGTGAGAATCTCACTTTCATATACATTTGATTCCACTTAACATATCAAAATTGTTAGTGAGAATCTCATTTTCATGACACATTCGACTTTCACTTAACATATCAAACTTGTTAAGTGAGAGTCTTATTTTCATAAATCATATTTGATTCCACTTAACATACCAAATTTGTTAAATAAGAATCTCATTTTCATGACATATTTGACTCCCCACTTAACACACCAAATATGTTAAGTGAGGGTCTCATTTTCATGTCACATTTGACCTCCACTTAGCATACCAAATTTGTTAAGTGGGAATCCCATTTTCAAGATATATATCAATCACATTTGACTTTCACTTAACATACCAAATTTGCTATGTGAGAGTTTCATTTTCAATACACATTTAATTTATACTTAACATACCAAATTTGTTAAGTAAGAATCTCATTTTTTTTTTTCAAATCACATCGCATTTGTGCTTTCACTTAACATACAAAATTTGTTAAGTGAGAGTCCCATTTTCAAAGAAAAGCAAAACATATATCATTCACATTTGGCTTTCATTTAACATACTAAATTTGTTAAGTGAAAGCCCCATTTTCAAACATAAATCAAACACATATACTTCATATCAAATTTGTTAAGTAAGAAGCCCCCATTTTAAATCAATATTTCACTCATCACAAGCAAAAGGTATTTCTAAAAAAAAAATTTAAACAATCTCTTCTTAGCTTACCCAAATTTGCTAAGTAAAGGTTCTTTCAAATCATCAATATTTCAAACAAGACATACAAAACACAAATATCTCCAAAAATTTCTCCTCAAATTTTAAAACCCCACCCAACTTACCTAAATTTTTTTAGTATGGGTTCTAAATCAAAATCAAATGGCAAAGACTCTCCTCAATATCAAAATCTCTCCACTAAGTCCCACTTAACATATTTGAATTATTAAGTGAGCATTTAGGACTCCAAATATCTATTACTTTCTTAGGACAAGTGCTGAAGTAGAGATCTGACTTGAATTACATTTGAACATATGTAGAGATACAGTGTAGACCAATTAGTACAATTTTTTGCAGTCAAAACACATGGCTTCCTAGAAGTTCGTCTCCACCACATCAATCCAATCTTCACCCATCATCGCTAGTTTAAGTCCTGCCATCCATCATTCCCACAAAGGCACAGAAGACAGCATCTAGGGAGAAGAAAGACCCTTTGGTGATCCGGCTACGGCCAAGGGATCCCACTCCATCTCCTCAGGTGAGGGATGAGTTCCCCCTACCTCCCCCGTCTTGGAAGGAGTGGTGACACTGCAGTGTTGTGATCGCACCACGACTGCCACCACTATCAGATCCAGTGATGGTGGCAGTAGCAGCGGGGGAGGGAAACAATTCTACAGTTCCCATGGCAGTGGATCTCCTAAGAGATGGCACTCCACCAATTGTGGGCAATCACGAGCATATATCTTCTGGTGAGCGCAGCCCTCGCAGAGATGGCACTCCACCAATAGTGGGCAGTCACGAGCATATATCTTCTGGTGAGCACAGCCCTCACAGAGATGGCACTCTAGTGGCAAACAACATTAGAAGTATCCCTGTCAGTGACCACAGTCTTATTACCGGTCATCAGCGAGTCTTTGTTCTGGTGCAGCCTGGTAAGGGAGGAGATCATTCCTTGGATGAGATTGTAGC
The DNA here is from genome assembly GCA_021442155.1 of Cymbidium sinense. Classification (NCBI taxonomy): domain Eukaryota; kingdom Viridiplantae; phylum Streptophyta; class Magnoliopsida; order Asparagales; family Orchidaceae; genus Cymbidium; species Cymbidium sinense. Next base: position 85,697,243 of record CM038228.1, read on the forward strand.
AGCCTACTTTGTTGAGAAGAGAAAACTCTTATGCATGATCACACAGTTTCAGAGGATGAATGAGGTTAGCATTTGATCCTGATGAAAATGACCTTGAGGATTCGACCGAGGTCCATATGGTCAATATTAGAGGCTCCCTCCATAGAGACCAGCATAGTCAGGAAGGTTTTGTAGTTGAAGAGGACGATGTCATCCATTCAACTCAGCACCTCCTCCAGCAACTTAGGCAGAGAGATGATCATATTAACAAGATGGGGCAGAAAATTGAGGAGTTGATGGAAGTGGTTTCAGCATTGCAAAATTCAGCCCCGATTTCACAGCCTTCTCCCAAAGTGGTCGACAGAGCAGAGTTGGCACACACTTCAGATCATCCTAGATGCATTTCTATCGAGGTAGACAGTGGTAGCTTGCATATGAAGGTGGTGGATATCACCTCCATGCATGAACAAGATATTAAATACTTGGTGGAGCAGCAGGTGAGGGATGCATTGGTGCAAGCACAAGGTGGCTCATATATTCCAAAGGGTATACCCTACATGGAGGAATTTGATGGTGTCCAATATGCTAAGGGCTTTGTGACTCCATCCTTCAAGATCTTTGATGGAAGTGGGAACCCTCGCCAGCACATTGCATAGTTCAGGGCCAGCTGTTGCAACATTAGAGGTAGCGACACCCTTCTTTTCAGATTATTTATCAGCAGCCTAGCGGGTGTTGTATTTGATAGGTATGTTGAACTGCCCAATAGTTCAGTAAGGACATTTGCTGAGTTAGAGCACCACTTCATCAAGAGGTTTGTTAGATCTCAACAAAGGGTTACTGTAGGTGACCTCCTTGTGACAAAGCAAAATCTAAATGAGTCCCTTATTGATCACATTCTCAGGTGGCTAAACCTAAGTATGAAATGCGAATCACAGCTGTTCGAACAATATGCCATTGAGATTCTACTCAAGAATATTCATGGCCTAGTTACTTTCACGCTTAAGGTGTTTATAATCAAAACCTACGAGAACCTAATCAGCAAGGCAGCTAGCTTACAAGGGGAAGCCAAATAGTTGCCTTTCCAAGACCAGTCAGCCAAGCCCAAGCCTTAGAAGGCATTTGAGAAAAGTCAAGGGTAGTCACAACAGTTGATAAGGGGAAGTAGCTAGCTAGGATTCAGTCAGATAGGCCTCAAGCTCAGCAGTCTCCTCTATCACCTCCTCTATCATCACCTCATCATAACCACCATTGCCACTGATGCCCATGGCCAACCTTCAGCTGGTATCCTCATTAGCGGCTATTCGCCACGGTAGCTACTACTTACCTACTATTGTCTACAAATTGAATAAACCTTATTCATTCATTCAAGAGGGATGTAGTTAGGAAGATCTTTAAGAATCTCTTAAAGAAGCCTGATTTCCAGTTATCAGAGCCTAGGAGGCCGGAGGATGTGGGCAAGAGTCATGATCCAAACTATTGCCCCTACCACCGCATGCTAGGCCATGTCTTAGAAGATTACTTTACATTCAAGGACTAGCTTGAGTGTAGCTACAAGTTGGGTGCCATTATCATCCCTAAGGAATACCTACTAGAATAGCCTAATAGAATAACCTTATCTTCCTATCCTGAACCTGCAAGAAAATTGTTTCTAAGATCAGGAAGTTACCCTTATAGGTGCCTGAAGTAACTTAAACCTCTAACTCTAAGGAAGGTTTGCAAGTTGCTAAGGATAACTTGAGGGAGGTAGAAGCCCAGCGGCGGCAATGACTCTGGGATAGGATAATGCAACCAGACGATTTCAGTACTCCTTCCACAGTTATAGCTATAATTTCTCTAGCCAACTCTTCTTCTAGCAGTCATATTATATCAATGGAGGGGGTGTCAAATCCCTCACTTTGCTTACTTTACTTGATTTCTACTTTATACCTTCATCTAAATCTAAGAAATTAATGAAGAAAGCTGATTCCACTTACATATGTGTCACTTCTAATGATCTTCTTGACTTTATTCCATTAGATAGCTCTCCAAGTCTAACTAATAATAACTCTAGTTTCGATCACTCCTCTTCTTTTGATTTTAAAATGGATTATCCATTTCTGAATCACCTGGGTTTGCCCATTGAGATTGATTTGGAGTCATCTGACTCCGATGATCCTATAAGAGAAGATGTAGGTGAACCTGATGAGGAGGTAGAACTTTCCACTAAATCATCTTATGAAGTCACTGAAGTAAACCTATGCAGTAGAAAAGTTAAACCTCCTAGGGTAGCACCTCAGGATAAGGGTAAACAAGTTATTGGTTCTAACGATCAAGAAGCCCCTCCACAGAATGCTCCACCTATGGATATGCATGTGGAGGATCAGTCTAGAGTTGACTATAATGTTCTCGCTCATCTAAGAAAGTTTTCAGCTAAGCTAAGCATATATAATGCCATTGTCTCATCCAAAGAGATGAGGGACTCATTGATCAAAGCCCTTCTCAATCCAAAAAAATGCTTAGCTCAGCTGACTGCTATTGGAGAGGAGACATGTTATTTAAGAGAAGTCCATGGAGTTACATTCACTGATGAAGACCTTATTTTAGGGATAATAGAGCATAACCGTCTCCTCTACATCACAGTGGACATGGGCAGATTCAGACTCTTCTAGGTGTTAGTTGGTCTAAGTGCAATAATGAACATTATGAGTCTAAAGACCTAGGATGACGGAACCATGAGATATAGATTGGACACATCATCACTCCCCCAACCATCCATTTCAAGTTAAAGAATGATGATTTTCATAAATTCTAAATTTTAAAACTCCACATGCTGCTACTATACATTATGCATTTAATGATCTAATGACTAGCCTTAATCAAAAGTTCTCTCTCAACATTGAAATGGGTAATTAACTATAGGTGCTTGCGCCTATAGAAAACCTAGAACCAGATCTAAAGTCCTCACAAAATGAGGACGAAATCTCTGGGTAGTGTCTTATCTACTATTTCATCTGCCTTCTGAAAGTTTGACTGACATTTAAATCAAACTCTCTTCATCGAGAGGTCGGTGACAAATTTTTGGAGCCCACATAATCATCCCAAGTAGAGAGTTATACATAAACACAATACCAAGAATAGATTAGGACCTCTCAAAGAATAGACAACCATTGGCTTATAGCATACAAAAATTAAGTCAATGAGACATAAAGAAGTATTAAACCTGCATCTAAAGATGAGTAAACTCACATGCTAAGAATAATTATTTCACCACTTACAGTTAGGAGTCCTTGAACTTTCAACCTCTCATCTTAAAGGCAACAAGGGTTCTCACTTTAACAACAATGGAGTTAGCATTGAAAACTTTACCAAAGAATCAATATCATTTATAGTTCATCAAATAAACCAAAATATAAGTAATAAAAAAATAGAAATTTCTTGAAGTTTTGTGTTCAAATTAGAATCTATATTGTAAAACTTGATGAAGAGTTGGGCTAAAAATAAAAAAATTTCACCAAGTGGAATGGGCTTCTATTGACCTTCGTGCATGTGCCATAAGTCAAGTCGAGCTCACAGGATGAATTTGATGAGCTACAGCATGTAAGTTGGAGGTTAAGTAAAATGAGAGTTTTTAGCATTAAAAATATATGAGTTTATAGTGAAGAATGATACATAAGCTCAAGAACTCTATCCAATAAATAAGAAGTGGAGACCATAATTAACCCACATTTAATTAGATCACCAAAAACTCTCATTTGGGTTGAGCAAATTAAACATCATCACCCAAAGTTAATGATCCAAGATGCAACATGATCATTTCTTGATTTTATAAACTAGAATTAGAGTGGACCAGGCTCAAGTAAGGTTTTAAATAAAGGAATTATTATATTAGTAATTAAACACAAAATGATTTTCATAAATCTAAGGCATAACTACTCCACCTAGAAGTAAGGAATGATAAGAATATCACCATAGAAACAACAACCTAGATATAAATATTTGGTTTTAGTGAGAAATCTAAAAATAAGATCATTCCCAATTGGGTTGAGTAATAAGCATCATGGCCCAAGTAGAGAGTTATAATAAATTGAGAGAAAAAGCATCAAGTAATCCTTATCATAATCAATAGATACTTTCAACATAGATATAGAGGGCAATCATCCTAATTAGAGAGTTATACATAAACACATCACCAAGAATAGATTATAACCTCTCAAAGAATAGACAACCATTGGCTTATAGCATACAAAAAAATAAAAAAACTACCACCAATAAACACCAAGATCAAAAACTAAAAATATCAACCAAAACAAATAAATCAAAATGAGAGTTTTGAGCATAAAAAATATATGAGTTTGTAGTTGTGGGCTCTAAAAAATCACCACCAACCTCTCGATTAAGAGAGTTTGATTAGTGTCGATCAAATTTTTTGAAGGCATATGGAATAGTAGATAAGACACTACCCAGAGATTTCACTCTCATTTTATGAGGACTTTAGATCTCAATCCAGGTTTTCTATACGAACAAGCACTTATAGTTAACTACCCTCTCAATGCTGAGAGAGAACTTTCGATTAAGGCTAGTCATTAAATCACTGAATGCATAGCATATAGTAGCAGCATGTGGAGTTTAAAATTTGGGATTTAGAATTTATGAAATTCACCATTATTTAACTTAAAGCATATGGTTGATGGAATGATGATGTGCTCGATCTAGATCCCATGGTTTCATCATCTCGGGCTATCATGATCCCTAGTTACCTTAGTCAGAGGAGGTAGTTGACTCAATCTAACCGAAGGATCCTTGTTAGCAGCCATGGGTTACGTCGTCCAAGCAATCCTTGTAGACCTAGGGTGGTGTTTGTCTAAGGAGATAAGCTTAAGTCCATCTTAGCTAAAAAAGGGCTTTGTGCCCATTAAATAAACCCTATGATTCATAACTCAAAGGGCTGAGCCATTAGGGAACATACAGACTATAGTCGTGATCATAATATAATGGTGTCATTTGGCGACCACGATCGGACTCACGGTCATAGCATCATCATGTGGATCCTACTGGCCAAACCACGTAGACAAAGGACACGAGCCATATCCTAATTGGCATGAGATTGATTGAGAGTGAATATAGAAATACATTTGATTTGACATTGTCTTCTTTATGAGCTAGAGTTTTCTTAATTCATCACATTTAACAAACAGTTACGGAAGGTGGATTGAATGGAGTTTTCTTTAAATATTTAAGGATTGAATTTCATTTAGCCATTAATAGCTTAGTGATTTATTAAATTTGGCATTTGGATTGATACTCAATTTAAGCTAATTTAATCTGAAAGATGGAAGTATCCCCTCAGTTGAAATCTCCATTCAACATAACCATCATTGGGGTGGATGTATTGTTTAATCATTTAATTTATTTTTGCAGATCTTATCAACTCTATTAGTTTAATAATAGAGGATCAGATCTACTGTCATATGATAAAATTAGCTTCTCAGATATTTTAATAAGTTGAAATTCTAATAATAATTAGATTTTTTAGGTTTTATTAACCTAAACTCGATCTTAAAACTAAATCGGGAATCAACCCACGCAGCATCCTCAGATACTAAGTTTAAGCATTCGACATAATGTGAGGGCCCATGCGGGTATTTAACAATTCATATAATTTTATTTCTAAATCATGAGACTAATTTCATATTTTAATTTAATTCGAACTTAGCTTATGCAGCCTTTTCAAACATTAAAATTTGCATTATAAATTTTCATATATCAGCACATGCAAGTATTTATAGCTTAGATAATTTTATCTAATTAATGAAATCATTGATTTTGATAATCATAACTAGAATGAAATATCTTAATTTTTGGATTGAAGAGAACTCCATAGCTCATGGAGAATTTAATTTAATATCACCTTTTGTCTACTTGTATGAAGAGTTGCAGATTCGGTAAAAGATGTTTTAAACTTATATTGTAATTTGGAATATCATATCATAATTTATATTTTCTTTTCTAGTTGAGCTTGAGAGATTCATATCTATTTCTTATGCTTATTAATAAGCCTTCAAATTTATCGCATACTTCTAATGAATTCTTTGACTTCTCTCAACTAGATTGAAATGAATTATGAGAAAGTCTATTATTCACTAGAGAATTTGTTGCACTCAATAATGAGTCATTGAGGCTATTGTAAGCATCTGTGTAATAGTTCAATCAAGGATTCAACTAGGTTTATTCCAATTCACTCAATGTATGATATGGTTCAACCATTTATTAGGAAGCAACACTTATGATTTGTGCTCATTGATGAAACAGTTAATCAACCTCTTTCATTTGTGAATGCACATTTAAGCTTCGTATAAACTTCAGATAGCTAAACTATGTACTCATATAAAATATTTTTATTTATCTCAAAATAAATCATAAAGTAATCACAATGATCAGTGATGACTCTCTTTTATGCTTATTAACAAGCCCTTTAAATTCATTTGAAGCCTCATACAAAACTTTTCCTCTCCTCCGAATCATTTGAAATGAGTCATGGTAGAGTTTAGTATTCATTAGGATGACTTATTTATATCCAATAGTGAGTTATTTGGCCAATATAAGTGCTATGTAAGGCTCACTTGAACCACATTTGTATGCTTATTATAAGTCTTTAATGATTCGCTAGGAATCTCCTTTTGAATAATTTCAAGGAAATTATTGTGAGATTGGTTCATGTACATCAAAGGAATTCAATTTTATTTCAAGGTTTATAGATTCACTTGAGTTTGATCCCTATTTTCTTATTTGAAATATGATTTTTAATTTTATTTGTAATCAAGTCTCTTTTAAATTAATTTCAAGTTCATTTATATTTAATTTTCAATTAATTTCTTTAGGACTTTATATTTTATATTTAACTTAATATTAAATCATTCTTTTTTGTTATTTTATCTTTTAGGAGGAAATATATATATATATATATCATTTCTAGACAAACTTAATATTTTGAGTTCAACGGTGTAATTTGTTTCACAATCAAAGATTTCCAGGTGACGTCGAGGTTGATTGAGGAAAATTCAAGGTTAATTTAAACGTCATCATACTTTGAGGCTCGCCATTTGCTTCACACTTGGTTGAATCGATCGGCGATAACTTTGCAGTTCGTTTCACGAAAGGAGCTCATTCGGATAGTTTCGAAGCCTCTTGACTTCAATATGCATGAAATTGCATATTTTATTTATTAACCTTTATTGGATAATAATTGATTGATATGAAATATTAATTATAATTAATTTTGATATTTTAAATGCAATGATATACCGATTTCATGATCGAAGGCCATTTGATTTGAGTTAGCGTCGAATTAGATCAAATTCAGTTCAAAAATGTGCATTATCGCTTCCAGCCGCTCAATATTCACATAGACTTGTTCAAATTAAGCATGAACAATCTCATTTGATAGATTTTGATATTTTGAAGCTAACGGAGTAATCAATTTTATGAACGAAGGTCATTTACATCATCCTTCCCACTCACATATATGCATAGGATGACTGATCTCTTGATGGTTAGATTGTGGAATATGTATACTCTGATCAATTTTAATGTTCTGAATACGACGACAAAGTTCATTCATCGACTAGAGGTTATTTTGACTAATTTCAGTGATGTCTAGTGCATTTCAACTCTGATTTGTGCCTTAAAGCTTCCGAAGTCAATTGAATTCATCTTATTTGCTCGATTCGACTCATGTAGCATAAATGAAGGTCAATAAATTCTCCCCAACAAATGTGATTTGTGCATGAAGCAAATCATATTTGTTGAAAACTAGTTGGTCTTTTGTGTCGACCATATATTTCAAATTACTTCAGCTTCAACAAGTTTGCTGAAGAGCTCTTTCTTGTGTATCTTTGTGGATTTGGATTTCCTCCGACCCTAACTTCATGCTCGGCTAGGTTGGATGGAGGAATTGGTTGGAATATCACCTTGCATGCAATATAAGGATTGATTTGAGGCAGCTCTAGGTCAAGAGTTATTTCTTCAAAAGGTTTGGTTGTTGAACAAGTAGAAAGACCTCTTAGATTCTGGTTGCTTATAATCACTAAGCTGGGGATTGAACAACTATCATCATTGGACTGATGACCAAGGGGCTCTTTCACTACGGTCTTTTTTTATGGCTTGTTAAGTGAGAAGAGCGTTAACAACTAGGCCATTTGTGGGCTTGTTAAGTTTAACCTTTTGAACCTACTCGAGTTTTCAACTTAAACTGTGATGGATTGATGGTTTTATCATCAGACTAAAGAATAGGGGCTCTTTCACTATGACATTTTATTGTGGCTTATTGAGTGATTAGAGCAGTCAGTGACTCGACTATATTTGGGGTTATTGAGTCGATGGTGAGGGTCTTAAGCTTGAGTGTGACATTTGTACTTTCCCAATTTAGTAATATCAAATTTTACAAATTTGAAATCCTCTCACTTGACTTTTAGAACTATTATAAGTATAGAAGTTGAATCTTTTAACTATAGAATCATCTTACGTGCAACTTATTTAAAGATACATTTTTACTATTTAGGATAACTAAAACTATCTCTAACAGTAGGATATTAGAGTAATCAAATGGGGATCTCACCTCAAAGTACGATGTCTATCTAAATCAGAATATATTCAGGGATCTCATCTTATAGCACGATGTCAACCCACATGAAAATAAAGAAATGCCACTGTCTTGCATGAGAAATTCTAAAACACATTTGAAATAATTTGAAGATGAAATTAAGCAAATACATCAATATTTGAGTTAATATATTTGCTGTTAAGAGAGCTTAACATATAATATTGATTTGATATATATATATATATATATATATATATATATATATATATATATATATATATATATATATATATATATATATATATACATGATAAATATATTTTCAAAATATAATATATATATATATTTAGTTATTTTACTTATGAGATCTTTAAAATAATATATAATCAAAAGAGACAATCTTTGATGATATATTATAAAATTTATTTTAAAAGCATTGAAAATGATATTTTTTTATATTATAATAGGGGCATTTTCACGGTGCTTTTAAAATAAATTTTATAATATATCATCAAAAAATATATATAATCTTTATATATATATATACTTCAAAAATATATTTATCATCATATATTTTTTCAAGTATCGACCATTAATTGGCGGTATTGGTCTTTCGCCATTTATCTCAATGAGTTAGTATGCCCCTCCTTGCTACACTTTCTCATTAACAAAAGGGCCTTCACAATTAGGCTCAAATTTGCCATCAATTTTTTGATTAGGAATAATTGGTCTTCTCAGCATTAAGACTAATTCTCCTTCTTGGAATGATTGAGGCCGCACCATATGGTTAATAGCCCTGGACTTCTTTGCTCGATAAACATCCAAATTTTGATGAGCTTGCAATCTAACTTCATCAAGCACGTCGAGTTCCTCCATTCTTAAATGAGTATTTTGATCTTCAGTTAGATTGTATTGGATGGCAAATACTAATGAATAAAGAGTTGCTTTAGTTGGCATCTTGTAGGTAATTTGATATGCCCATAATTCCTCTAGCAGTTTGGTATGCCATTCTATCTTATTTTTAGTGAGGATCTTCTTGAGCAGTTTGACCAATATCTTTTTGAAAGCTTTTGCCAAACCATTTTCCCTTGAATTATATATTGAAGAATATCACCAATCAATTTTGTGTCGATCGATGAATCTATAAATTTTTATACTTTTTAAAGCTATGCCATTATTAGAAATTATTTGGCGTGACACTCCAAAACTGTAGACCACATTATGTGAAGAATTTGATCACTCGATCAGTAGCAACTTCTTTAAATGGGGTAGCTTCAGCCCACTTAGAAAAATAATCATTGCTTCTAAGATAAAATGGTGACCAGTTGATGACGGTGGATCAATTGGTTTGGTTACATCTGTACCCCAACATTCAAATGACCAAGATGCTATTGTTGGGTGTAATGGATTTGTAGGTTGGTGGATTATATTGTCATGTACTTGACATTCTTCGCACCTCTTAGCATGATCAATACATTCTATCATCATAGATGGCCAATAATAGCCCATCCTTTTGATCTTTACTGCCATCTTAGGGCTTGACTGATGTGCACCACAAAGCCCTTCATGAACTTCAACCATTACTTTGCTAGCTTCATCTGTACCTAAGAATCATTGCCATATTTGTTCAAAGGATCTTCGATATAAAGTGTCATTGTCAAAAACATAGCGTAACATTCTCTTCTCAGTTTGAGCTGTCAATGACTTATTACTCAGTAATTTGCCCTTTTAAAGTAGTTGATGAAGGGTTGTCTCCAATCATGTGGCTCTTCTACTATAAAGGCTTCCCATTGCTTTTCTAAAGCAATGTCATGCTTAGCTTTTCTTGGTATAACTTCTTGTTGATTTTGGGGAGAATGAGGAGCAACTTGAGTTGCATTCTACTGGGTTAAGTTTGATGAACCCTCTACATGCAGGGATTGATACTTTGCTGGCTCTAGAACTCATCAAGTAAATATCCCAATCATGAAATAATCACCATTTATCCTTGTCTTCTCCTTAGTTAATTTTGCTAAGCAATCTGCTTTGCTATTCTCGGATCGAGAGACTCACATTAGTGTGACATTTGGTATTTGCTTCATAATCTCAAGAACTCTCTTGTGATTAAAGGCTAACTTAACCTTATTGATTTTATAAATAACAAGTACTTGATTTATAATAAGCTGAGAGTTACAAAAAATGTGTAGATTTTGAATGCCTATGAAAATAACTTCTTCGAGACCTGCCATAAATGCTTCATACTTAGCTTCATTATTAGTTATTGGCTCGATCAACCCATATGATCAGCTTAGTATCCCCCCTTATGGTGTAATGAAGATGATGTTGATTCCTGCTCTTGCCCTTGGGAAATTTAGATGTTGGACTTGTTTGATTGATGAGGCTCCATCAAAGTATATTTACTAAATTTGTGATTTTTCTCATTCATAAATGAGCATAATTTGATCATCAGGCAAATTGTCGTTAAGAGAAGAGTCCGCAGGGATGGCTGTTGACCTCGCTTTTGGAGTGAGCTTTCAACTACTTCATCCTAAGCATAAGGACTTCTCTAGACATTAAGAGTTCCTTAGTCTTAAGACACTTCTAGTGAATAGGTGAACACTTAACCTAACCCTAGAGACTTAGAAGAGTTAACCATAGGAATGGGTTATGCCTTAGAGGGTGTTAAAAAAACTTGCCTACTCTTTAGCTTGAATGAAAGCCTTACTTCCTTCTCTCAAGTCAACTTGAAATTCAAACCAACTTCAAATTCAAATCAACCTCAAATTCAAGTTAACTTCAAATTCAAATCAATTCCAAATTCAAATCAATTGAAAATTCAAACCAATTCAAATCAATTTCAAATCCAAATCATCAATCAATTCCAAATCAAAGGATTGAAACCTATGATTGAATTCAAATTCCAAAATCTTTCTTAAACCCTTTGATTTGATCTTATGGACTTAGCCCAAATTCTGAAACCAAATCACTCCAAATTCAAAATTCTTTCTCATAATCCATTTATATTCACAAATATAAATGAAATATAGATTTAAATAATCAAAACTAATTCAAAACTCAAATCCAAATCAAACTAAAATCCAACTTGTGCCTTTTCAAGTCAAAGTCTTGAACTTAACCAAATCAAACTCAAATCAATCCAAACCCTTGGATTTTCTTCATGATTCAATCAACCCTTCAATCACAAAAAATATAAAACAAACTTTAATTATCAAATCAAAAAGCTAACCCAAGTCAAATCCATATTCACCCTTTTGACTTGAAATTGTCAAATGAATCAAAACCCATTTGACTCTAAATCACTTGCAAATGGATTTATATTTCAATCACAAGTCCATATGTGAGTTCAACCAAACTTGAACCAAGCCATGATTCAAGTCAATTTGGTCAATTGGGTCAAACTGGTAAACATAGCCCAAATTTAATCTTAAGGATCAAATTGGCCAAAATCCAAATTAAACCATATTGATTGAAACCAATTGAACCAATACATCCAAATGGTCATTTGAACTTGACCTAACTCTTGGTTTGACCTAATTTGATGAATTAGTCAGCCTAGGCCATTTCAACCCAGGGTTAAATTGACCCAAATTAAACTAAATGAACTTTAAATGACATGAAATTTGGTCGAAGTTACTTTTGACTTATTTCAAATATGTTCAAATTAAATTCAATGCAAAATGATCACTTTTCTCTTAGGTCAACGACATCCCATAAGAAAAGACACTTGCCCAAGTGGTCATTTCTCTTCCTTGTCCACTTGACACTCATCCATTGGTCCACATAGGCACCAAGGATACTGATTTTATGACCAAAGGAGTGGTTGGGGCATCCATGACTCATGGGGAGGTGAAATCATCTCACCTCTCCCATTGGAACACTTAGCATGAAGAACTCTCACCTCCCCTTTGCTAGGACACCCATTTGTCCTTCATGGTAGCCACTTTCCACACCTTTGCCAACCAAAATGAGCTACCTAGGATGATTCTCTTCTATTCCCAACCACCCCAAGCCAAGTGATAATACTTTGGAGCCAAAAATTCAAAGAAAGGAGGGATTTTGACCACTTTTCAAACCAAGGAATTAGAGGCTGAAGAACTCTCCAATTCCCCTCATTCTCCTTCTCCTAGATCTCCCAAACCCATTAGAAATCATTCCCACTTCATTTTGGAGAGAAACACACCAAAACTAAGTGGATTTCGGTGAGAAAATGATGATTACCAGTGGATACTTTGCTACGACGTGAAGGCGAAGATCCAAGCTCATTTTAAGGCCTCTTCCCTCACTCAACAGCATGCTCAGGTCATCATCCATCGTCGGAAATCATCCTAGTGAGGTAACTTTTAAAAACTGTAGCCAGCCTTCGGATCCTTCATTTGTGACATTTTTGCAATTTTTTGAATCTACCCTAGATAATCATGTATTTTATTTTATACTATCTCAATTATAAAATAGAAGTTTTTTAGTGTGAGTTGACGTGAAAATGAGTCCATTTGGACAAAATTTCACTTAGATTTCTTTTTTTTTTCAAAAAACCCCTTAGTTTTACTATTCCACCCGATAGCGAGCCCATGATTCAGATCGATGGCTCGATCGTATGTTGATTGCGCATTGGCCTTGACGATGCATTTTGGATCATCGAATCTGTGATCGGATGGTCCATATCAAACCGCGCGTCACGCACGATAGTTTTCCCACTCGACGCGCACCATGCACCAATCACAGGTCGTCGTGATGCCATGCGCACGCGTGTGCATCCAATCACATGGAGCCACATGGCATTGCATTCCCATGTCAGCACTGTGCATGGTGCTGACTGTACTAAGTGGAAAAATCGGATTTTCTGATTTAAAAAAAATACTTAAATCACGTAAAACTTCAAAAAATTATAGAAAATAAAATACTTAACAAAAATTATAAAAAGGGCTCATTGGATTCGTCTTCCCAAGAGGAGTCCAACAAACTCAAAATCTCTAAATTTTACTGAATATTTTAAGCTTAATTTGAGTTTTAGTAAAAATCATATTTTACTAATTAAAGCAAAAAATACAAGAGAGATTAAGTTGAAATTTTTAGAGATTAAAATTAAAGTTAAAATACACATACCATTAAAATTTCAAGTCCAAAGGACCTTTGGATTAGAAGATATTGAATTTTGAGTTTGAAATGATTTATTTTAATAAAATAAATTAATAGACTTCATAAAAATCACTTAAATTAACTGAAACTTCTTAAATTCATAACTAATTTTAGAAAAATCCAAAAAAAATATAAACTCAAATTCATTTTAAAGATAATTTAGAGTAGAATCTAGAAAAAGTATTATTAATTGATTTTGAATAGTGAATTTGGCTTAATTAAGGCTTAATTAGAAATATAATTAGCCTAATTACTACCTAATTAACAATTCAATTAATCTCATACTTTTTGTGTATATTTATGGGATGACTTTTACCTCCCTTATTTTTTGAGATTTTATTATTTGCTTAATTAGATAAATCAATGGATTAAGCCTTAATCACCTTCTTAATGTAACTAGTGATAATTTAGTAAATAAATAGTAAATTAGTCAATCAATCAAGCTTGTTAACCTCTATTAATGATGATGAAGCTTAGGGAAATGGATTGGGACTCCCTCTTCCAATCTTTTCTTTAAGTCTTCTCTAATCCTCTTAAATTAATTAAATTAATGCCTCTAATTAATTAATCAAAAAATTAATCAAAACCCAAATCATATCTCAACCTCAATTAATTGAAAGGATTTAGGATTGAGACGAGGCTCTCTCTCTTTCTCTTTCTCTAAGCCCATCTCACTTTAGTTGGCTAAGGTTAATTCAAATTTAATTAACTAATTAATGAACATAATTAATCCATTGAATCTATTTCTCTAATCAATCTTGGTAGCTCTTTGGGTGTTCAATAACCCAAAGTAAGAGATAATTATGGTTATCTCACATGTGAGAAACCATAAGAGTAATTATGAGCTCCTTAAGCTTAATTAATTAATCATTTATGAGCTAATTGCATTAGGCCCCTTTCATTTGGAGCATTGCAAATTTTTTCATATCATATTGCTCATAATTTTTTTAATCAATTAACTTAAGGTGATATATGTAAGGTTTAATTAATTCATTTAATTCATACTTTAACCTAGCTAAACCATAAAATCAACTTAATTACCTTCTCATTAAGCCAAAATTAACTTACACATGGGGAATAGGATTAGGACCAGCAAACCTCTCTAATTTCACTTAACTCAAATCAAACATAAAGATAAAATATCCTTAAAAGAACTTTAGTTTGTTTTAAATTGCTTTATTTAGTATGATTATCCTTAAGAATTAAGTGAGATAAATGAAATTGTGTGCTTTTTTTTTATTTACTTCTTTCCCTATCATGCTAAATGTTGCTTGTCATATGTAATCATACATGCATTCTTTTCAAAATTAATAAAAATTGAAATGATTTCTTTTATGTCAAATTGCATGTGTTAGTTTAAATTAAATATGTATGGCTATTATCACTATTAAATCAAAATTTATATTCCAAAAATATATGAATCAATATGTGGAGTGATATTAATTACAAATACCTATAAGTTGCATGTGTTGGTAATATAGAAAATGCAATGTGAAATCCTCTTTCCTTACCTTATATAGATTGATATTTGATTTACAAATGTATAGTTCATTTGAAAATAACATAACAGTTGTCTAAATCTATCCCTATGTGTCTCTATACTAGGATTTAGGAAGAATTTCACATCATATATATAAATCATTTAATCAAACTAATATGGTTGTTTGCATTGTTTCCTATTCTTATAGTTTCTTTTTCAAATTCATTTGTATTTGAGAAAAGTGGTATATTAGTTTGGACATCCTGGGTGCGAGGCTTTAATTAGCCCCAAGTAGGACTCGTGCCTTGCCCCATGGTGTAGAACAATGGTGTCGTACTCACTTATAACTCTTATCAAGGTGTATCTGTGATATTACTGATGAATAGAAAGCATGAATCAAATAGATCAAAAATATAATTTTTGCATGGATTTTTCATCCTTATGATTGTTTCTACACTCATATGTATTTAAGCAAAGCGGTATATTAGTCTGGACATCCCAGGACTACGAGGCTTTAATTAGCCCTAAGTAGAACTTATGTCTTACTCCCCTAGTGTAGAACAATGGCGTCGTACTCATTTAAAGCTTTTATATATTTAAGTGTGCATGTAATTAATGGATGAAAACCCCCCTTTTCAATAAAAGACATGCATTCATGATTCAATCAAAATGGAATATTTAAACCATAACTATACTCCCTTACATTTATCATTCAAGTATGTTAGAAATATAAATTGCATGTATATATATGCTTAGGATTTATCCATATGCTTGATATGCAAGAGGGAAAGAAGTAAATGAATATGTGTATGTGATAGTAATTCATCTCAATTAATCTTGAGATGTCTCTATATGGGAGAAAAATTTCTATATGGTCACCTTCAAATTTGTGGAGAAAAGATGGAAAGAATATAAAATTCATCTTTTTGGGATGCCACGCAGATCTGCAGATGCCCTTATTCAGTGATCGCACGCCATCAAGGAAATAATGCTCAAGAGGCGTAAGTCACTCTTTAATGGACCTAATCACCTTAATAAGGACTCCTAAAGAATATGGATCTGCATATGTACCAGAGATTTTTCCCCTACTTTATATGAAAAAGTGAAGCAGGATTTATTTTAAACTGAGTTCATAAAGTTCCCTATAGGGGCAATCCACCATAGTTAATTACATCCTAAGGAATGGGATTCTTAGAAAACTCTCGACAAGTAAATGATCATCAAGGACTATCGCTAAAAGAAAAGAGTAAGAGGTGCACCATACTAAGAAATCTAGCAAGCATCTCAAACTATCATATAGTTGAGCTTTACATTTTTGAAATTAATTTAGTTTGTTTGAGTTACATTTTTCATTAGAAATTTAGGACTTATGATTCCTTAACATAAGATTAAGGAAATGCTTAAGAGGTGAGGATTTAAGCTTATGGCCCACAAAGAACCAACCTAGATAGCTTTGGTGAGGGCCAAAAGCACAACCTAAATCTAAGGTGAAAAATGGGTATTTGGTTTTCCTCCACAAGAGAGGACAAACCACTCGACCGGACTTACAACCTCTTGGCGCCAGCCAACTAACTCTCGATTTTAAATATAAGTAAAGTCTGTAAAGAGAGTTAGGCGTTATTTAGAAAGAGACTAAGTTCTTAAACTCACCCTCTTCAAACCCTAATGCATGAAAAATAAAGACTAATGTAAATCCTAGAAGGGAGGAGGTGTGTTTCCACCATGGCTCTCAAAGGTCAAGCCAAGTTTGGCAAAGGTGGAAGCCCTCCAATCAAGAGTGAAATAAGATGTTGTTGTGCATGATATTATAAAAGAATGACTCATCCGGCTAAGGGGTTGCTAATTCTTTTATCTTGATTTTAAACCGAAGCTTTAGGTGAGGTTATGACTTCTTTATTTTTAGTTTTGAGTTATTTAGTTTGATAAAAGATTTATTTTTCCTTAAGAGCCTAATCCACATCTAGGTCATACATAAAGAAAAGAAAAACTAGAAAAAAATGCAAAAGCTAAATAAATCATCAATCAATTTATAAAGCTAATCGCAAAAAGAATAAAAGGTTGTTATTATCAAGCACCACTGCACAAATCCAAAAATAAAAAATTGGGTAGCTGAGCTCTGCCCTTATACAACTCGGATTATAAATAAATTAAATTATAATTAATCAAGGAATTCATTGTTATGGAGTCTTTAAGCTTCATTTCTTCTTTCTTCTTTTCTTCTTTCTTCTTTGGTTCCTTCTTTTGGATGGTTGGAAGGTAGATGCTCTAAGGCTTCACATGGTGCATAAGATAGGATCTTATGACCAATGCTCATCCTAATCCCCATAACAATCATTCCAAAATCCTAATTGCATAAATTAACATGAAAAGGAAAAGAATGGAAATCTAACTAACACATGCAAAACAGAGATTAGCTAAAATAAACCACATAAATCCCAAGCATGTATATTGAACTTATCACCCCACACATGGGTGACTAAGTCCACCTAGCCTATTGAATTATTCTTAGGGGTATAAGCACCTGCAAGTAAAAGTATTTATATTTTTATTATAATGCCTCTTAAGTACAATCCCCTGTAGAAAATAATAGTTAGACTAAGATCACCCTACCATTCATTCTATGAGCATACATCCTAACATCCAGTCTAAAAAATATATAACAAAACAAAACAAACATCAAGTTATGCACCGTCCTAACCTAAAGCTAGAAGTGGTGACTTAGGCTAATGTGTGTGTTTTGAAGGTTTGTGTGGTATGCTTAGCTATGGCTTTAAGTTAGAATTTCCTAAGTGTGAAGCATATTCAACATAGAGGAGGGTTTCATTTAACTTGCTTAATTATTTTGGATTGATTTTATTTCATATTTTGATTGGGTTCAAGTGAATCCTGCTATTAATTACTAAGTTATAAAGAGAGCGAAAGAGAAGAGAACTTCTCTTTCTTTGCATAACCTAAGTAATTTCTAAAGTAGATTTACATTTTAGTTTTGTTTTGTGAATGTTTTGATTAAGTGTTTTAAATAATCTTAAGTTTAGATGAACTCTAAACAAACCCATTCAAAAAGAAAAGCATTATAAGATTAAATAAAATGAACTAAATTTACATAACACACATGACTTCATTTCTTTCTCAACATGTATAACATGCATATGAATAAGTCCTAAGCATATCTATACATACAAATTTGAATATTTAACACACTTTATGATGCATGCTAAGTAATTCATTTAAGAAAATTTGGAAGTTTACTATGCATGATTTTCATTAAGTAGAAAAGGATTTCTTATCCAATTTCACATGTAGATATGAAAGTGAGAAAGGCATAAGTGAGTGCAACGCCATTGTTAACTAGAGGTGTAAGGTATAATACCTACTTAGGGCTACTTAAAGCCTTGTAATCTCAGGGTTTTCTAGACTAATATACCACTTTTCTTAAATACAAACATATGTACAAAAGAAATGAATGGAAAAGAAAGAATGTAAAAGTTGTATTAGTTGATTCATTTTTGTTTATGCAATTTATGTGTGCAAACATAGGTAACCCTTCTTAAGTGATAGCATAGGAATGAATAGGATGTGGAATTAGGCAAGTGGTAGGTTCTTTTCAAATGAACCATACATCTTACCAACTCCTATTCAAAACTATACTAATATAAAAGAGAAGGGAAACTTATACTAAGCACACCCTTATATCTTACTCACATGCAAGCTTATAATTAAAGTATAAGTAACACACAGATTTGATATTTGATTCATATGTTTTTGAAAGTAATTTGAATTTAGTAGTGATAATAGCCACACATATTATTACTTTAGCCAACACATGCAAACTTGACAAAAAGTAAATAATTTCATTTTAAATTTAATTTTGAAAAATATGGATGCATGAAACCATATGACATACAAATTTAACATGTTGGGGAAAGAACTAAAGTAATGAAAGCATGTAAACACATTCACTTTAATTAAATCCTAAAGACAATCTTATGAAATAAGAAAGTTTAAAATAAATCAAAGTTTATTCAAAGTGATTTTTGTTTGATTTAATTTTGAAAAGGTGAGTTGAGTTTGCTATTACTAACCCATTCCCACATGTGTTTAACATTTTTTTTAATTTTTAGATGATTAGATTTATTTTTATATATTAATTAGTTTAAGGTATGAATTAAGCAAGTTAATTAACCCCATACACCACCTTAGCATAGTTAACCAAATAATTATGAGCCAATGCGATGAAATAAAAAACTCACAAGGAATTTAAACTTGCAATGCACTTAGGAAGAAAAAGGGCCTAATGCAATTTGGCTCACAATTAATGGTTAATTAAGCTAAGAGGTTTAACTTAAGTAATTTCAAAACACCCCTTCACACATATGAATTAGGTTTTGATTTCCTTAATTGAACTTAGGCTTTTAAACACCTAAGCATCTACCCAAAGTAGATTAATTAAGTTTTAGAAGATTTTAGAATTTTTAGAAATTAATTAAGGGAATAATTAATGAATTAACCCTTAATTAAGAGAGGATTAAGGAAAAAAAAGGGGGTTTAGGGAATAGCTTAGGGAAAATATCCCAAAATTATTCCCTAAGCCTACTATTCACTAGACCTAACCTTAATTAACCTTAATAATGGATTAAAATTCTAATCCAACCTTAATTATTCTTAATCAAGTTAAAGGAGTAATTGGGAAATATATTTGTAATTCCCCAATTAAGCCTTAAATAAATCCCAAGAAAATTAAGGGAGATAGAGGTCATCCCCTAAAATATACCCAAGAAGTTTGGGATTAATCAGAGGATTAATTAAGAAGTAATTAGCAAAATAAAATTTCCATTAAAACCCAAAATTCGAAAAAAGTATAATTTAAAATTCATTGAAATCATTTTTTAAAATATTCTAGGTTGAATTATCTTTCCATAGAAATTTATTTCATATTTTTCTAAATTTTATTGAAGGTGATATGGATTTTTGAAGATTAGGAGATTAATTAAATTTAATTAAAAATCTCTAACTAATCCCATCAGCTCATAGTGTGACACACGGGCGGTGACGCTTAACGCACGCAGTGAGCTAATTACTTAAATGTCACATAGGGATGGCGGCGCGGTGGCGGGACACGGTTTGATTCCTGCCGTTCGATCAAGGATCGAACGACCAAGGATCATCCCGCGATTTCTAAAAAGATAAATCATTTCTAAAATGTGGGATTAATCGTGGCCGTCCATCCAAAATAAAATGATGGATGGCAGATCACGAAGTTCTTCCCTTAGGCTCAATAGAGGCCGTCCATGATCTTAGGGAAGATGCAAACTTGATTGAGCTCGGATTGGAATGAGATTGTACCCACACCATCTAAAGCTAATGAGAAGCCTATCCAACAATGGATTTCTCATGACAAGAAAATTGTTTTCACAAAAGACCAACACCTGCTAAGCTAAGTGGTCAAAAAATTTCATATCTCACCGGAGGTGATCACCAATGCTCGAGCTCGATGAGGTAGCTTCGTCTAGTGGAGACAAAGCCCCGTTGAAAGTTTCAAGCCTTGGTGTTGAGTGGATCTTCCTATAGACCAACACCACTTCACCTTGCTTCTGGCTTTGATCCAATTCCACCTCTCCTTGCTTTTGGAACTCGAATGAGAGCTTGGGTGCACTCGACTTGATCCCCTGAGGGAGTGTGCAAGTGGAATTGGAATGAATTTGAAGATTGAGATCAGCTCAAAAGGCATGACCCTATAATAGAAGATTCTGATCGGGGTTCGAAAAGAAGTGTTTCTTTCATATTCAGGAGACATCTTGATTTGGTTATAGCTGGATGACACATCCATGCAAGAGAAGACCGCATGTGAGGGCAATGTCCACCATTAATTCTGCATGTGGAAGAGGAAACTCATCCTTAGGATATGCCTTATTTAAGTTCCTAAAATGGACCATATGCAAATTTGTCCATTCTTCTTCTTAATTGATGACACTAACCAAGTAGGATATTTTTCTTACGATGAAACCAAGATCGAGCTTGACTTCAAAAAATGACATGTTGTTCAATTTCTAGTCACATGCATCTAGGAGCTTGCATAATAGGGGTAGCATTAGGATCTATTGCTAGCTTATGAACTGCTACGTCAGGGGATAATCCAAGTAATTCTTCATAACTCCATGGGAAGCAGTCTTTAAACTCAATTAATAACCTAACTAAGTCATTGGTTTCTTCTTCATTCAGTAATGAACTGATGTTTGTCAGGCGTAGATTTTCTTCTGTCCTGAGGTTGATTTCTTTAAGGTTGTCGATTGTTGAACGAATCCCCTCTTCAAATTCTAGCAGTGCCTCTTTAACTTGGAGATCATCTGGATTCTTTAATGTTTCTAAACACACATTCTCATAAGAGTTTGTGTTGTGTGAGAAAAAAGTATCATACTCAAATGATCTAACCAAGCAAATCTTTGTCATCATGACCCAATGAGTCTAGTCGCTCTTAATTGTGCTTCCCTGCCTGTATTGTTCATAGCTTCTCGAAGTACTCTGACCTATGCTTAGATCATGTATGAGGAACTAAACCTTTCTGTATAAGATTATGAACACAAAGCGAGTAAAAGTCAAATGATAATTTCATTAATTCTTTTAAAAAGTATCATCCTCAAGTTCTACATCAACTTCAGGACTTGAGGATGGTGATCCCAAAAAGAACCTCTTCTGCTTCATGTCACTGGAAGACTTAGGGACTTCCTTAACAACTAAACCTTCAACTTTCTGAGATGTAAGTGAGGTAAGAGCTAAGGTTCCCAACCGCTACTTAATAGTTTTACATAAATTAGATTTGAATACTTTGCTTTGCTTGGAGGCCTGGTCTTCATCTTTGTCTGGATCGAAAGTCACCTCTAATGGAACCCGCTGAGAGGGGTTGGTCGGTATAATCAATGCTACTCATAAGGGATTCCAAGTCTATGTGAATAGTAGGGGTACTCCTATGAACTGGAACATGACCTCTATTGGCTAAAGGACAACTAGGGGGTCTCCAACCTCTGGAATTGCCTTTATTTATGCCTCTGCCTCTGCCTGGTGGAGGTTAAGCCATTCTACCCATATGTCCATATGATGGAATGAACTGTGGGTGGAATGTGATATGTGGATCAATTTCTTCTTCAATTCTCCTTTCTTGTTCACTTGGATTTTTATTTTTCTTTTCATTTGTTTTATCTTTTCTTTTTCTTTATTTTCTTTTTCTTTTGTGTTTGCATTTAAATTTTGTCCAAGTTCACAAGAAAGGGTGTTTTGAGGAAGATAGTAGGTTGCATCCTCATAAATCATAGATTTCAATCATGGATTTCAATCATAGATTTGATTTTAATTTGGAGAAAATCAATTGGAATTGATTTGGAGTTTGACTTGAAGGAAGGAAGTAAGGGATGGTTCAAGCTAGGAAGTAAATTTCCCTAACCCCACTAAGGCATGACCTATTCTTATGGTTAACTCTTCTAAGTCTCTAGGGCTAGGTTGGGTGTCAACCTAATCACTCATAGATTTGATTTTAATTTGGAGAAAATCAATTGGAATTGATTTGGAGTTTGACTTGAAGGAAGGAAGTAAGGGATGGTTCAAGCTAAGGGTAGGCAAATTTCCCTAACCCCACTAAGGCATGACCTATTCTTATGGCTAACTCTTCTAAGTCTCTAGGGCTAGGTTGGGTGTCAACCTAATCACTAGATATGTCTTAAGAGTAAGGAACTTCTTAAAGTCTAAGAGAAGTCCTATGCCTAAGATGGAGCGGTTGAGAGCTCATCCTAAAAATGAGGTCAACACTCTCTTATTTAATAAGTTTATTTAAGCTAAGCCTAAACTTAGGATTAATTAAAATATATAATAACCCATTCACTAAAAGAAATTCACTAATTAACTTGCTTTAGAAATGACTTAAGGTAGTTATGGAAGAGAGATTCCCTCTCTTTCTTCTTTTATAACACTTAAGTTGCCTTATGAAACAAAAGAAAACATCAAGTAAAATATTTAAATTGATTAAATCACTTGAAGAGAAACCACCCTTCTATAAATTGAATCCTTCACACTTAGCAAATTACAACTCTAAAGCCTAGTTAAGACATACTACACATTCTTTAAATCACACATATTAGATTAAGTCACCAATTCTAGCTTTATGTTAAGGCGGTGTATGGTTTGATGTATGTTTTATTTTATGATGTATTATTTTAGACTGGATGTTAGGGTGTATGTGCGTATATTGAATGGAAGGATGATCTTAGTCTAATCATTATCTTCTGTAGGGGATTGTGCTTAAGGGGCACTGTAATAAAAAATATATAAATGCTTTTGCTATGTTGGCTACTTAGCATAATCCAAAAATAGGTCGAGTAGACTTGGTTACTAAGTCTAAATTATTCATATACATGCTTGGGATTGTGTGGTGTGTTTAGCTAATCTATATTTTGCAAGTTTTTGTTAAATTTACTTTTTCCATTTTCATGTAATTTTTGCAATTAGGAATTAGAATGAATGTTATGGGGGAATTGAGATGAACATTGGTCATAAAACTATGTATTATGTACCATGTGAAGAGTTGGAGCAACTACATCCCAACCAAGCCAAAAAGGAAGGAAGGAAAGAACCAAAACAACAAATGAAGAAAAGAAAAATGAAGAATGAAGAGTGAAGACCCCCATAACATGAATTATTTCTAAATTATAATTATTCATTTGTTATCAGTTGTATAAGGGTAGAGCTCGACTACCCATATTTCTTTTCAAGTTTGTGTAGTGGAATCTAACCACAAAGGCCTCTTATTCTTTTGCGCTAGCTTTATAAAATTATTTGATGTATGTTAGCAGTGCATTAAGATGACATATTTTTCCTAGTTTCTTCCTTGCTTTGTTGAATGGCCTGGATGCGATTAGGCTCTTAGGAAAAAATAAATTTTCTATCCAATTAATCAATTCAAAATTAAAATTAAATAACTCATAACCTCACCTAAAGCCTAGGACATAAAATCAGGATAAAAGATTTAGCAACCCCTTAGTTGGATGTTGTATGTTTCACATCATGCATATAAAATCATCTCGCTTCACTCTTGCTTATGGAGGGCTTCCACCTTTTCCAGAGAAGTTGGATTGATCTTTGAGAGACATGGTGGAAACACACCTCCTTCTTGCTGATTTTGTCCTATAACTAATTTCTCATGCATTAGGCATATGAATCCCATAGCATGTGTCAAAATAATTGTCCAAAAATGATAATAAACTTAACAAATTTGCATTAGACTAAGTCATGAGTCCATTCCCTACATGATCTAGTCTCTTAGGGAGTGAGTTTAAGGACTTAGCCTCTTTTCTAAATAAATAACAACCTCGCTATCTTGCAAAAGCATATGACTTACCTACATATATTTAAAATCATAGGATGAGTTAGTTGGTGGCAACCCCCAAGAGGTTGTAAGTCCAAACAGTCTGGTGGTTTATCCTCTCTTGTGGAGGTAATACATATACCTATTTTCTCCTTAGATTTAGGTCATGCTTTGGCCTTGCCAAAGTTCCCTAGATTTAGGATCCAAGGTTGCTTCTTTCTTTTGCGGGCTACAAGCATAAATCCTCACCTCTTAGGTATTTTCAAGATCTTGTGTTGTGGAATTATAAGCCCTAACTTTCTAATAAAAATTAAACTCAAATAAACAATTCTCCTTAATTTCAAAAATGTAAAGCCCAACCATAGGATAGTTTGGGATGCTTACTAGGCTTCCTAGTATCATGAGCATCCCCTACTCATCTATTCTTGGTTTTGATAATAACTCCCTCCTCTTGATCAATCCCATTTGATCTTTTAAAAATAACCAATTGATTGATTGTCCTATCTTTGAAATCTTTGGAGACAACAATCATTTACCATAATCAAAAGTTCTTAAGGAATCTCATTCCTTAAAATGTAATTAACTATGTGGGTGTGCCTCCATAGGGAACTTAACAAACCCGATTTAAAATAAATCCTACTTTATATTTTCATGTAAAGTAAGGGAAGAATCTCTAGTACATGCGAAGACCCATTGCCCTTAGGAGTCCTTATTAGGTGATTAGATTCATTGTAGGATGATGACTTCTATCTTTTGAGATAGTACACTATTCTTCAATATTGTACTCAATCACCCTAATAAGAATATCTAGGGATCTACGTGGTGTCCAAATTAAAAGTATATTTATATCTTCATTTTATTAACATAGATTGAAGATGGAAGTATATAAGAAATTTTCACTACAATGGTATGTGCAGCAAGAAAATCTGCTAAGATTTTCCCCTTTATTGCTTTTTGTAGAATATATGTGATATTAAATTATAAAAGCAATACTACTCATCTTGCCAAGCGACTTACCAATGATGGTCTTGTCATCAAGTACTTCAGTGGATCGATCTTTGAGATGAGAGTAATTTTATGAGATAACATATAATGGCAGAGCTTTTGGACTATAAAGATCAATGCCAAATAGTATTTTTTTTGTATCGGAGAGTATCTCATTTCTCCTATCAACCTTCGATTGATATAATAAAGA
This sequence comes from Cymbidium sinense, assembly GCA_021442155.1. NCBI lineage: Eukaryota > Viridiplantae > Streptophyta > Magnoliopsida > Asparagales > Orchidaceae > Cymbidium > Cymbidium sinense. The sequence continues at coordinate 85,722,960 of CM038228.1, forward strand.
GCATTCTCTTTGCTTTCTTCATTGTGTTGTGCCAATAATTTTCCAAGGGACTCTTCTAATGCAGTGTATATAATGAGGGGCTTCCCAGGAGTAGGCGCTGCAAGGATTGGTGGATTTAGCAGGTAGATTTTAATGCTATTGAAGGCTTCTTGACACTCCTTGTCCCATTTGAATGGAGCATTCTTCTTCATCAACTTTGCAAATGGTTAGCAGCATCCTGATAGGTTTGATATAAATCATTAGATGAATTCAAGCTATCCTTCTAAAGAACGGAGCTGATGCAAACTCTTCGGTAGAGGCATATGCACAATTTCCTTGATTTTAGCAGAATTGATCTCAATTCCTCTATGACATACAATGTACCCAAGAAATTTTCTAGTGGGACATCCCGAATACGCATTTTAGAGGAACCATCTTAAGATCATATTTTCAAATCTCCAATATAATTCTCAAGTCTTTAAAGTAATTTTTACTATTTAAGATCTTCACCACCAAATCATCAACATAACATTCCACCTTCTGGTGAATTAATTCATCAAAAATAAGCATCATGGCTCTTTGGTATGTAGCTCAGCATTCTTCAAACTAGAAGGCATGATTATGTACCAATAGAGGCCAATAGGTGTTTGAATGATGTATGTTTTTGATCTTCATGTGCCATCTTGATTTGATTATATCCTGATGATCCATCCATAAAAGAAAACATATCATAGTTGGATATATTATCAACCAACAATTCTGATATAAGAAATAGGAAGTTATCTTTTGGGCAAGCTTTATTAAGATCCAAGAAGTCGATAGAGATACGAATCTGACCATTTTTCTTCTTCACAGGCATTATATTAGCTATCCAATCATGATACTTTTCTTGCATATGAATCCTGCTTTAATTAGCTTTTTAGTTTCAATGATCATGTTCTTGAATTTCTAATCTCATTTTCTTGGAGCATATTTAATAAGTGTTATCTCTGGCTTGATTTCCAATTTATGAATGCCATGAGGGGACAAGCCTGACATTTTAGCATATATCCAAGCAAAGTAATCCCTGAATTCACAAAATAGCACTTTTAGCTCTTCAACTTTCTTATCAGGTAAAAGGGCATTGATGAAAGTTGGACATGGATCATCCTCAGCTCCTAGGTTGAATTTCTTTGAGTTTATCCATAGTAGTTGTTTGTCCACCATCTTCGAGTTCTTCAAGATCAAGCTTGGATTCTACTTCTTCATCATTTATAAGAAGAATTTCATGGAGGTCATCTTCTTCATCACTATTAATTTCAATCTCAGCTTCTATTATATTATAACAAACTTTATTTTGATGAGATTTGTTTTTGAACTCAAGACCTTTATTGACAAACTTATCACTTCTTCATGATGCTTGAAGACTTCTTTGGTTCCACATCCTATTAAAGTTTTGACTATGTTTAGTAGTTTCAATATGAACTCCAAGCTTATGCATCATTTTTTGCAATTTTGGTGGTTAATATATTGATATTCTTATTGGTACCATCTCATCAGAATCTTCTTGTTGAGTAGGCCAATCAAAATTGTGAGGCTCAGACTCTTTAGATTTATAAAATAAAGTTCCTATTCTATCACTCTCACAAAATGGCAACACATAAAATATTATAAATTCTTCAATGTAATGAACCTCCAGTGGAGTGATTTCTTTGAGGTACTACTGAGGGATGAGTATAATATTGAGGGACAATACCAAGTGAGCTATCCTTCTTGATGTGACCCTCTGAACCCTATTTCCATAAGTAGATTCAAAGTCATAGTCTGAATCAGAATCACTTATTTTATACTTTGCCTTTCTTGAAAGCTTATAAGTTCCTTTAGGTTTGACAGGAATATTTTCTTATTCTTGTTTGTCACTTCCTAAATGTGGAACTGATCTTCATAATTTAGGTGTAGAATCAAATGCTTTAGGGAGAGTCGACATTTCCTTTTTTCTTCCTTTTTTGCTTTGGATTTTCACCTTCTGAAGTTGCTTTCTAATTCTGAAGTGGATGCTACCACCTCAAGAGGTTTTGTTAGTTTAGGCTCTTTAGTGATGAAATATTTTATTTTCATAAATCTTTGCTTCATGGATGGAGAATGGTTGTAGGTTGCTAGGAATTCTGAACTCTTCTCTATCTTTTAGGTACTTCATACACTAATGCATAGTTCATTGGACCATGTCATACTCAAGCAACCACGTCTGGCCCAAGAAATCTCTAAATAATGTATCATCATTGATTACATGAAACTTGGCTTTTGTATACAAATCCTAAAACTTTAGTAGGAGAATAAAAGAATCCAGGGTTTTCTGCCCTTTTTCATTGAAATCATGAACCATTAATTATCCCTCCCAAGATGTTGGATATCAAGTGATAATCCTCTTAATGCTTTTAGACTCATAAGATTGATAGAAGACCTGAATTAATCATTATTTTGTTCATCAAGATGTCATCACTCTCTATGATAATATATAGAAGACGATTATGATCTGCTGTTCTCAATATAAGATCTTCTTAAAAAAATGTTATTACTGGGAGATCTTGAGTTTGTAATGATTCAGTCATACATTTTTTGGCAAAGTAAGCTTCATAACTCTCTAGATATTTGAGAGCTTGTATTAAAGTTTCTAGGAGGTCTTTTGACATTAAGAGAACCTCATACACACTTAATTATGTAGGGATCTTTCTCAGATGTGATAGAATATTATAATATATCTTTTGGTTGATTTAAGCTTTATTTTAGGATTTTTGGGAATGATATCTTCGTTGAATTCAATTTGTTTGTCTTTGTCTTTTTTTGAATTCCCCTTCTTTGATGATGGTGGCAAACTTTATCACTTCTCAATTGAACTTGAATCACCTTGTCGTGCTCAAATTTCTCTGAAGAGGTAGTTTCTTCAAATTTACTTTTTATTCTTAAGGATTGACCAAATGAGTTAAATTCACTTTTCAGCTTCATAGATTTCATATGTGATGTTGTTGATTTGTCTGACTCTTCTCCATTTGGAAAACATAAATCATCATTTGAATAATTATCTTTCATTGAGTCATTAGACAAAATTTAAATATTAACTCAGACTCTTCTTTCTTTTCTGAGAAAAATTTTGATGGGTTTGTCAAGTCTGGCTAACTACCATTGTCATTTTGGAGTAACTGTTGAAGAACATTTGATATCACATAAATAATTTGGCATATATCTACTGGACAAAATTCACCATTATCTTCTTTGTGCAACTGAATAATAGAGTTTAGACTTGAAGTCTATAAGCCTAAATGGTTGTCTTGTTGGCTGGTGATACTTCTCTAAATTATTAATAATCTTTTGAGTTGTAGTCTTCTTCTTCTTCTTTTTTATTTTATTTGGTTTGATCGACTTCTTTGAGAGATCAAGTAAAATTTGTGTTAGTTGCTTTTCTCTTTGGGATGAGTTGGCAGTGTTGTGGTGCCTCTAAGTCGATGACATGGAGGTTGACACATACAATCTCGACACTGCTTTCAGATCAATCACTAGTTCAAGAGGTGATTTCCAGCTGACACCAGGAGCTCCTTCAAGTTGCTTCAACATCTTTATAGTTATTTTAGAGACTACAATTTCCCATTCTTCAATATGAATTGATTTTTCTTTCTATTTATCTTTAATGGATGATACGAAAGAGGATGTAATCACCCTTGTAGATTCTCTTTTCGGGTTGACTAGAACACTATCAGATAATATAAATTCACCTCATCGATACTTCCTTTCTAGCCAATCTTTGAAGACATAAAAATCTTCAATATGATGACTAATCACCCAATGATATAGATAATAATTTGGATTATTGACTTAATTAGCTTCTTTAGGAATTTTACTTTATGGTAATTGTAGACCAGCTTTGACATCTTGTCGAAATAATTTAATCACACTATCCCTTCTAAAGGAATATTCTTTGTTCAACTTTTTCTTAAGAGATGGATGCATTCGCTCATCATCTCTTATTGCTTGTCTTGGACGTTCTCCATCACCTAAAAAAGTTTGAGGTTTATCATTGTCTCCCAATATCAATTTTGGCTATGGATTAGGATGAACAAACTTTTTCCTTATCATCATTGTACATTGGATGTTTTCCTTTATTTACATTATAGATTACTCATTTTCACCACTTGAGCTATAGGAAGCGGCATGAGTTTCATTTCTTCTTGAGTATGAAGGTTTATTTTTCTTTGATTTATCTGTATAAACTTCAGACTTAGGGTGATTTAGCTTTTCAAATTTGGCCACCATATCGAGCAAGTCCTGAAATGTTCTAATTGACATCATACATAAAAATGGTGTCATTTTATCATCCATATTGCCCATTAACAATTAAATTGCATGTTCTTCCTCTAATTATTATTTACATTTCATGCTTTGGTTAGACCAACGAATTTCATCACTGACTCATCTTTTCTCCTTTTTAGCAAAGTAAGGTCAACGATCATTATCTTCTCAATTGCACTGATGAACATTTTTTGAACATTGTCTCTAGCTCAGCGAAGGTTTTCACCAAATCATTCGGCAATTCTGTGAGCACTCGAAAGCAGTTGAGGTCAAACTGCTGACAAACTGGCAGAAAAGCAGTGCATCATTTCCTCCTGTGTTATCACAAGTAGCCTTGAATTGGGCTAGATGTTATTTTGGATTACCATGCTCACCAAAATATTAAATTTTGGTACTGAGTAACCTTTTGGGTATGACACTTGATCAAATTTAGCTGGGTAAAGGCAAGTCTTTACTCACCAACTTTTCAACATGCTCTGAAGCTATAATTATCTTTATCTTTTCATTAATTATTATTTCTAGTTGGACACAATCTGAATCATCGGTTGAAAAGCTAACTAGTTAACCTCACTTCTTTCTTTAGGTATAGCATGTATTTCAGGATCCTGAGGCATCAGAGTGACTGGTGGTATAGAGGTTGTATTATTAGCTACCTATTGATTAGTAGATGAAACAGGTGCTATTTGATATGATATTCTTCTCCAACATATTCATCAAGATATTTATTTGATTCATCTTAGTACCAAGCTATGAAATTTTCCAATCTTTGGCTTCCATTTGATGCTGCATTTGTCTTTACTCTCTAGCTAGCGTCACAACATCAATAAATATAGGCTCTTCTTCTTCCCCTATTTTCTTATGTTGTTCTCCTCTTTTCTCATCTTCAAGGGAAGAACTTGACTGTCCTTCTCCTTGTCCATTTGCAGGGATAAATTTTGCTAGGGCTGAGCGATGATGCTGAATGTAAAAGCGTGTACCAGGTTGATCATTTCCTGGTTCAACCATATAAACAACTTCAACTCCCATGACCTCCCTTTCATTTTGATCTTCTTCTTCTTTCTCTTCAGCAAAGATTAAAGATCCATCTTCTACTCTCTTTTATGATGACTCTCTTTCATAAGCATCGAACTTAGGTTCAACCTCACTAGATTCATGTTGTTGATGATGCTGGGCAGAAAGTTCATCTATATGTCTCATCATATAGATGACTTTACTTCCATAGTGTCATGTTCATCATCTTTTTCTTGCACATGGATTTTGATCAATGCTTCCAATGGATCTCTAGTTTATTGTAAGGAACAAACATTTCTTCCAATGGGGGACTGCGTTCAGAATCAACTTTCTCCGGGGTGAATCTGATTGATAACGGGATCCCGTAGAGGATTCTCTAGGGTGTCGATGATCATATCTTTTATTAATGATATCTATTGACCTCATTTCTGGATGAGGTTAATTTAGTAATTAGGAGATCCTAATCTCAAATAGGATTTTCTTAATTCAATACTTAGGGCATTATGTCTAGTGACCTAGAAAATTCACCTTGGGTTAGATCTAACCTATTTGGCTTAAGTAGGATCAACTAAAGCATTCAAATTCAAAATCAATTAACCAAATCAATAATCAATAATCATCAATGCAAGATGATTAAAAGTCAAATTATATTTAATTTCAAAAATACCCTTGGTTTGATTTTGAATTAGATCAAGCTAAAATCAATACTCTTGATTCGGATTCAAATTCCAACCTAAATCAAATGTACTCTAACATGAACTAAAATGGGCACCACACATTAACCTAAGGCTATGTGATGATTCCATAATCCATAAAAATTGAAAGGAAGAAGAAAAATAAAAAATTCTTCTCTTTCTATGCGAAGAACACATCACCCAACTCCTTCTCTTCCATAAGAAAGAAAATAAAAGCCACCTCCAAGATGATGGTTGCCTTCAAGTGAAGGAAGACAATTAAGGGAAGGAAGAAACTCCAAAAATTTGCCATGATTCTAGCCAACCAAGGAGGAGAGAAAAAAGAAGGGAAAAAGAAGAAGAAGAGGTGAAAGTGAGCTCTTGGCCATGTGTAGAAACAAAGCAAGGAAGCTTCCTACCTCTCATGTGAACATTCCATTATGTTCGCAAGACCAAGGATCCCCCCACACCAAGGCCCTGAGTTGCCCACCAAAATCCTCACATATAGAGCTCTCAGCCAACAATGGAAAGTAGGGAGGGGAGGCCTATTCCTTCCCCAATTTTCATTCTAAAAGCTTCGCCAAGGCTAGGGGAGAAGATCCCAACCACGACCTGACCCTCTCTCCGCCGCCACGCTGGTGAATGGATGAAGGGCGCAAGCCCTTCCAATTATGAAATCCAAGATAGAGAGTTTCACACCTCAAATTGTTGCTACCAACACGTTCTAGAGCTTGTGACGATCCAAAATGAAATCCTACCCAACCCCCTCGTTGCCGACAAGCCAAAAAATGACCAACACCACCTCAAACCGAGCATGCACATTGAGTACCACGGGAGCCAAGCCACCAAACTTCATGCACACATTCGATGTGTCAAGGAGAAGCTAATGGGATCAATCTCATCACTGGAGATCACTAGAATCTGGGTATGCACTTTCTCCCTCCCTTTAGCTGTCAGTTTTGGAGCTTTATGAAGGAAATTAATTTCCCAATTCAATCTATATATATGGATGGGTCCTAAATTAGTCCCTGATCATTTTGGGATTGAAATTAGGGTTTGATTCACCAACGATTGGCAAGAAATTATAGACGGTGTCCGTTTCTTACCAGTGGGCTTTGGGATTTAATCCCGACCGTCTGATCCTTCTCTTAGGATCAGACGGCTCCAATCTAGGCAAACCATTGGGTTAAACCCCATAGGAACCCTATGGACTGACGTGGCGCCACATGGACCACTGACGCAGCACCACGTGGACAAATGCACCATGTAGGCACATGCCATGCGGCCTGTCGTGCCACGTGGACCCCTCACATTAAACCATTGGTTAACGATTTTAAAATAATTAAAAATCATAGAAAACTTAAAAATTCATAGAAAAATAAATATAAATAAAAAAATGCAAATGAAAGCTCTAAGGATTTATCTTGAATAGAGGAATCCATAGAAATTAAAATTTCCAATTTTTATTAGATATTTTTCACTTAATAAGGGTTTAAATAAAATTAAACCCTAATTAATCTCAAATTAATTATTCAATAAATTTGAAACTTTAAGAAAATGAAATTAAGCATAAAACATACCTTAGATAAATTTTTGGGGATTTAATTCTCTAAATTCAAAGGAAATTGAAATTTCATATGCTTAACCCTTAAATTAATCAAATTAATTAATCCTTAATGAAATAATTAGGAAATTTTATTCTAACAACCTTAAATCACCCTAATGAACTTCAGTGAACATTAAAACATTAAACTCAATTAAACCTAAAAATCTTTAAATTGACATAATCAAGCAATTAAATGAATTAATTAATTCAATTAAATAACTTAAACTTAATTAAATCATAGTAAATCAACCAGTTAGCCAAAAATTATAAAACCCTCATTGGAAAGGTATTTCAGTGAAAATTTATGAAAAGTAAAACCCTTAATTGAATCTTAGTAAATTAGGCTTAATTTAAATTTTAATAAAATAATTAAAACCCTAATTACAAATCTAATCAAGATGAAACTTTGAACATTTGAAATTGGCATGTAAACCCACTTGCCAGAAAATTTTCAATCCTAATTGATCTTTGGATTAGGTGTTATTACATTTCTAAATCCTTAGGTCAATGTTAATCCAATATTAGGATAAGGAAATTAATTAATCTATTAAATTAAACTATAATTTAAATCAATTTAAATCAAACATCAAAAAATTATTAAGGAACTTCTCTAAATATATTAGGTCAATTAAAGTGATCAAATTCAACTTTTGGTTAATAAAATAAAATCTTATGTTAACAAAATTATTAATTAACTTAAACCTTAAACTTTGAATCAATAAAATTTAATGAAACCACTCATCTCTAATGAATTTAAGAATGACTTTTAAACTTAGGTCAATTAAATTAGATCAAAAAATTAACCTAAGTACTTTAGGTTAAGCCTAATCCATGAACAAACTTAAGCTACTAATTCATACTAATGAACTTAAACTTTAAGCTTACAAATCCATGATTTAATAACTTAAATTAAATTCAATGAAATCAAACTTTAATCTAAACTCTTTAAATTAACATGAACCAAATCAAATGAAACTCACATATCTTAATTCAAAATAATAAATTAAATCAAACAAAGCAATTCAAATAAAATAAATCAAATCCAAACATAAATAACATCAAAAGGATTAATTAAGATACTTAAGGATCTTAGACTTTGGAAACTTCATTAGGATTTAGGATGTGGAATAAAGTGAGTTTCACCTAAAAATAAAATTCATTCTATTTCTCATTCTTGAAAACTTAAATATTACTTTAACCAAATAAAATGAACATAAAAATGGGAATTAAACCACTAAACCATTTGAATTGAAACCAACCAATGGTAAAAATAAAACCAATTCAAACTTAAACTTGAAATTAAAGGAGCTTAGCAAAGTCTTACCATACAAACCCCACTTCTACACACACTAGATTACTTAGGTCAAGGACTCTAGATCTAGGTTAGATCATTTTGTGATTTTCTTTTAATCTTTTGTGATATGTTGTTGTGCTTCACATGTCTATGTGGTGTATTGCTTTAGACTGGATGCCTAGGCTTATTTTCTTGTTAGACTGGATGTTAGGGCATTCTTTCTAGATTTAAAACTATTTTATGTAGGGGATTATGTTAAAGGTACCATCGTAATAAATCAATCATAAAATTATTATTTGTAGGTGTTGAAAATCCCTTAACATAGTCCATAAAATAGGTGGGCTTGGTAAGCAACTAATGCTAAGCTGGTATGTTTGTGAAATATAAACTACTTTGTGTGTTGTGTGTTTTTTCAAACATATATTTTAGAGGGTTTAGGATTTCTTTTTTGAATTTTAAATGTAAATTTGAGCTTAGAATTAGGTTAGGATCTATGGGGTCTAGGATTAGCAAGAGCTGATCCAACCAGGAGATGGTGCGGTGGTCCCTATGGAGCTCGATGGATGTCCCTGAAGAAAGAGACTTTCCTGGAAAGAAGACCCATAGATCTAAAACTTGTAGTTTTAGGCCGAGTTGTATAAAGGTAGAACTCAATTGCTCATTTTTCTTTCTTTCGGAGTGTACAACAGTACCTGGCTACATCAGCCTTTTTCTTATATAATTTAATTTGACTTGATTTATTTTTGGTGCACAATAGAAACATCATGTTTTTCTTAAGTTTCTTTCTGTGCTATAATTGTGCTATGATGACTGCTTGGATGTAGGCTCATAGGATAAACTAAATTTTCTAGCCAAATAAATCAATTGAAACATAAAAATAAATACAACTCATAATCTTCATATAAAAGCCTAGGCATTAAATTAAGAAAAAATATGTAGCAACCCCTTAGCTGGATGTTTTAACATCATGCATAAAATATATTATTTCACTCTTGATTAATGAAGGACTTCCATACTTGCCAGATAATTTGGGCTTGACCTTTGAGAGCCTATGATAGAAGTACACCTTCTTCTATTCTGATTTGGCCCATAACCTTTTTCTAATTTCATGCATTGGGCATAAATTACATACCTATGGCCTAAAATAAATTCTGAGTAAAAAATTATAAAAATCTAAAAAATATGCATTAGTTAGATGCATCTTCATAGCCATATATGATCTTAAGAATTAGGGAGTGAGTCTAGGTTCATTGATTTGTTTCCTAAAAATGCAATAGCCCAACCATCTTGCATTCTTGTGACTTCACTTCATGAATTTAAAATGCACTTAGGTGGTGTTAGCTGACAGTCTTCTCCAAGCAGGTTGTAAGTCCAGAAGAGTCAGGAATAGGCTAGTTCCATCAAGTGAGGAGAATGGCCAATGATTCTCAAGGATAGAATTAGGTCGAGCATTTAACTTATGTTAGAAGCACCAATATACTAGGTTATGAAGTATCCTTTTTAGGAATAAGTCTTCAACCCTAGGCAATTTTGTAGTCTTATGCTATTAGAATCTAAGCCCTAGATTTTTAAGAAAATGATAACTCAAAATCTAAAGTTAAATCCCAACTTTGAAGCAATCATAGGATAGTTGAAATGTCTATTGGATATCCCAGTATTAATAGACATTTTCTATTCTTTCCCATTTGACTCTTGAAAATAACTCTCTATAATTTGGACCTCCTAATTGAATTTCCCAAAAATCAATCCTTTGAAAGCTACCTTAGAAGTGTTTAAAAATCACCACTTATTTCTTTAATCGAGAGTATTCTTAGGAAGAGACCCTTTCTAAGATATAATTAACTATAGAGATTTGCCTTTATAGGGAACCATGATCCCAAGATAAAATAAACCCTGTTCTACTTTTCCATGAAGTTCAATGGGGAATATTCTCATAAATGAAAGACCCATTAGCCTTAGGAGTCTTTTATTGAAATGATTGAATCCATTATAGGAGAGCATGTTTATCTTTCGAGATAATATGTTTATTCCTTAATGTCGTATTTGGTCATCTAAATAAAATATTCCTAAACTTTATGTGGTGTCATTTCTTTTCTCTATTCTAGAGAAAACACCAACAATATCCCTTCTTTTAGGTATCCACTTCTGATGAGTTATTTTTGATGTGGATTCTAAATATGTGCATCAGATGTCACACCTCTTTCTTTCTTCATAATTTTATTGTGGAGACTTAGCCTCCATATCTGCTTACCCTTTTTTCAAGACCTTTCGATAGTGAATTCTTGGACATGCAGTCCAAGTGTCACGCTCTGATGCTCACCGTGCGAAGCATACTTGGCTTGATGACTAGTTATCATAAGAGATGGCAACCTTCTTGGTGGAATCTCGCATCTTCAATCATCACAGCCTGACATTTTCATTTTTTCTTTCTTACTTTAAGAACATTATGTTAACAATGTTTCAGATTGTCTCCTCTATGGTGGTGGAGCTTGATGTTGATTAGTCTAGAAAGACTGCTTCACCTCGCCAATAAAGCTATTCCTTTTTACGCATTTAGATTATCAAAATTATTACAAGTAAGAATACTCACTTTGGTGACAATATTGCTTGTTCAGTGGGTTGTTTAAATATGATCTACTGAGCCCTCAACTCAATATTTCTTCAGCTATGGTGATTTCCTTCTCCCCTCATCATCATTTGGTTTTTTTTGGCTCCACTTTCATCTCAATGGACCCCTTTGGTTTTTTGGTTTGCTTAAATGCGCACGTGTTGATCATGGCTATGAACTTTGTTTCCCCTTGGGGAAACCTAGTTTCTTCTAGTGAAACTTCTTGAACAGGATCTCGCTTCCAATCCTCCCTTCAAAATTATTCAAAGATGTCCTTGTGGGTAAGGCAAATAGCACCTGTGAGTCACTTGACCTTATCTCTACTTCTTTTCAGGGTGTACCCTTGATTATGTGTGCTGATTCTATGGTTGAAAAGCTTGCTAAACCATTTGAATTTTCATTGGTGGGTAAATTTGCACTGCGACATCCTACTATGGAGAATATTAGAGCTTTTTTTCATAGTTTGAAGCTCTCGGGCATTTTTTTGTTGGATTGATTCTTATGTTGATTCAACTTTCAAATGATTTGGATTACTCTTGAGTTTTTTCTAGACGATTGTATTTTGTATTCAACTATCAAATGCATTTGCTGAAGTGGACGCTTATTTTAACATTAAGGAGGAGTCTCGTATTGTTCTTTTTTGGATTTCCATTCCCAATTTACATGTGCATTTTTTTAATCCTGAATTTTTTTATGCCTTGGCTGGATTGTTCGGTCGGCCTCTCCAATTGGATCAGGTGATTGCTTCTAACACAAGGCCATCTAATGCCTGTATACTTGTTGAATTGGATATAACAAAAAATATCCAAAGAAATTTGTTAGTTAGGAGAAATACAATTATTTACAAAAGTGGATTTTGAAAACTTTCCTATTTTTTGTTCTCATTGTAAAATTCATGGGCATGGGATTTCAGAATGTTTTGTGGTCCATCCACATCTCAAGAAAAGCCTTGATGTGATGCCTAAATCAACTCCATCTCTTAAGGCCCCCTTGATTAAACCACACAATGCTTTGGTCTCTAATATCTCTTTACAGGAATCAGAGGGCCATTTCCCCGAGCTTCATATTCCTCAATCGGATAATGTTGTGGAAATGCCTGGTCATCTACAAGATGTCGCACTTGCTAATAATGATGTGGTCCCTCCTAATGAGAATAATCACTTGAACTACAATAATATTGGCATTAATGTTACTGATAATAGTTCTGCATCACTTTTGGTTGCAAACTCTCTATCCAATGCATCTACTCCTACCTCTTTGACACCTTTAGCTAAAGGAAAATTGATTGATCATGAAGGAATGACTGTTGTACAATATTTAGAGATAGTTTCTACCCCTGATTTAGGTATTAGTATTTTGCCTGCCTCTAATACTTCTTGTTCTTCTTCTTCTAATCTTGACTTGATTCCTAATCCGACTAACAATGATTTAGAAGAAGGTGAAATGGCATGCAAAGCTGACCTCAATGGGCCTTCTTTTCCCAAGAAATTTTCTGATCAATCATTATCTAACGGTGATGCTGTGGACATGGAAACTAAATTTCAGACAGTTTTTAATAAGAAGAATAAAACCTCTAAATAAAAATTTCCTATCTTTGCTAGAGTTACTCGATTTGTCTCCTCTACCCAAAAATAAATGGTTTCCTTCCTTATTTAGAATGTGAGAGGGATTGGTACCCTCTATGTTAGAAATAGAATCAGTAATTTAGTTCATTCGCATAATATTTCTTGGCCATTTTGGAACCCTGCTCTAACATTGCTTCATTGCTAGAATGATTGGTTTTGATAATTTTTTTGTTAACTCGAGTAATAAAATTTGGATTTTTTGGAAGAGTCCCTTTGTATGTTATGTGATTTACCCCTTGTAAATGCTAAAATTACTTATGATAATTGGTGTTGCTTTGGGTCTTTTGTCTATGCCTCTTGTAATAGGAATGGTAGAAGGATTCTGTGAGAAGATCTTGTTAGTTTCTCTTCCTCTATCAATGCTCCCTGGTTTGTGGGTGGGGACTTTAACATTATCTCTTCCTCTTCTAAACGAGTTGGTGGCAATGCTCCTAACCTATTTTCCATGGAGGAATTCAATAACATGATCCTCGATTGTCATCTTATTGATATTGGATTTACTGGATCTCATTTCACTTGGAATAACCACAGACTGTGGCAAAGATTAGATAGAATTCTTTTTAATGACCTATGGATTAACCTTCTTCCTGCTATTTGAGCATCTCAGTAGAACCTTATCGGACCATTCTCCCTTGATCATCTCTGCAAAGTTTAGTGTGGATAAACTCCCCTCTCATATTCCATTTTGATTTCAAAATATGTGGCTTATGGATGATAGATTTATGGAGGTGGTTGCTAGTAATTGGGGTGAACCTCTCCATCCTGATGACTCTATTGTCGGGATGACGAGACTATGGTTCAAATTAAAAAGGCTCAAATAATGCCTTAACTGGTGGAACAAACACTATTTCAAAAATCTTTTGCCAACATCAAAGAGTTAGAACATGAGGTTATAGTTTTAGAAGACGCTATTGTTAATGATCCTTCCAAAATTTCCTTATTAACTCAAGCCAAAGATAGGTTAACATGTTACCAAGACATGGAGGAGACCTATTGGCGACAAAAAGCTTCTACAAAATGGATATCTGATGGCGATCAAAATACCAAATATTTCCATGCCATGGTTAAAAAGAAAAAGGCTCTAAATCACATCAAAAAAGTTAAAACTAATGTTGATACCTAGTGTACTGATAATAAGGAGCTTACTGATTCTATCATTTGTTTTTTACTAAGCTCATTAATAAAAATGTGACCTATGATGAGATCTCTTTGCCTGAAGTTATTCCTAATCTCATTTCTGATGAAGATAACAATATGCTTACTTCATTACCCTCAATCAAATCTAACATTTTATAAATATGAATAGATTCGGTGGTCCTGATGGCTTTACTACCTTATTTTTTCAAAAATGTTGGCATACTAGCAAAGAAGATTTGATTAAAATTGTTCTGGATTTTTTCAAGGGAAGTATCCTCCCCAAATATTTTTCTAGCACCTCCATTGTTCTAATACCGAAAATAGAAAATCCTGAACTTTGGAGCCATTTTAGGCCAATTAGCCTTTGTTCCATTTTTAATAAGCTTATCTCTAAGATTTTAGCCAAAAGATTAAGTATTCTGCTTCCTAAAATTATCTCCCCCAACCAAATTGGTTTTGTTAAAGGCCGATCTATTTTTGATAATGTTCTATTAGCCCAAGAGATGATTCATGATTTAAACACTAAGATTCATTATAGTAACCTACTTTTTAAGTTGGACATTTCCAAAGCTTATGATAACATTGGTTGGGCTTTCCTATATAAAATTTTGACTCTATTTGGATTCTCAAGTCAATTTATTACTTTAATTAAGAATGGTATTGAGAACTCTTGGTTTTCTTACTTATTAATGGTGAAGTCCATGGTTTTTTCTCTTCATCCCATGGGCTAAGGCAAGGGGATCCCCTTTCTCCGCTCTTTTCATTATTGCTATGGAATACCTCTCCAGAAGTCTTGAGTAGATGTTTTGTAAAATGCCTAATATGTACTACAAAATTAGAGGTGGCTTTCCTATTTCCCACCTCAGCTTCGCTGATGATTTCATTATATTCTGCAATGGTTCTACTCTCTATATTAAAAAGTTATGTAAATTACTTACTTTATTTGGTAGGGAAAGTGGTCTGAACATTAACCCTGATAAAGGTTGTTTTATCTGTAGTTCATCGATTTCATCATCTAGGATTTATGCTATTAAGAACATTACATCTTTTGCACATCAAACCCATCCAATCAAGTATCTACGTACTCCTTTATATCGAGGAATGAAACGATCTTCCTTATTTGATGATGTTATTCAAAAAATAAATAAGAAAACTTTCTTGTGGGAGTTCCATTTACTTTCCTTTGGTGCTAGACTTATCCTGATCAAAAGTACTCTTTCCTCTTTGCCTTGCTATCTTTTGTCCACTATTGCATACCATTTCTATTATTAAAAGGATTAATAGACTTATTAACAAATTTTTTTGGGGTTCTACCTCTTCTTCTAAAAAAGTTCATTGGGCTAGTTGGCATAACTATTGTGGGAATTTGAATGAAGGTAGTTTAGGTTGTAAATCATTAGAAGATTCCATTAAATATTTCTCTTACAAAATGTGGTAGAATTTTAGAAATAACCATAGCTAGTGGTCGCAATTTATGCTTGCCAAATACTGTAAGGGGAAACACCCCCTCACTTGTACTTACAAACCTGGGGATTCTCTAATGTGGAGAAGACTTTGTAATATCAAGTGGGCTGCTGAAAATCTGATCTCTTGGGGTGTGAACTCGGGATCCTCCTTCTTTTGGCAAGATAATTGGCTGACAAGGTTCTATTGATTCTTTGCTTAATACTCATTCCACTAAGAGGCTTAAGGTTAATCAGTTCATTATTCAAAATACTTGGGATGCCGATCAATTAATTTCCATTGTCCCAAATGTGATTGATAATAAAATATTTAATATCTGTCCACTACCTAATAAATCTGACTAAATCCTCTTTGAAAATTTCTCCTCTAGAGATTTTATTTTTAAGGATGTTTGGCATTCTTTCAGACTTAAATCCCAAGAGTTATTAGTTTTCTCTAAAATATGGAGTATTTCTATTCTACCTCCTTCTTGATTTTAACTTGGCGTATTCTAAAGCACTACATTCCTGTTGATGTTACCCTCCTCAAAAATGGTTTCCATCTCCCCTCTAAATGCCAATGTTATTTTCACATTGAAACTATGGATCATGTGTTTGTGAATGGCCCTATTGCTATTAAGGATCAGAGCTGATATGATAGTATGTTTAATACTATCCATTTTGATGGATCATTCTCTATCATGAAACTCCTTGAAACTTGTTTCTCTAATACCTCTAAAGGCCATGTCAAAGTTGTTCTTTCCACTACTCTTCTGAGGTATATTTGGTGGGAAAGGAATGATGCTAAACATCGTGATATCCCTATGAACTTTCATCGCATTATTGCTAGAGCCAAATCTAAAATTATGTCTCTTTATAACTGATCTCCTTACTTCCTCTAGTTTCAAAGGATATAAATATATGGCCTTTAACTTTGGAATTAATCTTCCTTCTTCTGGTATTGAACCTACCCACAAAATTATATACTGGAGGAAGCCAAATTTTCATGTCATTAAGGTTAACACTGATGGTTCAATTTCTAATGGCTTTTATGGTTGTGGGGAGATTTTAAGAGATCATAGTGGACAGGTGATCTCTGCTTTTGTTGCTCTCATCCCTTCTATTTTATTTGTTGCTTAATGGTTTGCACTATGGGATTTCCATTTGCCTCAAAGGATTTCAAAAAATTTGGTTTGAAGTTGAAGCTCTCCTTCTTCTTGAATTATTAAATCTGGAAGCTCATGGTAATGCTGAAATGTTTTATTTAATTAGTCATACGAGGAGACTTCTTGCCAATCTAGACTATCATATTTCTCATATTACTGGGAAGGTAACTCATGTGCCAATTTTCTTACTAATTGGGGAGCAAAGTCCTCCTCATTGAATATGTTCTCCAATGATGATATCTTTTTCCTCTTAAGGGGGCTTGTGAATCTTGATAAAATTGGATTGCCTTATGTTAGAAGTTCTTAGCCATTTATCCCTTCTATTTTCCCGATGGATGTTGTTGCTAGCTGTGGCTTTCTTGTGGCTATGGGTTAGCTGGGTCTATGCTATTAACTCTATTTCCTTCTATGGGCATTTTGTTTTTATGATGCATTTCCCTGCACCTATTTTTTGGATATCTTGTAATGGTGAATCTTATTCTCAGAACAACTTATTTAGTTGATAGTTGGTTTACTATATGTGTCTTTCTTATCTATTTTCCCTTATGGTATGGTGTCATTTTATTTTTTGATCTGGTTGGTGCTTGATCTTCTCCCAATTTGTAGGTATGGTGAGCAATTGTGGTTGTTTTCTTAATGTTTTTTTTCTGTTGACTGCTGGGTGGTAACCTTGCTAGTGGAGCCTTAAGGTATATGTTAACATCTATTTTTTGCTGATCCTTTTGGCTTGTTATCACTTTACTTGATATGAAGCCCTTTACTGCTATTATTTTAATGATTCTTACCTTCGCTCTATTATGCCCTTACGACCCACTGTTCGGTTTCAACTTTCTAGCTTGGTTTTCTTTTTTCTTCTTTTTGGCTATTCACTGAATGGTTCTTTATTTGGGTTATGTTGTTCAGTAGGCTACCTAATGTGGTTGGATTCTGCTTTTCATGGTCTGTTCACCGCATGTGGTCATCCTTATTAATTGTGAACTTGATGTATGGAAATATCCACTATTTCACTCTATACTTATCTCTTTTAAAATGTAAATAAAATGTTGTCATGCTATTAATATGGTGGATGATTCCATCTTCTCGCTAACCTGGATTTCCTCATTATGGGTGATTCTCGATTTTTGTGGGTGCATTCGATATTATGTTTCCTTGGGTGTTATTTTCTTAAAAGAGTGGTGCCATCCTTTACCATTCTGATTTATGTTGTCTTCTCTCCCATGTGTATGTGTTTTGGTAAGTGTAACTCTTGATTATTGCTTCTCAGTTTGGGGTGTTTTTGGCCATTATTTTTGCTATTACTTGGGCATTATCTGGTATTTATTATCTTAGAAAGGAGTGGTGTCATCCCTTTGTCATTAGGACTTGTGGTGACCTCTCCTCCATTGTGTTTGTGGCTATGCTTTGGTATGCAGGGATTCAAGATCACACAACTTTCATCCATTGGTTGCCGCTTTCCCACAGGTTTGTAGGCTATGATGGTTGGATGTTTTCATCCATTCCTTGGCTGGTAGTAGCATGCCTGATGTAACCCTTCCTTTGAAGTTTGGATGCTTATGTTTGTAGTTTCCCCAATTTGGTGTGACTGAGCCTGAGCCTTTCTCCTCATATTTAACTATACCTTTTTTCTGTCTTACTTTCAACTAGCTTGTATCACTTGAGGTGCTAACTCTTTTCTTCTAGATGGTTGTAGATTCTGTTGTTCTTTTCTGGTTCCTTCTCCTGAGGCATAGAATTTTCTCATCCACAAGATCTTCTGTTGATTCTGGCCATTGCTTTCTCTTTTACTTTATCTGTATTTTTTCTTTCTTTTCCATTTTCAGATGTTTTGGTTGTACTTAGCTAGGGGATTTACTCTATAGGCTATTTGTAGCTCTTTGAGTAGTAGTTGCTTGAGTTTACCCTCTTTAAGGATCTTGTAATCTTTTTATTGTAGCAATAAAATTCCCCTATATGGGGTTCCCTAAAAAAATAATAAATAAATAAAATAACTCAGCATTTCTTCTTCTTCTTTTCCTTCTAGTTAATTTACTTCCTAATGAGGAAGCCTCAAAATCATGTCTTCTAGGTACAAAAATTTTTAAAAATTGTTATAGGCATCAAAGATCAGATTGAATTAATCTTTTCATGGGCTTCATTGAAATCTTTCAAAATTGTTCTTTGTCTGAGAACTACAATGGTTGGTTGTTGAATTGGTTGGTGAGCATGAAGAATAGAAACTTCAGTAAATTAAGGCCTTCTGGCATGACCTCAGATGAGTGCACCATGGGTGGGTACTTCAGGAGTTGAAGCTATAATAGCTAGGAAATCCACGCTACCAAATTGAATTGTAGCTCTAACATCTCCTATGTTGATGATGGTGTTAGCAAAGCAAATGTTTGCACCACATCCTAGCTAAACAATGAAAGGAATGCTCTATAGATCCATTCTGGTCAAGTGAAAGATGGAGATTAGTAGTTAGTAATTATTATTTCACCCTATACTTTCAAAATGCAAATGTACTATAGAATAAAATAATAGTGTAATTGTGGTGTTTATTTTTGGTTGATGTATATGTATGTGTGTGTATGGGAGGGGGGACACCACATAGATCTGAGGATGTACTTATTGAGGTGATTGGGTACGACATCAAGAAATAGTGCACTATCTTGAAAGATAGAAATCACTACCCTATGATGGACTTAATCACCTAATAAGGACTCTTAAGGCATGATGGGTCTTTGAATGTACTATAAATTTTTTCTCTACTTTACATGGATGAATAAATAGGGCTTATTTAAACCAGGTTCTAAAGTTTCCTATAGGGGCAAGCCCCTATAGTTAATTACATCATAAGAAAGGTGAATTCCTCAGGAATACTCCAGATTAAAGTAGGCAATTATTATCTCTAAAGAATTCAAATATTAGGACTATCAATAAATTGGTTATATTTGGAAGATCAAATGGGATAGATCAAAGGAAAAGACTTATTATCGAAGACAAAAGGAGATGAGTAGGGGATGCTCATGATACTAGGAAACCTAGTGAGCATCACAAACTATCCTATAGTTGGGCTTTAAATGTTTGAAATTGAGGAGAATTATATTTTTGAGTTGAAATTTTATTAGAAATCTAGGACTTATAATTCCACAATACAAGATTATAAAAATGCCTAAGATGAGGATTTATGCTTGTAGCCCTAAAGGGAAACAACAACCTTGGATCCTAAATCTAGGGAGCTTTGTCAAAGGCTAAAGCATGACCTATATCTAAGGACAAAGTGGGTGTATTGTTTACTACCATAAAAAGAGTAAACCAAGGAACTTATAATCTAAGTGGTAGCCAGCTAATGCCTCCTACATTTTAAAACCATGTGGTCAAGTCTTATTCTTTGTAAGATGGCTAGGTTGTTATTATTTAGAAAAAAACTAAAGTCCTTAAACCCACTCACTAAGAGACTAGAGCATGAGTGGTATGAATAATGACTTAGTCTAATACAAAATTTATCAAATTTTATTTGATTTTGACCCTTTATTTTGACATAAGCTATAGGATTTTATATGCCTAAATGTATGAAGATGTTTATTATGGGCCAAATCAAAAGAGAAAGAGGTGTTCTCCATCATATGCTCTCAAAGGTCAAGCATTGTTTCTATCTGGCAAAAGATGGACCTTATCTTAACTAGAGTGAAACAAAATGACATGTGTGATATTAAGCATACAACATACAGCTAAGGAGTTATTAAATATTTTATTATCTTGATTTAATTCATAGCCTTTAAGTAAGGTTATGAGTTATTTTAGAAAATTTAGTTATGAGTTGTAGTTGGGGTAGAAAAATTAAATTTTCTCTAAGAGCCTAAATGGATCCAGGCCACACATTAAAGCATCAATATAGAAAGAAACTATAAGAGGCATCTTAATATAAATATAAATAAATCATCAAAAATTTATAAAATCTAAAAAAAAATAAAGGCCATTGTGGGTATGCATAACCCTAAAAAAGAAAATGGGTAACCAAGCTCTACCATTATACAACCTGATTATAAAGGAATAATTATAATTAATGAATACATGCTATGGGGTCTTCATATTCTTCAAATCTTCATGTCTTCTTTCTTCCTCTTTGCTTCTTTGATTTGGCTCACTTCAAGGCATCACATGGCACACAAGACATAATCTTTCTAGCCAATGCTCATCATAATTACCCCATAGCACTAATCCTAATTCATAATGCACAATTACATTAAAAAAATGGAAAAGAAAATCTAACTACACCTACAAAACAAGTGTTAGCTAAACACACCATATAATCGAAGCAGTTATATGAATAATTTGGACTTAGCACCCTGCACATGGGTAACCAAGTCCACCTGTCCTAATATAGATTATGCATAGGGGTTAAGCAAACCCAAAAGAGAGCATTTATGATTATTTTGAATGCTTAAGTACATCTTTTGCAAAAACATGATTGATAATTTTAACATCTCCTATAAACATACACCCTAACATCCAGCCTAAAATAATACATCACAAAGTCAAACATACATCAAACCATGCACCGTCCTAACATAAAACTAGAAGTGGTGACTTAATCTAATGTGTGTGTATTAAGGCTTGTGTGGTATGTCCTAACTAGGCTTTAGAGTTATAGTTTCCTAAGTATAAAAAGATTCAATTTAAAGGGTGGTTTCGCTTTAAGTTATTTAGTTAATTTGCAAGCTTTTAATTAATGTTATATTTTGATTCACTTGGTTTACATAACACAACTAAGTGTTATGAAGAGAAAGAAAGAAAGGATCACGCTTTTATCCCTACCTTAAGTCACATCTATAGCCAATTAATTAATCAATTCCTTTTAGTGAATGACTTATTATATATTTTAATTAATCCTAAGTTTATATTCACTTTAAATAAACTCATTCAACAAGAAAGACAACTTAAGGTTAGTTGGAATGAATTACTATCACATAACACATGTTTGTTCATTTCTTTCCATCATGGATATCATACATATGATTAAATCCTAAACATACCTATACATATAATTTATATCTTAGCATACTTGAATGATGAAAGTAAGCAAATATATTTGGAATTGATATTTCATTTGGTTGAATTATTTTGTCATATTATTTTGAAGCTCTATCTAAATTTCTATACAAAAGCATAAGGAAAGAACCTTAAATCACATGACTAATCAACTCAACCAAATAAAAAAAGTATGAGTGCATGTCCTTTTTTATAGAAAATGGGGGTTTTCATTCATTAGCTAAGTACACATCCACATGTATAAAAGTTTTAAGCAAGTATGTAACATTTAAAAAGGGTAGGAATTTAAGGCTACTTAAAGCTATCCCTAATTAATATCAACTATCCTGATACATATGGATGTATAAACAACTACAAGAATAGAAAGCCATGCAAAAATTATATTTTTGATTTGATTGATTATTTAAATGAATTAGATAAGAATGAAACCAAGGATTCATTGTTTTGCACTAGGAACGAAGGAACCTCCTTATAACTTAAAGTTTGGATGTCCAAACTAATATAATTAAATTACTTATATAATAATCAAGGAATGTAAGAGAGACTTTATTTTACACACTAAATTTATATTCACTTGATTTTATGTATATATATATATATATATATATAACTAAATTTACAATATATATGCATATTCAATCATTAGTAAACTTGAAAATATATTTGAGATTTAATAATGATCCAATAATATATTTTTAATTTAAATCAACATGTAAAAATTGACATAAAGAAAATCATTTCATTTGATTAATTTGAATGACATGAATGCATGAGTACAAGTGGAATACAAACTAGCATGATTGGAAAGAAAAACAACATAAGCATGTATTATTCAAATCAATTAACTCCCAAGGACATCAAACTAAATAAGATTATTTAAAATAAACCAAAGTTCTTTTTTTAATGTCATTTCATTTTCATGTTTGAATTTAAGGAAATGAAAGAGGTCTAATCCTAATCCCATCATGTGTGAGTTAATTTAGTTTAATAAAGAATAAGTATTGATTTTATGTCTTAATTAGGTAAAATTCAACCAATTAACCCTGCATCACCTTAAATTAATTAACTAATTAATAATGATATGAAACCACATGAAAAGTAAATTAGCAATGCTCCTATGAAATGAAAGGGGCCTAATGCAATTGGCTCATGATTAATAATTAATTAGGCTTAAGGGATTTAATTAATTATTTTTATGATTTTCTTAAATAAATAAGATAACCATAATTTCATTAGATTTCTTTAGACTATTAAACATCCAAAGGGATACCCAAAATTGATTAAAGGGAGATGAAATGGATTTATTCAGTTAATTAAGCTCATTAATCCATTTTTAACCTTAAGCATGTTCAATTAATGAAATGAAATTTACTTAAGGAAAGAGATCAAAATAGCCTTAATCTCAATCCCAAGTCCCATAATTGGTCACAAGCTTTGATTTTATCTTGAGATTAATTAATTATGTAATTAATTAATCAATAATTAATTTGATTCAAAGTAAAGAAAACTTAGAAATGAATTGAAAATATCCCATCACATTCTCAAGCTCCTATTGTTCAACAAGTAATTAGGCTTAAATAATTAATTGACCATTCATCTAAATTAATTAAATTAAGAGAGTATAAGACTTAATAAATTAATTTCATAAGCAACCACAAAATCAAAAAAATGGGAGGCAAAAGTCCTTACATCCATAAAAAAATTTGAGATTAATTGATGATTAATTAAGGAGTTAAGCTAATTAGATTTTAATTAAATTTTAATTAAGCCAAATCACCCCAAATCAAATAATAAATTATGATTCTTAAATATCTTTAAAATGATAGTTTTAATTTATGGATTTTTCTAGGATTTAGTTATGATTTTTAGAGTTTTTTAATTTATTTAATTTATAAAATTAATTTAGGCCATGTGGAGTGATGCTTATGAATGAGATGGCTATTTAAGCTTAAAAATAGATTATTTAAGGTTTTGATTAATTTGACTTAGATTTGAATTGGACTCATTTGGATTCAAAAGGGTCAAATGGGTTGAGTTGACCAATTTGACCAATTTGACTAAATTGGGTTGGGTTAGGTGTTTAGTCAAGTTTAATTGGTTGATTGAAAGTAATTGGCTATGGTTTTGTTTAATTTGGTTTTAATTTGATTTTGGCAAATTTGACCCTTTAGGTCAATTTTGGCTAGGTTGGGTCAACTTGCCAATTGGTCAAATTAAGCTCAATCATGGCTTTGGTCAAAGTTCAATAAGTGATTATGAGTGAGTTTGAGTCAATGGCTTCAATCAATTTGGTATATGGTGGATTTTGGCTAGTTTGGATTTCATTTGGGCTGACTTGGACAAATAGTTGACTTGGTTTGACCCAATTCAAGATAATTGATTAACTTAGGATGATTGTTGATCATGATATGGGGTTTGGATGGGCTTAGTTCAATCCAATTTGAGTTGAATTAGAACTTGGCTCAAAAAGGCCTTTTAGATACTTTAGGTCAAGTGGACCTAAATGAGTCAATTGGCTTGATCATGGCTTGATTCAAGTTTAATTGAACTCACATATGGACTTAGGATGGAAATATAAATCCAATTGCAAGTGGTTTGAAGCCTTATGGATTTTGGTTCATATGATAATCTCAAGTCAAAAGGGGTCAACATAGGCTTAACTTGGATTTGGATTGATAGCTATAGTTTGTGTTTGTATTTGGAACAATGATTGAAGGAGTGATTGAATCATGAAGAAATCCATGGGGTTTGAGTTGATTTGGATATCATTTAATCAAGTTCAAGAAATTGGCTAAAAGGGTTAAAATTAGAAATTTGATTTGATTTGGGTTTGGTTTTGGCCATTTATATTTATATTTCATTTATATTTGTGAATATAAATGAAGATATAAATGACTCATGAGAAAATCACTTGCGTTTGGAGTGATTTGAAAGCAAATTTGACCAAATTGAGGGATATAGGTCAAAAGGGCTTAAGTAGGGAATTGATTTGGTTTGGTTTAGTTTTATTTGATTTAAATGGTTTGAATTTAGATTTCATTTATAATTGTGAATATAAATGAAGGAATGATTGATTTATAAAGAAGTCAACCAAATTTGATTTTGTTTGAAGGAGGTTTTGGCTAAGCATATGAAGATGGTTCATATGGCTTAGCAAAGGGTTTTAGAGTTTGAATTCAATCATGGGTTTCAATCATTTGGAGTTGGATTTGATTTATGATTTGGGTTGGGACTTAATTTGAGATTGGATTTATGATTTGAAAAGATCAATTGAATTGGGGTTGATTTGAATTTGGTTAAGGCTAAGTCCATAAGATAAAATAAAAGGGCTTAGGAAAGGATTTGGAATTTGAATTTAATTATGGGTTTCAGTCATTTGATTTGGGATTGAATTTATGATCTTGGATTTGAATTTGAGGTTTTGTTTGGATGAAGGAAGAAAGGATTGGGTTTAAGGCTATAGGGTAGGCAAGTCTTCCTAAATCTCTAAGGCATAACCTACTCCTATGGCTAACTCTTCTAAGTCGGTAGGCTTAGGTTAAGTGTTCATCTAATCACTAGAAGTGTCTTAAGACTAAGGAATTTTTAGTGTCTACAAGAGTCCTAAATCTATGATGAGGTAGTTGAGAGCTCACTCCCAAAAGTGAAGTCAACAGTAATAAAGATTTACTCTACAAAATAATTCATTTGACATAGAGTCTCATACATTAGTAATTTGAATTTATTACACATTTAAATCACCATTTTTTGTTTTAAATTTTCAAATATTTTGTTGCTACTAAAGCATGTATATGACTAGTAAAGATGGAAAGAGAAATCTATCCCTAGTGGAGTCACTAGAAATTTATGGGCTCCGAAAACTTTTCCACCGACCTCTTGATTAAGAGAGTTTGATTAAGTGTCGATCAAATTTTCAGAAGGTAGATGGAATAGTAGATAAGAAACTACCCAATTATTTTGCCTTCATTTTGTGAGTACTTTAGATATGGTTCTAGGTTTCCTATAGGCACAAGCACCTATAGTTAATTACCCCTCTTAAAGCTGAGAGAGAACTTTTGATTAAGGCTAGTCATTAGATCGCTAAATGTGTAGCGTATAGTAGTAGCATGTGGATTTTAAAATTTGGAATTTATAATTTATGGAATTCACCATTATTTAACTTAAAGCATATGGTTGGTGGAATGATAACATACCCGATCTAGATCCTATGGTTCCATCATCCCGAGTTATCGTGATCCTTAGTTTACTTAATCAGAGGAGGTAGTCGACCCAACTTGATTGAAGGATCCTTGTCAGCAGCCATGGGTTGCATCATCCAAGTAATGTTTGTAGACCTAGGGTGGTGTTTGTCTAAGGAGATAAGCTTAAGTTCACATTAGCTGATAAAAGGGCTTTGTGCCTATCAAATATACTCTATGATTCATAACTCAAAAGGCTGAGCCATTGGGGAACATACGGGCTACAGTCGTGATCGTAATATAATGGTGTTAATTGTCGGCAACCACTTGATCAGAGGACTTTGATCATAACTGTATCATATATGGAGCCTAATGGCCAAACCATGCAGACAAAGGACACGCCATGTCCTTACTGGCATGAGATTGATTGAGAGTGAATATAAAAATATATTTGATTTGACATTGGCTCCTTTGTGAGTTAGAGTTTTCTTAATTTATCACCTTTAACAAATAGTTGTGAAAGGTGGATTGAATAGAGTTTGCTTTAAATTTTTAAGAATTGAATTTTATTTAACCATTAATAGCTTAGTGATATATTAAATTTTACATTTAGATTGATACTCAATTTAAATTAATTTAATCTAAAATTAAAATCACATTTCGATGGAAGTATCCCCTCCAGTTGAAATATCGATTCAACACAACCATCATTGCGATAGATATATTGTTTGATCATTTAATTTATTATTTCAGATTCTCTTGACTCTATTAGTTTGATAATCGAGGATCAGATATACTGTCATATGATATAATTAGCTTCTTAGATAATTTAATAAGTTGAATTTCTTATAATAATTAATTTTTTAGATTTTGTTAACCTGAACCCAATCCTAAGACCAAACTGGGAATTAACCCACGCAGCATCTTCAAACACTAAGTTTAAGCCTTCGACATAGTGTTAAGGCCCATGCGAGTATTTAATAATTTGGATAATTTTATTTCTAAATCTTGAGATTAATTTCATATTTTCATTTAATTCGAACTTAGCCTGCGCAGCCTTTTCAGACACTAAAATTTGCACTCTAAATTTTCATATCTGAGCACATGTAGTCATTTATAGCTTAGATGATTTCATCTAATTAATGAAATCATTGATTTTAAAAATCATAGTTAGAATGAAATGTCTTAATTTTTTGGATTGAAGAGAACTCCATAACTCATAGAGAATTTAATTTAATATCATCTTCTGTCTGCTTGTATGAAGAGTTGAAGATTCGATGGCATAAAAGATGTTTTAGACTTATATTGCAATTTGGAATAGCATATCACAATTCATATTTTCTTCTTTAGTACTTGAGCTTGAAAGATTCATATCAATTTCTTATGCTTATTAATAAGCCTTCAAATTTATCACATACTTCTAATGAATTCTTTGACTTCTCTCAACTAGATTGAAATGAATTATGAGAAAGTCTATTATTCACTAGAGAACTTGTTGCACTCAATAATGAGTCATTGAGGCTATTGTAAGCATCTGTATAGTTCAGTCATGGATTCAACTAGGTTTATTCCAATTCACTTAATGTATGATATGGTTCAACCATTTATTAGGAAGCAACACTTATGATTTATGCTCGTTGATGAACCACTTAATCAACCTCCTTAATTTGTGAATGCACATTTAAGCTTCTTATAAACTTCAGATAGCTAAACTATGTACTCATATAGAACCTTTTTATTTATCTCTAAGTGAATCATAAAGTAATCATAATGATTAGTGATAACTCTCTTTTATGCTTGTTAACAAGCCCTTTAAATTCATTTCAAGCCTCCTACAAAACTTTTCCTCTCCTCCGAATCATTTGAAGTGAGTCATGGTAGAGTTTAGTATTCATTAGGATGACTTGTTTATATATCATGGTGAGTTATTTGGATTAATATAAGTCCTCTGTAAGTCTCACTTGAACCACATTTGTATGCTTATAAGTTATGTTTTAATCTCACTATAAGTCTTCAATAATTCACTAGGATTCTGCTTTTAGATAATTTTAAGCAAAATATTGTGAGATTCAGTTCATGTATATCAAAGGAATTCAAGTTTATTTCAAGTTTTATAGGTTCACTTGAGTTTGATCCCTATTTTCTAATTTGAAATATGATTTTCAATTTTACCTGTAATCAAGTCTTTTCAAATTCATTTCAAGTTCATTTATATTTAATTTCCAATTCATTTCTTTATGCCTTTATATTTTATATTTAACTTTATGTTAGATCATTTTTTTGTTTTTTTTCTTTTAGGAGAAATTATTTAGGTAAATTTTTTTATCATTATATTATTTTTAGACAAACTTAATATTTTGAGTTCAAGAGTGTAGTCTTTTTCACAATCGAAGGTTTCTAGGAGACGTCAAGGTCCATCGAGGCTAATTTAAGATTAATTTAAATGTCATCGCACTCCGAGGCTCATCATTTGCTTCACACTTGGTCGAATCGACCACGAAAGGTCTTGTTTAATAGTTTTCGATATTTCGGCGACAACGACATAGTCCATTTTGCAAAAGGAGCTCATTCGAATAGCGCCGAAGTCGCTTGACTTCAATATGCATGAAATTTCCTATTCTATTTATTTTCCTTCATTGGATAATAATTGATCTATATGAAATATTAATTCAAATTAATTTTGAAATTTTGAATGCAATGGTGCAGCCGATTTCATGTTCAGAGGCCATTCGGTTTGAGTCGGTGTCGAATTGGATCAATTTTGATTCAAAAATGCACATTAGGAGGCAATGACAGACCTCTGACTTTTCTAAGTGGTGAGGAGCGCCCAAAATAAATAACAAGAGATGATGAGCGAATATGACCATCTCTTAAAGAAAAGATGAACAAAGATTATTCCTTTAGAAGGGACGGTGTGGCTAAATTATTTCAGCAAGCAGTCAAAGTTGGTTTACAATTACCAGAAATTAAAGGGCCAAAAGAAGTTGATCAAGTCAGTAATCCAAATTAATGTTCCTATCATCGGATGATCAGTCATCCTATTGAAGATTGTTATTTCTTTAAGGATTGGTTAGAAAGGAAGTATCAGTAAGGTGAATTTACATTATCCAATAGTGTACTAGTTAACCCAAAGAGAGAGTCTACAAAGATGATTATGTCTTCTTTTGTATCATCCATCAAAGATAAAAAGAAGGAGAAATTAGCTCAGATTGATGAATGGGAAATGGTACTCTCCAAAAAAACCATGAAAATGCTAAAGCAGCTAAAACTAGTGTTAAGAGGAAATCACCTTGAACTTATATTGGACTTAAAAGAGATACCTAAACTAAATATTTGGGCTTCTCAATGGCATTCTGATAAGGCTACTTCATCACAGCATGAGGAACAGTCTACTAAATGCCAACCTCATAAATCAAAGAAGCTGGCTAAGAAATAGAAGATTAAGAAGAGAACTACAACTCAAAAGATTATTAATAATCTAGATGAGTATCACCAGCCGGCAAGGCAACCATTTAGGCTTGCAGACTTTATGCCTAAACTTCCCATTGATGAATCAGATGAAGAAGATAATGTTGAATCTTGTCCAGTAGAGACATGTCGAATCATTTATGTGATATCAGATATTCTTCAGCATCGTTACTCTAAAATGATAAGGGTAGTCAGATAGACTCGACAAACCCATCAGAATTCTTATCAGGAAAGCAAGAAGAGCCTGCAGAGTTAACATCTGAATTTTGTTTAATGACTCAACAAGAAGATAACAGTTTAGATGATGATTTATATTTTCTTGATGGAGAAGCGTCTGACTTATCGATATCATCATGCATGAAATGTATGAAGTTGAAAAATGAGTCTAGCCCTTTTGGCCAATCCTCCAGAGTAAGAATGGAATTTGAAGAAACTACCTCTTAAGAAGAATCTGAGCAAGACAAAGTTATTCAAGTTCAGTTGAGAAGCGGTAAAGTCTTACCACCTTCATCAAAGAGGGGAAATGCAAATAAAGACAAAGACAAATAAATTGAAGTTAACGAAGATATCATTCTAAAAAAAATCCTAAAATGAAGCCTAAATCAAGTGAAAAGATAGATTATAATATTCTATTACATCAGAGAAAGATCCCTACACAACTGAGTGTGTATGAGGCTCTCTTAATGTCAAAAGACCTCCGAGAAACTTTGAAATAGGCTCTCAAAGATCCAAAAAGTTATGAAGCATACTTTGTTGAAAAATGACTGAATCATTGCAAACTCAAGATCTCCCAGTAATCACATTTTTTGAAGAAGATCTTATGTTGGGGATAGTGGAACACAACAATCCTCTATATGTTACAACAGAGAGTGATGGCATCACGATCAGTCAAATATTGATCAATCCAGGTTCTTCTATTAATCTTATGAGTTTAAAGGTATTAAGAGGATTATCACTTGATATCCAACATCTTGGGAGAGATAAGTTGATGGTTCATGGTTTCAGTAAAAAAGGGAAAAAAACTCTGGGCTCTTTTATTCTCCCGCTCAAGTTTCAGGATTTATATACAGAAGCCAAATTTCATGTAATCAATGCTGATACATCATTTATAGCTCTTTTGGGTTGACCATGGCTACATGAGTATGGCATGGTCCCATTAACTATGCATCAATATATGAAGTACCTAAAAGATTAAAAAGAGTTCAGAATTCCTAGCAACATACAACCATTCTCCGTCCATGAAGTAAAGATCTATGAAGATGTAAAATATTTTATCCTTAAAGAGCCTAAACCAACAGAGCTTCTTGAGGCGGTAGCATCCACTTCAGGAATTAAAAAGTAATTTCACAAAGTGAAAGAGCAAAAGCAAAGAGAAAGAAAGAAGGCAATGCCGACTCTCCCTAAAGCACTTGATTCTGCACCTAAATCAAGAAAACCAGTTCCTTATTTGGGAAGTGACAGAAGAAGAAGAAGATATTCCTGTCAAGTCTAAGGGAACTTATAAACTTTCTAAAAAGGTAAAATGTGAAATAAGTGATTTAGATTAAGACTATGACTTTGAATCTACTTATGGAGATAGAGTTCAGATGGTCGCATCAAGAAGGATATCTTATTTGGCAGTGTTAGAGGACTCCTTCAAAATTATACCCATCCCTCAGTAGTACTTCAAAGAAATCACTCCACTGGAGGTTCATAACATTGAAAAGTTGATGACATTCTATGTGTCGCCATTGAGTGAGAGTGGTGGAACAGAAACTCTATTTTATAAATTT
The DNA here is from genome assembly GCA_021442155.1 of Cymbidium sinense. Taxonomy (NCBI): domain Eukaryota; kingdom Viridiplantae; phylum Streptophyta; class Magnoliopsida; order Asparagales; family Orchidaceae; genus Cymbidium; species Cymbidium sinense. The sequence continues at coordinate 85,754,268 of CM038228.1, forward strand.
GAAGAGTCTCAGCCTCACAATTTTGATCAACCTGCTCAACATGAAAATTATGATGAGATAGTGCCAACAAGAATACCAATATACTATCCACAGAAATTGCAAAGAATGATGCACAAGCTTGGAATTCATATTGGAACTACTAAGCATAAAACTCAAATCTTTAACAGGATGTGGAGCCAAAGAAGTTCTCAAGCATCACGAGGAAGTCAGAAGTTTATCACTAAAGGTCTTGGATTCATTCACAAATCTCATCAAAATAAATCTTGTTATAATATAATAGAAGCTGAGATAGAAACTCATAGTGACAAAGAAGATGATCTCCATGAAATGCTTCTTACAAATGATGAAGAGGTAGAAGCCAAGCTAGCACCTGAAGAACTCGAAGATGGTGGACAAACAGCTACCATGGATGAACTCAAATAAATCAATCTAGGAGCTGAGGATGATCCCCGTCCAACTTTCATTAGTACCCATCTACATGATTAAAAAGTTGAGCTAAAAATGCTACTTTGTGAATTTAGAGATTGCTTTGCCTGAACATATTCTAAAATGCCAGGCTTATCCCATGATGTAGCAGTTCATAAATTGGTTATTAAACCAAATGTGATGGTTATTAAGCAAGCTCTTAGGAGAATGAGGTTGGAGATTAAAGAATAGGTAATTATAGAAACTAAGAAATTGATCAAAGTAGACTTTATCCAAGAGGAGATGTATGTAGATTGGATAGCCAATATTATCCTAGTTAGGAAGAAGAACGACCAAATCCATCTCTGCAATGACTTCTGGGACCTAAATAAGGTGTGCCAAAAATATGACTTTCTTCTCTCGATATCAGAATTACTAGTGGACAATTCTTATTTATGGACGGATCATCGGGATACAACCAAATCAAAATGGCACCTGAAGATGAAAGGCATACATCATTCAGAATACCTATTGGCATCTATTGCTACATAATCATGCCTTTTGGTTTGAAGAATGTTGGAGCTACATACCAAAGAGCCATGACGCATATTTTTGATGATTTGATTCACCAAAAAGTGGAGTGTTATGTTGACAATTTGGTGGTGAAGAGCTTGAATCATGAAAACCACTTCGAAGACTTGAGAATTGTATTAGAGAGAATAAGGAAATATGATCTCAAGATAAATACTCTAAAATGTGCATTCAGGGTATCCTCTGAAAAATTCCTTAGGTATATTGTATATCATAGAGGAATTGAAATTCATCTTGCTAAAATTAAGGGTATTGTGGAGATGCCTCCACCAAAGATTTTGCGTCAATTTCTTTATTTATAAGGACAGCTTGCATTCATCCATCAATTTATATCAAACCTATCAGGACGCTGTCAACCATTTGCAAGGTTGATGTAGAGGGTTGCTTCATTCAAATGAGATAAGGAGTGCCAAGAAGCTTTCAATAGCATTAAAAACTACCTATTAAATCCACCAATCCTTGCAGCACCTACTCCTGGAAAGCCTCTCATTCTATACACAGCTGCATTAGAAGAGTCCTTTGGAGCATTATTGGCATAACATAATGAAGAAAGCAAAGAGAATGCTCTTTATTATATCAGTCGAAGATTAATAGGAGCAGAAATGAGATGCTCTCTGATAGAGAAGCACAATTTAAAATTGATCTTTGCAGACCAAAAGTTCCATCACTATATATTATCTCACAAAATTACTCTCATCTCAAGGATCGATCCACTAAAGTATTTGATGACAAGACTAGCATTGACAGGTCGCTTGGCAAGATGGGCAGTATTACTTTTATAATTTGATATCACATACATTTTATAGAAAGTAGAAGGGACAAATCTTAGCAGATATTTTTGTTGCACATCCCATCCATGTGGACTCTTCTCTTAATGATGATTTGCTCGATGAGCAAATTATGCTCATTCATGAAAGAGAAAATCAAAAATTTGGGAAATGTACATTGATGGAGCCTTATCGATCAAACAAGTCCAAGCTCTAAATTTCCCAAGGGCATGAGCCGGAATCGACATGGTCTTCATAACACCAGAAAGAGGAATAATGAGATGATCATATGAGTTGACCGAGCCAAGAACTAATAATGAAGCCGAGTACGAACCATTAGTGGCAAGTCTTGAAGAAGCTATTTTCATAGGCATTCAAAACTTGCATATTTTTGGTGATTCTCAGCTAATTATAAATCAAGTATTTGACACCTATAAGATCAACAAGCTTGAGTTAGCTTTCTACCACAAGTGAGTTCTCGAGCTTATGAAGAAAATACTAAATATCACACTAACTCGAGTCTCTCGATCTGAGAATAGTAAAGCTAATTGCTTAGCAAAATTAGCTAAGAAAATGGCAAGTATGAATGGTGATTATGTCATGATCTGCATATTTACTCGATGAGTTCTACAGCTAGCAAAGTATCCATCCTCGTAGGCAGAGGGGTTACTAAATTTGCCATAGCAGATCGACTACAAAGAAGCCAAATACTCCCCAAAATCAACAAAGAGTTATGCACCTGAAGAATAAGAAATGGCGCCGATGAAGGCACCAAAGTGATGGTTGAAGTTCATGAAGGACTTTCTGGTGCACATCAGTCAGGTCCCAAGATGGCAGTAAAGATCAAAAGGATGGGTTATTATTGACCATTTATGGTGAGAGACTGCATCAATCATGCTAAGAGGTGTCATGAAGTTCAAGTACATGGGAATATAATCCATCAACCTCCAAATGCTCTACACCCAATAATATCATCTTGGCTATTTGAATGTTAGGGTACATATGTAATTGGCCAATTGATCCACCGTCATCAGCTGGACACCGCTTCATCCTAACAGCGACTGACTATTTCTCTAAGTGGTTGAAGATATCCCATTTAAAGAAGTTACTGTTGATTGAGTGATCAACTTCTTCACGCAGAATGTGGTCTATAGATTTAGAGTGTTGTGCCAAATAATTTTTGATAATGGCACAACTTTTAAAAGTGCAAAGATTTATAGATTCATCGATCAACACAAAATTGATTGGCGATACTCTTCAATATACAATCCAAGAGCAAACAGTTTGGTGGAAACCTTCAACAAGACATTGGTCAAACTACTCAAGAAGATCCTTACTAAAAATAAGAGATAATGGCATACTAAACTGATAAAGGCATTATGGGCGTATCAAACCACATACAAGACACCAACTAAAGCCACTTCCTATTCATTGGTATTTGGAACTGAAATAGTTCTTCCGCTCAAAGTTGAGTTTCCTTCACTTTGAATAGCAATCCAATACAATCTAACTGAAGATCAAAATGCTTATCTGAGGATGGAGGAACTCGACATGCTTGATGAAGTTAGATTACAAGCTCATCAAAATCTAGAGGTTTATCGAGCAAAGATGTCTAGGGCTTTTGACCATACGGTGCAGCCTCGAACATTTCAAAAAGGAGAATTGGTCCTGGTGCTGAGAAGACCAATTATTCCTAATCAAAAATTTGGTGGCAAATTCGAGCCTAATTAGGAAGGCCCTTTTGTCATTGAGAAAGTGTACCAAGGAGGGGCATACCAACTCATTGACATAAAGGGTGAAAGATCAATGCTACCAATTAATAGTCATTACCTAAAAAACTATTACACATGAAGAATACATTCTTGAGGTATAATAGAAATCCCCTGTAAGACAGGGGACATTTTTTTAGTATATCTATTTAGGTTGACATCAAGCTTCATGCCGAGATACCTAAATAAATATACTCACTCCATATGAAAAAAAAACCTTTTTTGTGAAAATTCCCCTATTACAGAGGGGGCATTTTTAGATTTTCATATATAGAGCAAATCAATATTACATGTTAAAACTCTCTTAAGAGCATATCAATTCAAATATTGATATATTTATGTATTTTTATTTTGTTCTTCTAAATGTGCTTTAGAATCTCCCCTGCAATACAAGGGGCATTTTTAATTTATGTTAAATTTATGTGAGTTGACATCATGCTATAAGGTGAGATTCTCGAATATATTTTGATTCAGGTTGACATTGAGCTTTATGCCAAAATCCCTGAATATATCCATAATTATCATTGTTAAGTTACATGTTCTTACAAGAATAAAAAGAATATATTTCTACGTATGAAAAGATATCCATAAATGTTAAGAGAAATTTATCTCCTATATTTGCCAAATTTTGGAGATCAAGTCAGAAGAACTCCCAATTTTGGAAGCTTCAATCAACTGAGTTGGAAAAATATCAACCTCTACATCTTGAAGTCTAGGACACGGATGGGTTCTGAAGGTCAAACTCAACAAGCCCACAAATGACCCAGTTACTGACACTCTCCTCACTCAACAAGCTAAAAGAAAAGACCGCAGTGAAAGAGCCCCCGTTCGTCAGTCCGATGATAAATCACCAACCTTTCACAGCCTAAGTCAAAGACTCGAGTAGGTTCTAAAGGTCGAACTCAACAAACCTATAAATAGCCTAGTTGCTGATGCTTTCCTCACTCAACAAGCTGTATGAAAAGGCCGCAGTGAAAGAGCTCCTAATCGTCAGTCCAATGATGATAGCTATTCAATCTTAAACCAGATCCAACTTACTGATTACAAGCAACCAGGATCTAAGAGATCTTTCTACTTGATCGATAGACCAAAATAATCTGAGGAAACTCTCAATTCAGAGCTGCCTCAAATCAATCTGTACATTGCCCGCAAGGTGATATTTCAATTTACTCGCAAATGATCTGATCAAGCTCAAAGCATAGATCAAAGCCAATCTCCTTATCAAGTCCATCAAAGCAGAAAGCACAGGACCAAGGAAGCAATTCCATAGTTCATGCAAAGTCGATGGTCAAACTAAAGGAATTTCATGGTTATGTAGTATATTAAAGCCCACATTGCTGGACTGATAACTCAACATAGACCTAGTATAAGCCGAGAGGTTGGGTCATCTGTATGTACCCTTCAATGAATCAGTCAAAGCAGCAAGCACAAGAGTCATGACATACATACATTTCCTGATAAGTCAATATGGACAAATCAGGTCAGTCCTTCATGAAGTCCGTCAAGCTTAAAGCTAGGACAGAAGGAATTTCAAATCCGACCAAGCACGGATAAACTAATTCCCCAGTGAAATCCTTCATCAAAATAAATAAACCAATTTCTCCATAAAACTCAACCAAGCACGAAGCTAGAGTTGGAGGAGGCTCAAATCTGCAAGGACATAAAAAAAGTGATCTTCAGTAAAGCCATCGAAGTAGAGAGTAGGTTGCGTAAGAACTCTTATCTATCCGACAAGTCAATTTTGACAAATCGGTCAAGCCCATCATTTAGCATGTCCTAAACAAGGCATCATACTAATGAAAAATCCTGTCAAAAGCTCCATAAGCTAGTGCAATCGAAGCTGAAATGATCCAAGTTATATAGCCAACACACAAATTAAACCCAAAGCACAAAGCATAGATCAAGCCCAAAGCACAAATAAAAGCTGATCTTCTCATCAAATTTCCCAAAGATAAAAAGCACAAGAGTAGCAGAGGAATGCTGATTTCACTAATATAATAAGATAATACATGACTGATGGAAAGAGGAAAAAAAGAAGAAAAAGAGAACATCACGGGAGCCTAGATTGTAGCTCCTGAAGTTGTGCTAAATAAGCTGCTAAAGACTGTTGCTCACTCTCAGCCAACTATAAATTATCAGCAGCTCTGGTCAAAGTAGCCTCAACATCTACCATAGCCTGGTGATGTTGCTAGTGATGGTGCTGCTCCTGCTCTATAGCCGAAGCTCTCCTGTCCTGCTCAGCCTACAGCTCTTTGATCCTAGCAGTAAATTTGTCTAACTCAGAAGAAGCATCTATCAAACTCTGACAGTCATGTCATAGAGCCTCAGCATTCTCCTCAAACTCACCATGCGCTAGGTCAGCCGTCTCTTTACGAAGCCTGACCTGCTCCTGAAGCTCTGTCAATAAAGTGTTAGAGCAGACAATATTGAGTGATCTCATCTGGTGGATCAAGAACTCTACAACTCTATAGAGAGTCTCCAGATACTTGAGAACCTCCTCCTCCAAGCCAGTACGAGCTAAAAGATCCAGAATGGTGTTCACATAGGATATGAAGCTGTCTAGTGACTAGTGAATCCAAAGTAAGTCAAGAAACCACATCCCTCAAAAACACCAAGCCGCAATCCTGCATGCCCCTGTCACGTGGATCTAGCCTATAAGGATATCGATGGTAGATCTCATACTCATATCCTACATCAAGCACTACAAGGAACAAATGAAAACAATCAGCATAAAGCATAGCCATAAATGTAAAGAAGTGCAACCAAAGAATAAAGAGAGGAAGAAAGTACCTAAACATGGTAAATCTGGCTGAACTAGCATATCGTAGGCGACATAATCCTCGAGGACCCTCACTTTCTAATAAGCTCTAGAGCTATGTGCTGGCTCAACAGAAATCCTGCTAGGCACAAGATCTCTCACCTTAGAAGTCTCCCCAAGATAATGGGCAGAGTCAAGCTCAGTAGAGAAAAGTGGCTCCATAGAAGGAGTAGCAAAATCTGAAGTGGTAGTATAAAAAGTCAGCACGTGTGCCATCCCAACTCCAGAGTCCTCAATAATATCTCCAATGCTACCTGACACCTGTAGCACCTCATCAGAAGTCATAAACTACTATGGAGGCAAACTCATGGAACAATCAACTGAAGCCCACACAGGCTCTGTAGGCTGGCTACCTTTGCCAAGTGGAGAAGAAATCTCATTATAGTTAGGAACAAAATCCCTAGCTCTAACTCTGCTATGAGGAGGGGTGTCGTCAGCTCTGACCCGCTCATCAACTGTTGTATCTATCAAAAATTAAGTTACAAGATCTGATGCATCAAATATATTTTAATGATGCATCAAAGAAGATGGTAGAAGTATTGAAAAGAAGAAAAATAGTAATTATACCTCTGGCACTGCTATGTCCTGATTGTGGTGACTGACTTCAAGGCTTCTGACCTCGAGGAACTCCTAAAGATCTCACCCTGCGTTCATATCTCTTGGCACCAAGCTCCAGAAAAGGACCGAAAGACAGTCGTACCTAAGTAAGGTAGGTATAACTAACCCCTATGTGACCCTACGGAGGAACGATCTGAAAGTAAGTACCAGTAGCAAGCCTCAGTAAATATAGCCAAATAGCTGAAGCAGTCAAGTAACGTGTCATAAGGGGAACCATCCTGATCTTTCTAATGTCTACTACACCAGGGATGAATGGCTTACCATCATGAGCGATCGATTGAAAGAAACCAACCGCCATGTACCCTTCGGTTGACTCATAACAATAAATATAACCATCAACGATATTGAAAAGGTACTTAGCTACTCTCAATTTTTGATAGCCATGAAGCAAGGAATATCTGCCATTCTCATCAAGACTATCAATAAGATCAACCACTATCAAGCCAGATGATAAGCTGAATATATACGGTTGGTGAACCAACAAAAATTGATCTCTGACCAAATGAGGAGCAAAGAAGAGCATGCAAATCCCCTCCATCTCCAAAGTAGATTATGCTCGATATAAGTGCAAGACTATAGGATATCCTTGCCTTGAAAAGAATGCAGAATACTCAAAATCAGCAAATGCACCATGTATGTGGAGGTGAGCCCAAGCGTACAAGTACTACCACGACAGAGTCACATCTCGTAACTCTAAAGAACCAGCCTCAAAAATCACCCCAGTATCCTATAAATCCTAGCTAACACTATAGAGGCTAGAGAAATCTACTCACCTCGAGAAATCATGCTGGCTGCTAATAAAGCACCTGGATGAACTGATCCCTCTGTAATGGTAAGTACAAAAATGCAGAACCATGCACTATAAAGCCGGCTAAGAACAAATCCTCAATCCCTGTAAGGCTAGAGAAGTCACTTCTGCTAATAAAATAGGCTTAGCAGTCTCCTCAGGTAAATAACTGCCATCAGACACACCCAACAAAAAAGGGTCATGTAGTGCTACAGTCTCCTCAGATAGAGCATAATCTTGTAAGAAGCTCTGAATCTATGTACTCACAGGTAGTGTACCATGATCGTCTAGAACATCCTGATGCCCTGAAAGTCTGGTGATAGTGGTTTAGAAGATCAATATAAATAGAAGGCATAGCTAGCCTACCTCGTCGGTCAAAATCATCTGAAGGATGCCTATGAAATAACTCCTCATTAGGTGGAACGCACACCTCGTAGCGGTAACCAAGTATCGGGAGACCTGACATAGCCTGTAAGTCCCAAAATGTAATTGTCAACTCCTCCAGGCCGATCCAAAAAGTGTTACTACTAGTATCCCAGAACTCCGCTACTCCATGAACCCAAGAAGAAGGCATACCTCCAAAATCAAATAAAGACACATATACTGCCTCATAAATGCTAGTTGTCCATAAAGTGTCTCTGTAAGCTAGAAAGATGTATCTAGCCCATGTGACATATCTAGGTGGAAAACTAGGAATCTTGCCAATAGATGAATCTCGAAGCAAGTCTAATGAGCTTGATTGTAACTGACAGTGGCTCAAAAGTCTAGACTGCCTCGTCCGCTCAAAGCTGTCAGAAGCGGGCTATAAAATATCACAGTATCCAGAGCTATTGTGTTATCCAAAGAATTGTAGTCCCCATATTTTAGCTTAATGGTAGCCACCCAATTTGCGGGATCCTCAAAAGCAATAAAACCTAAAGTACGTCAGGAAGCATGGAAGAGCGTGCAAAGAAACCCTGGTAAAAGTCACATCTCGTCAACATATCGGTGTGCTGGTCACTTCAATCCCTGATATCAGCATCTCCATGAGGATCATGTCCATCAATCTCTGACCAAATAGCCACCTCGTTAGGCTCAGCAGATGACAGATCATCAGGCTTTCTCCAACTGAGCATTCTCCTATCAAGTGATAAGAGAAATGATACAAAAAAATTCAAATGACAGCATAATAAAGCATCAAATAAAAAAAGAGGGAGTTATATTAAAAAGCAGTAAAAAGAAGTGTAACAAAAAAGGGAAGAAAGAAGAAAACCAAAAGGTCAACCAGTTTTCAATAAACGTGACTCGCTCCATATGCAAATCACATTTGTTGGGGCATTTGCTGACTTCCATATAGGTTTCATAAGTCGAGTCAAGCCTACAAGTCTAATTCGACAGACTTTGAAAGTGGCTGTGCATAAATTAGGGCTCAAAATGCACTGAACGTCACCAAAAATGGTCGAAATGACCTCCGATTGATGACTGGACTTCGTCGTCATGTTTAGAATGTTGAAATTGATCAAAATATAAATATTGTATAATCTAACGAGCAACCGATCAAGCAATCGAGCTATCAATATGTTGATGCGCATATCAGGAAAGAGAAGCTACGATGATGTCCAAACGATCTCTGTTCATGAAATTGAGTGCGTCGTTAGCTTCAAAATATCAAAATTTATTGAATAAGACTATTCACACTTAATTCAGACAAGTCTGTGTAAAAATTGAGTAATCGAAAATGATAGCGTGCATTTTGAACTGAAATTGCCCCAATTTGACGCTGACTTGAACCAAAGGACAGAAACATTAATGTCATTATGTTCGTAACATTAGAATTTAAGTAAACATATATATATATATATATATATATATATATATATATATATATATATATATATATAACCCTATATTGAGGTCAGTGTAAAGTCCACATTAAAGTCGATTAATCAATTTAAAAATCTATTTAAAAGCCCTAAATCTAACCTAAATCCCTAAAATTGCTCAGTTCGGCCCTATTCCTTACACGCACGACCCGAACCAGCTTGTCCTATTTCTCCCTCATGCGATCAAACTGCTTCACGTGCATGGCCCGCTCCTCTTCATGGCACGAGCTCTTCCTCCCTTCACGCACATGGATCTCGCCTTTGCACTGCCACAACCACTCGGCATAAGCTTCACAACCGTTCCCACGCAAAGTTCTCCCACTTCCTTCCTATCATTCTAACTGAATGATAGGGAGTTTCGGCCACTTCCTTTCTCCCTTTTCTCTAAACCACAAAGGCAACCCCACTTCCTTCCTCCCTTTTCTCCAAAACGCAAAGGCAACCCCACTTCCTTCTTCCCTTTTCTCCAAACGGCAAAGGTAACCCCACTTCCCTTCCACTTCTCTCTTTTTGGATTCCCCCCATCTCCTCAACTGCAAGCAACAACAAGAGAGGCACTGGATTCTCAAGCCACAAGCTCCCCTTCATTTTTTTCCCACTCAGAATCTTCCCATAAGACTTCTTCTGTCCATCTATCCAAGCCAAACGATCCTTCTCGTTGGTCTGCTTCAAGCTGTAGCCTTCCCATTCGATTCTCCTCTTCCTCCTCCACCTCGTCCCTGATCTTTTCTCTCACCATCCTTCGAGCGCCTCTGCTTCTCTAGATCCCATAAATTTGCCTAGGTAAATCCAGATTTAATTTGCATAAATGTTGTTTGGAAGGATTTAAGTTAAATCCAAATTAAATCTATTCAAATCTCAGCCCAAATAGTCCCTGCACCCCTTCCTTTTCTGTTTCTCCTCCCAATGAACACTCTTCTTTCCAATCTGAACTAAATCGTGCTCTCTTCCTCTCGTTCTCTAATCCAGAATAGGGAATAAGGTTGCAAGAAGTTGTGGATGCGTCGAAGTATAAGTTGTGGATGTGTATGAATGTCAATGGGGAAGTTTATGTGTATATGTGTGCTTATGATTTTCTTCTACAGGTTTCAAACCCTGCTAATGCCCCCATAGAGCATAGCGGGTGCAAAGATGGTTGTGGTGTTGCAAGACACCACTCGCTATGCTCAATAGGGTGTATCGAGCAAGCCAAAAAAAATCGTTAGATGTCACTCCCCTAGCCGAAATGCTGCCGAAATTTCAACTGAATTTCAGGACTTAAACAAATTGAAATGGAAATCATCTAAACTTAAATTGAGTAAGAAAATACATGATAACTATGAAGATAAACATTAAATCAAATAGAAATAAGTGGATAGTACTTAAAGGGAAACTAGAAAAAAAAAGAAATATTATAATAAAATAAAATACTTACTTTAAATGCAAGCAAATTTCCTTCCTTTCTTCAAAATCTTCAAGGGCTATGAAATGTTCTCAAGCACATGATATGAAAGGCAAGATCCCCTCTTAGCTCTATTTATAGGAAAGGGAAGCAATCTTTGTGGGACTCGCTTATAATTAAACTAGCAATTAAGTATAAAGACGGATGCGACATATGTAAAATAAAGCACAACCACCTTGTTCTACGTTTGCTACCAAATCAAATGCAAGTGAAACTTAAGAAGGTTAATACCAAGCTCATAAGAGATTTACCTTAAACTTAAAGTCTAATTTTCAAATAAACATGAAAATTAATGTGGAGTTAAGAATGAATCCAAATGGGGTTTAATAGTTCACATATGAATATGCATGTGACTATGAAGCTAGCCAATAAACATAAATATGACTAAAGCAGTATACACTGAAGTTATTATAACTTATTCCAAGTGAATCAAAAATGATTTGAATTGAACACAATCAAATTTAAGGAATTTATATGAAGCTTGATAGTCTATGTATCAGCATGATTGAGACTTCTTACAGAATAATCAATCTGTATTCAAAATAAGCTTGAATTCAAATAAGCTCATTTAGAGGAAGTACAACAGCTTGTATGAGCGAATGTCCAGCTTGAATGTTGAATGTGCAAAGATCTAACAAGTCTTTAGTGAGCATAAGCCTACCATTGAAATTTAGAAAATTCTATGAATAAATAAAATGCAAGTAGAAATATAATATTTTGAGTGCAAATATAAATCTAATTTTGCTTCAGAACCCCACCGAATTCGCAACACATCGTATAAGTGAACATAAGGCGTTAGTTAAGGCATTCTCAAATACACTCGCATGGGCCCTAACACTATGCTGAATGTTTAAATTCAAGTGTCTGAGGATGATGCACGGGTTGTTTCCCAGATTAGTCTTAGGACTGGGTCCGGTTAACAAAACTTAAAAATCTATTATAAGATTTTTAACTTAGTAAAATATCTAAGAAGCTAATTCTGTCATGTGACATTAGATCTAATCTTCTATCAGGAGCTAAATAGAGTTGACAGGATCTAAAGTTCTCAAATATATTCAAGTCAATCAATTAACTATCCCGATGATGGCTGTGTTGACTAGTGATTTCAACCGGAGGGGATACTTCCATCAAAATGTGATTCTAATTTCAAATCAAATTAACTTAAATCAGGTATCATTCTAAAAAAATACTTAAATGAAATTCAATTTGTAAAAACTTAAATCAAACTCAATCCATCCACCTTCTGCAACTGTTTATCGGAGGTAACAAATTAAGAAAACTCTATCTCACAAAGGAGCCAATGTCAAATCAAGTATTCTGCTATGTTCACTCTCAATCAATCTCTTGCTAGTAAGGACGGCCTGTGTCCTCTGACTGCATGACTTATCCAGTAGGCTCCATAGATGATGCAGTTACGACCAAAGTCCTCTACTCGGGTGGTTTGTCCAATCAGGCTCCATTATATTATGATCATGATCGTAGCATGTATGCTCCGCAATGGCTCTGCCCTTTGAGTTGTGAATCATAGGGCATACTTGATAGGGCAAACAACCCTCTGTTAACTAAGGTAGACTTAAACCTATCTTCTTAGACAAACATTGCCCCAGGTCTACAAGGATTTCTTGGACGACATAACCCATGTGTTACTGATAAGGATCATTCGGTCAGGTTGGGTCGACTACCTCCTCTGACTAAGTAGACTAGGGTTCCACGACACCCCGGGATGATGGAACCATGGGATCTAGATCGGGCACATCATCATTCCTTCAACCATCCGGTTTAAGCTAAAATGATGAATTTCATAATCTTAAATTCTAAAACTCCATATGCTGCTACTATACGTTACACATTAAATGACCTAATGACTAGCCTTAATCAAAAGTTCTCTCTCACTTATTAAGAGGGGTAATTAACTATAGGGGCTTGCACCGATAGGAAACCTGGAACTAGATCTAAAGTCCTCACCAAATGAGGGTAAAATCTCTAGGTAGTGTCTTATCTACTATTCGATCTGCCTTCTGAAAATTACACCGACACTTTAAATCATACTCTCTTCAATTCAACATTATCGAGAGGTCGGTGGTGAATTTTTGGAGCCCATAATATTTAACTAATATTATGTATAGGTCCTAATGGAAATTAATGCTAAGTTACATTAAAACCAAGTTCATGATGCATATAACATAGATTCAACCATAACAAATGAAAATAAAAATAAATCATGATTAACATTAATAATAATAATAATCAAAACAATGCTTCTATTTTCTTCCAAGTGAAATGTACCATCCAAGCTAAGTATAAGTCTGTATTTGGACCAACCATAGATGGAAAAGAAAATTTAAATTTAGTTACATAAACAACCATTTTTATGGCATCCATAAATCAATATAATGAATAATATGACTCATCCCAACAACCAAGAACTACCCTTATTATTTTTCATCTTGCATCCTAGGCCTTCATGTAGAATATTCAAACATTGAACCTTGCCTCTACATGATAGATTTATCTTTCTAATCTTCATGTTTATCTCACATCATATGCAAGGCATAATGAATTGGCATATAAATTTTTAGTTACATTAACGGAGTCCCCTATGTGTGATGGAATAATTACATGAGTGTGCACCACCTATGATCAAAATTCACCATGCGCCACCTAAGTGCTTACTTATTGTTGAGTATAGATGCCATCCATAAGACTGTGATATATTTTCATTTTGAGTGTGCACCACCTATAATCAAAACTCACCATGCGCCTAAGTGCTTACTTATAGTTGAGTATAGATTCCATCTTTAAGACGGTGATATATTTTCATTTTGAACATTGATAATCGATAATTTAGATTTATTTAAGTACACTTTTTGTACCTAACACTATTAATTATAGACCATGCATTAATAGTATATTGCACTTAAAATTTAATTCAGAATAATATTCCCATGTGTAGCATATGTTGAGTGGTGATGTCTTCTACACATGAAAGGTTGTCCATTAGATCATCAAAAATTAGATTTTTGTGCCACTCAATAACATTTTAGCATACTTGTATGCATCAAATATTTACTATCATGTCGTCAACCTTGCTTTTTCTTGATAAGGCCATCTCTTGCAAAAGGGTAAGCCCTCTCAACTGGAAAGGTTCTGAAATTTTTTAACCTTCTATTTTATCATCATCATCTTTTGAGTCTAAATTAAATGATTTTCTCTTTAATACATACAATTCATTATCATTTTCTTCATCTCATTCATTAATTATTGATAAATGACATATATACTTGTCTTATGGTCACTAGTTGTTATGAATACTATTTTGTATATATAATTTCTTATTTAAAAGAAATAATTCATGTAATAGCCATACTAGCTAAGACAAATTCTTTCCCATTACCTAAAATATTTTGGAAGGGGGTTGATAACTCTATTTTGTTATTTTACATGACTGGTTCTTATGATAGCATCTAGTTTTGAAGCATGAATCAATATTTGATTTGGTATGCCCTCATAATAAGTAGTCTAGGTGAAAATTATCTCAATATATAAAATGAGAGCATGAAAATAAACTTTGAATATCATAACTTCATGGCTATTATTGTCAACAATATATGTCGTCTTAAATCCACCACTATCTTGGTAACAAAAATATTAATTTCACTTCATTATGGTTAATTTTGTAGTTCAAGGTGTGAGAAAATATGTTGTTTAAGATCTTAAAATTGTAGGTGAGTGGCACTCAAATTAACATATTTTTTCTATTACTCTAAGTTAGTGTAAAATCCTTTGAAATTATTGGATCATCATTGTATAATAGCTTGAATCATGCATTTCTAACCATTATAGTAAAGGCTAGTAACTCAATTTTATACTAAGTATGATAAAATGTATCCTACTTCAGACATCCACTGCATTGATTTAAATAATTTTTTTAGAGTATTAATAATAAATAATGTCATTTTATTGTGACTTGTCTTAGCAAATTTTTCCTACATTCTAGAACCAACTAAAATGATCTCTTCTCAATTTTGTGCATCCCATTAGGAAAATAAGATTTTGAAATGAGTTCTCATCTTTATGAAATTTATTATTTATTATTTGAATGTGCATTTCATTAAGATAAGTAAAAATAATTTTGAATACATACATAATGTATTACTTTAGACATAGGATTCCAACTTGAGGGCACCACCCCTTAATCAACTATCATTCATTATCCTTAAAAAGATATTATAGAATGTAGGAGCACTCTTCTTTTGCATGATAATCAGATGTAGTGGATGACAAAGAAAACCATTAAGAAGATGAGTTTATAAATATGATATCCTAAATAGTCATATATTTATGAATTTTATTTTATTTATTTGAAAATCATTTTATTTTGTAGTGATGGTGAGTCATAGAAAAATAAAAAATAGTAAAGGATTGTTCAATCCCTTATTTTTAAATGCAAGTGTTGTTGAGTAAAGCTTATCGTGGTTGTATGTATCATTAAACATGAAAGCATAATAAGATATTGTGGAAATTATATATTAAATTCATGAAAAGCCATAACAATCCTATAGGTGAATTTCGTAGTGAGTATGGATAGCACATCATTCAATCAGTCTACATTCAAATGAGGTACTATGTGATTTTATAGTATAAATTAGAGCTATAAAGAAATAATGCAATTTGTGAGGATTTAAGTTTAAACAGGATGTTAGATTGAGAGTGGAGTAGCACTGAAAACTCATTTATATTAAACTTATATGATGAGTTTGTTGATATATCATCTTGGAATGATAAGATGAACAAAAATATTTTATCCAAAGCAAATTGACAAGAAATTTATAATGTTGATTTGAGTATTATAAGATATACATCCTTGCATAAACCTAACTAAAATCTTCCATATATAAGTTGCTTAACAAATGAATAAATGAACTTGCATAATAGTAGATGACTTTTATAGAGATTATATGTTTTGATACTAAAAAGGTAGCATTTTTTATTGATCTATGTATCCTTATACAATTTTTTTAATATTTAATATTATTATAGAAAAGGTAATATTGCTATATTTACTTATCTACTAAACTTTGTTATCTTAATTTTAGCAATGAAATAGTAAATTTAGAAAAATATGAAGTAGAAGCAACTTTTAGGTAATGCAATATTATGTTTGTGATGGGATGCCATAAGGCTCCTTTGTTTGGTACATGAGATATAAAGGCTTGTAAATGGGGCCATCTTGATGGTGGTTTTCTTATTTAAAACTACAAACTAAAATTATGGTACACAAAAAAATATTTCCCTTATATTAACTTTTACATTTGATTATCTCTCATTTCTTCATTTTTTCTTATTATTATTTTTCACTATTTCTAGTTCCCCAAAGAATCTTGTCATGTCAAAATGATATATAACTCTAGGAGTCATTATAATTGAAGTTAATGATATGAAATGTAGAATGAATTAATTATGAACATAACATAAATCAATTTAAAATGATAAATGACAAAGTCATTTCATCAAAAGTCTAAACTCTTGTCATAAATTGTGAAAGCAAAAAAAGAAGAAAATTTATAATTCTAAGGACCAAAAAATCAGGCAAATGCTTATTAATGATTCATATGACATGAATTATGCTTTCAATCAACATTTTGTAAGAGCTATTTTATGTATGTATTATTATTTTTTCACCCATAAATTAGCATTTTTGAAGTAATTTATTGAAGATGAGAGAGAGAAGAACATGAAATTTTTTATTTTAAAAAATCCCACATTTTTAAGGGATTTCTTGGTTTAAAATAGAGGTGTAATTTTTGCTAAATTGACTTGAGCTTAACTCAGCTAATTTTTGCTAAGGTTCTGTTTATCAATGTACTTAGACTTAACAAATAACTTATTGAGCTCTATAATGCTAATGAGAGAGAAAAATAGGAGATGAAGGAGGTCATATGATATTAATAGTATTAAAGGTTCAAAGAGGAATATAATAACATTGTTGATGAAGGTGAAGGCAATGAAGCCATCCAAGATAGTGAAGGAATGCTTATGCATTTTATAGAGAAGGAGATAGGCTCATGAGGGATGGTTATATAATTTATTAAATTTATTTTTTAAGAATATCAAGTATAATTTTAGACTCATAAATACATATATTATATTATCATATAAAAAGAGTAGGCTTAATATACCATGAAGTCAACTCATAAATAGTTTGAACTCAAGCTCACCTTTAACTCCTATTAGGCTTATTGCTTAATCTTGAATCATGAACTTAATTAACTTGAATCATAAGGCATTTAGCAAGTCCAACTCAAATAGGCTCACAAGTAGGTGCCTCATCTATGCTTTTTATTAAAAATATTTTTTAAATACATTCCATCGCATAATTCATTGTGACTCATGTATACTCTTATTAATGAAATTAGTTTATCATCAACTAATCAAGAAAAAATAATCCAATTAATTCCCCTCCACCTCATTAAATAGCAAATTTCAATTCATTTTTAAGGTTAGATAAAACTAAATTTAATTCATTTTTATTATGTTCATTTGCATTCTCTTTTTAATCTCTTCCTTGTAAACTCCTTCAAAGAAAATGTAATCTAACTGGTTCTTTTTCTTATTACAAATTTAGTAGAAAAGTTAATCAAATAGAGTTAAAGTAACCATAGTATAAGCTTTTTTCACATTCAAGAAAACATCCAAAATCCCTACAAAGGCCTAATGCAATTTCAAAATGATAAAATTTTGACATTGGGCTTAAGATTGTTGACTTTTTCTTCCTATAAAGAAATCTCAATAATAAAAAAACACAGAGTTGAATGGTTCTAATATGATCTTCTCTATCTAAAATACCTACATTAGAATCCAACTTAGAAACCTTAAATGTTTTTAAAGAGGTTTAGCTATTATCTTGACCATAAAGATATAAGAGGGAAAGTGTTGATCTCACTTTTGGAGTGAGGATTTAGTCTTCCCTTCCTAAACTTAGGGGTCTTCTAGATATTAAGATTTTCTTAGTCATAAGACACTTCTAGTAATCAAGTGAACACTTAACCTAAGCATAGAGACTTAAAAGGGTTAACCATAGGATTAGGCTATGCCTTAGGGATTAGGTTGATCTACCTATCCCATGACCTAAACCCAACCTATGTTAACCTTCTTAAACCACAACCAAATTCAATTCATATCAAACCCAAACCCAAATACAAATCAAATAATTGAACCCATGATCAAAATACCAAACCCAAACTCTGATCAACATAGCTTAAGTCCTATGATTCTTGTCCTATGGACATAGCCTTAACCAAATTAAAACCGAAACAAACCTAAATGGTTTTCTCATAAATCAATTCAACTCTTCAATCAACAAACCAAATTCTAAACCAATCAAATCAAATCAAAGAACCAAAACTAAATAAAACTCTTTTCTAAGCCCTATGACCTACCTTCATGAACTTAGCCAAATTACCCTTCAAATCACTTCAAACTCAATTTATTTTCTCATAAATCAATCATATCTTCAATCATATTTACAAATATAAATCAAATATACTTTTAAATCATCAAAACTAAATCAAACTAAATCAAATCCAACCTAAGCCCTATGAACCCATCACATGGACTTAGCCAAATTACCCTCCAATTCAATCCAAAATCATTTGATTTTCTTATGAATCAATCACTTCTTCAATCATCTTCCCAAATATGAATCAAATCTACGTTCAAATGACCAAAAACAAATCCAAAATCTCACTCAAACCCTTTTGAAGCCACATGATCTAGCTCCATACACTTAGCAAAATTCTTCAATCCAAACCCCAATCTAATGGATTTTCTCATGGATCAATCATACCTTCAATCATGTTCACAAATATAAATGAATCCTACAATCACCCCAACCAAATCAAATCAATTCAATCAAGCTTAACTTAGCCCATTTGACTTGAAATTCTCAAATGAACCAAAACTCATTCAAGTCCAAACCAATTGCAATCAAATTTATAAGACTATCCTAAATCCGTATATAAACTAAACTAAACCCAAATCAATGAAAATCAAATCAACTAGGCCTAATTGGTCCACTTGCCCAAAGTAGCCAATTTAACTTATTTGAGCCAAGTTCCAATCCTACCCAAATTGGATTGAACTAAGCCCATCAAAACCTCCCATCATAATTGAGGATCACCTTAAGATGATCAATTATCATAAATTAGGTCAAACTAAGTAAACTTGGTCATTTTACCAAGTCAACCCCTTAACCCATATGAACCCAAACTAGCTAAAATTCATTGTGGTGTTTATTTTCGGATGTGGGGGGACACCATGCAGATCGTAGGGGATACTTATTGAAGTGATTTAGTACGACATTGAGGTTTGACATACTATCTTGAAAGATAGAGATATCACCCTTCAATGGATCTAATCACCTAATAAGGGCTCGTAAGACATGATGAGTCTTTGAATGTACTGAAGATTTTTCCCCTTCTTTACATGGAAGAATAAAGCAGAGTTTTTATTAAACCGGGTTCAAAAATTTGGGGCAAGCCCCCATAGTTAATTACATCCTAAAGAAGGTGAATTCCTTAGAATACTCTCAATTAAAGTAGGCAATTATTGTCTCTAAAGATTTCAAGGATATACTATTAATAAATTGGCTATGTTGGAAAATCAAGTGGGAAAGTTCAAGGAGAAGACTTATTTTTGGAAACCAAAGAGAATAGGTAGGAAATTCCCATGATACTAGGAAACTTAGTGAGCATTCCAATCTATCCTATGGTTCGGCTTTATATATGTTTCAAAGTTGAAGAGAATTATTTATTTTAGTTGAATTTTATTAGATTATTAGGGCTTATAATCCACCAACACAAGGTTGGGGAGACGCCTAAGAGGTGAGGATTTATGCTAGTAGCCCAAAGAAAACAATAACCTCGGATCCTAGATCTAGGGAGCTTTGGCATAAGCCAAATCATGACCTAATTCTATGTGAAGATGAGTATATAGTTTACCTTCATAAGAGAGGATAAATCACCCGACTGCTGGGCTTATAACTGCTTAGAGTGGCAGCCAGCTAACTTCTCCTATGCTTTAAATTCAAGCAACAATCCAGTCATATAAATTGCAAGATAGCTAAGGTAGTTATTATTTAGAAAGAGACTAAAGTCCTTAAACCCACTACCTAAGAGGCTAGAGCATGAGTGGTATGAGTAATGACTTAATCTATAAATACAAATCTTTTCAAATTTTATTTGATTTTTGACACTTCATTTTGAAAAGGCTTTAGGATTTTTATATGCTTAAATGAATGATGAAGTAGAGTTGTTGGGCAAATTAAGAGAGAAAGAGGGTGAAGCACCGTAAGTAGGGGTTGCTCTCATAGCTTAAGCGATCCCTATGCGTGTAAGGATGGAGGCCCTTATTTTACAAGAGTGATTCAGGATGATATGTTTGATGTGAGATATACAACATTCAGCTAAGGGGTTGCTAAATCTTTTAATTATCTTATTTAATGCCTAGGCTTTTATTATGAGGTTATAAGTTATTTAATTTTTAATTATGAGTGATTAGTTGGGGTAGAAAATTTATTTTACCCTAAGAGCCTAATCGCATCTAGGCCACACATTAAGGCATCATTCATGTAAGAAACTAAGAAAAGTATGTCATTTCTAATGCATAATTTTAAATATAATATCAATCAATTTTATAAAATTAACATAAAAGAATAAGAGGCCGATGCGGTCGGGTACTGCCATACAACCCAGAAAGAAAAGATGGGTAGCCGGGCTCTACCCTTGTACAACCTGAATTATGAAAGAATAATTATAATTTATAAATGAATAAATGTAATGGAGGGTCTTCAAACCTTCAAGTCTTCATGTCTTTTTTGTTCCATGTCTTCATTTGATTTAGATGTGCTTAATTCAAAGGCATCATAAGGCCTCGCAGGACAAAGCCATCTAGCCACTGCTCATCTTAATTCCCCACAGCATTAATCCTAATTCCTATTGTAAAATTACATTAAAAATAGAAAAAGTAAATCTAACTACACCTGTAAAATAAGCATTAGCAAAACATGGGTAACCCAGTCCACTTGTCATAACTTGGATTATGCTTAGGGGCTTAAGCAACCTACAAAGAGAGCATTTATATTTATTTTAAGCGACCCCTTTAGAATAATCCCCTGCAAAAAATATGATTAGGCTAATCACAGCCTACCATCCAGTCTACGAATCATACACCCTAACATCCAGTTTAAAACATTACATCACTCAACAAAACATGCACCACTACATCATCCTAACTTAGGACTAAAAGTGGTGACTTAGTTTTAAGGTGTGTGTTAAGGCT
The DNA here is from genome assembly GCA_021442155.1 of Cymbidium sinense. Taxonomy (NCBI): domain Eukaryota; kingdom Viridiplantae; phylum Streptophyta; class Magnoliopsida; order Asparagales; family Orchidaceae; genus Cymbidium; species Cymbidium sinense. Next base: position 85,775,664 of record CM038228.1, read on the forward strand.
TGTTGTGGTATGTCTTACTAGGCATTAGAATTATGATTTTCTAAGTTTGGAAGGATTTAATTTAGCATAAAAGGTTGGTTTCACATCAAGTTATTTAGCTGATTTAAGAATTTTAATTTATATTTTATTTTGTTTCTTATGATTTACGCTTAACATCTAAGTGTTATAAAGAGAAGAAAGAGGATTACCCTCTTTCATCCCTAGATTGGGCTACTTTTTAAAGCATATTAATTTGATTTAGTTCTCTTTAGTGAATGACTTATTACACATTTTAAATTAATCCTAAGTTCAGGTCCACTTTAAATAATTCTATTCAATGTGAAAGATTCTAAAGATTAATCTAATTGAAGTACTATCACATGATTTATGTTCAATCACTCCTTTCCATCACATATAACATGCATATGATTTAATCCTAAGTGTATCTATACATAAAACATATTTTAGCACACTTAAATGATGAATGTAGATGTGCATATCTGAAGTTTATATTTCTTATTTGATTGAATTATTTAATCATATTAATTTAGAGCTTTATCCAAATTCTTATACGAAAAGACATAAGAATGAAATTAAATAGGTACGTGTCATTATTAAACTAGGGAAGTAAGGTAATCAAATGACCTCCTTGAGGCTAGCTAAAGCCTCATATTCATGGGATGTCCAAACTATATACCCATTTGCATTCAAACATATGTAAATTTGTATGTAAGAACATAAAGAAAGAGACCCCAAATCATATGGCTTAACAATACAATCACTTGAACAATTATGGATGCATGCATTTTTAATATAAAAAAGGGATTCTCATTCTTTAATCACATGTACACACACATGTCTGAAAACATAAACAAGTATGTGCCATTGTTAAACTAGGGAAGTGAGGCAATCAAATGACCTCATTGGGGCTACTTAATGTCTCGTATTCCCGGGATGTCCAGACTATATACTTATTTATTTAGATATATATGAATGTATAAATAACTAAGAGAATGAAAATCATGCAAAACTTTTATTTTGTTTAATTTAATTATTTAGGTATATGAATTAAAGCTCCATTTAAATTCTAATGTTGAAATACATAAGAATGAAATCAAATGGGTACATGCTGTTGTTAAACTAAGAAAGTGAGATAATCAAATGACCTCCTTGGGGATACTTAAAGCCTAATCCTAGGATGTCCACACTATATACCCATTACCATTCAAACTTATGTAAATCAACATGTGAATAAAGGAAAGAGATTTTACTACACTTTAAACTATAAGCACATACATCTTTTATGCATTTATAACTATCATTACTACACATGTCATCATTCATTTATAAGCTTTTGAAAAATACATTTAGATTTAATAGTGATAATAGCCACACATATATTAAATTAAACCAACACATTCAAGCTTTACATAAAGGAAATTTCATTTGATTTACTTAATTTAAAAAAAAATAGATTCATGATTTTAAATGACATACAATATTTAACATGACTCGAAAGGAATAAATAAACATAGACATACGATTTCATTCAATTAAATTAATTCCTAAGGACAATCATATCAAATAAAATAATTTAAGATAAACCAAAGCCTCTTTAATGTCATTTTTAATCTCATATTTTGATTTGATTTAAGGATATGAGAAGATATTTGCTGATCCTAACCCATTCCTACATTTATTAATTAATTTAGTTTAATAAAATATGATTAAGTTGATTTTATGGATTAATTAAGTTATAATATGCATTAAATTCATTAATTAACCCTTTCCTATGTTACCTTAATTTAATTAACCAAATAATTATGAGCCAACATGATATGAACCTACATTAGAAATTAAATTAGAAATGATCCTAAGAAATGAAAGGGGACTAATGCAATTGGTTCACAATTGACGATTAATTAAGTTAAGGAACTAAATTAAGTACTCTTATAATTCCACCACACATGTGGGTTAATTATAATTTCTTTAGGATTTTCTTAGGTTGTTGAACACCTAAGGGTCTGCCCAAGACTTCATTAATTGAGATTCCATGAGATTATAATTTCAATTTTATTAATTAAGCAATTTGATTAATTGATTAAGCCTTGATTAATTTAATTAATAAAATAAATTTAGGGAAATAGATTAGGAAGGAGGCCCTACTCTTATCCCATGGGCTCATTCACTGTTAAGCAATAATTAACCACTTAATTAATTAATTTATTACTATTCATGAGATTAATTAATTATTAATTAATTTAAAAGAGTAATTAGAGCTTAATTAGTTAATTTTCCTAATTAATTAAGCAATAAATCCCAATAAAATTATGGGAGGCAGAGGTCATCCTATTGAATTAACACACAAAGTTTAGGGTTAATTACCTAAGTAATTAAAGAGTAATTAAGCAAATTAATTTTATAATTACTCCTTAATTTCTATTTGAAATTAATTAAGAATATTTTTAATAAATTCTCTTCTAAAATACCTTCAAAATGAATATTTATTTGCATTTTTATAATTTTTTATGATTTATTATAATTTTTTGAAAGTTTCAGCCGATTTAATTATTTTTTTCAAAATTTTTATTATGTCTATTTATTTATTTTACTAAAATGGACTATTTGAGCTCAAGAATTCAAAATATCTCAATCTAAAAATCCTTTTGACCCAAAATTTTTATGGTAGGTGTATTCTAATTTTAATTTTAGTACCTAAAAATTTTAGATCAATCTAATATGTATTTTAGTTTAATTTATGCAATTTGATTTTCACTGAAACCTAAATTAAGCTCCGAATACTCAATAAAAATTAGGATTTTTGGTTTGTTAGATTCTTCTCAAAAAAATAAATTCAAGAGCCCTTACTTGTAATTTTTTGTTAAGTATTTTATTTTCTAGGAATTTTTGAAGTTTTAGGTGATTTTATTAATTTTAAAAGTAAGCCCCAATTTCCCACTTAACGTCGCAAAAGATTAACGGGTAACGCACGCCACATCGCACAATTGAGCGTGTAGTTCTGTGTGACATGCGGTGCCACGCGACTCTGTGAGATTAGCTGGCCTAGTAAAAGAGTGGGAACACGCAGCTCGCCGGATCGATCGATGATTTGTTCACGATTGACGGTCTATTCAGATCGATGGTCCGATCAAATCGTGATTTGATAAATCGCCTAAATCTAGTGAATCAGCCGCTTTCCTTGAACGAGAGATCGGACGGCAACAAGATTTTCTTCCTCCCAACTATGAAAGGGATAGGCGGAATAGTGCTCTTCACGGGATTTTATGAGATTTTTGTGAAACTGAATGGAATTTCATCCGAATGGGCTCAATTTCATGTCCATTCTTACTAGAAAACTTCTATTTTCACATTAGGATTGTTCAAATTGAAAGATGCAAATGATATCTAAAGGAAATTCCTATAATCGAGCAAACATCATCACAAACAAAAGAACCTATGGCCAACTAAAGGATTTGAAAATTACCTCACCGGGATAGTTTTCGGTGGCTGTGTTGATCCAAGCACACTCCTAGGTGCGAGAAGATATCTTGGGATGAATTTAGACCCTTACTTCTTCTTGGAATGTTGTATTTACCAATGGCCGCCACCTCCTTGCCAGAAACTTCTCGATTTTGGTGTCTTCTAGCCAAAAGGAAGTGGGAAAAGGGCTCTTGTTGCTTGGAGGAGCTCTTGGACTATGTGCAATGAAAAAAATAACTTCTTGGAGGCCTCTCTTTCTCTTGTGCTTGGTGGTGGCCGAAAATCACCACTAATGGTGATTTTTGGCTCCTAGTGGATGTCCTATGGCTTGGGGTGGTTGGGAATGGCAGGGAATCATCTTAAGTGGCTTAGTTTGATTGGCCAAGGCTTGGTAGGTGGCTACCAAGAGGGATTAGTGGTGTCCTATGGGTTTCAAATGCTCTAATGAGGGAAGTGTGGTGTTTATTTTTGGTTGCATGTGTATGTGTGTATATGGGGTGGGGGACACCACAGATCTGAGACTTATTGAGGTGGTGATCACATCAAGAAATAGTGCACTATCTCGAAAGATTGAACTCGCTACCCTATGATGGACCTAATCACCTAATAAGGACTCCTAAGGCATGATGGGTCTTCAAATGTATTAGATATTTTTCTCCTACTTTACATGGACGAAAAAAGTAGGGTTTATTTAAACTAGGTTCTAAAGTTCCCTATGGGGGCAAGCCCCCATAGTTAATTACATCCTAAGGAAGGTGAATTCCATAAGAATACTCTCGATTAAAGTAGGTAATTATTATCTTCAAATAATTCAAAGATAGGACTATCAATAAATTGGCTATATTTGGAAGATCAAATGGGATAGATCGAAAGGAAAGACTTATTATCAAAATTAAGGAGAGATGAGTAAGAGATACTCATGATACTAGGAAGCCTAGTGAGCATCCTAGACTATCCTATAGTTGGGCTTTACATATTTGAAATTGAGGAGAATTATATATTTGACATAAAATTTTATTAGAAATCTATAACTTATAGTTCCACAACACAAGATTGTAGAAATGCCTAAGAGGTGAGGATTTATGCTTGTAGCCCCAAAAGAAAATAATAACCTTGGATCCATAATCTAGGGAGATTTGGCGATGACCAAAGCATGACCTAAATCTAAGATGAAAGTGGGTATATCATTTACCTCCATAAGATAGGGTAAACCACTCGACTACTGGACTTATAACCGACTGGAGTGACAGCCAACTAACTTTAAAGCAATACATGCAATTTATATCTTAGCACACTTAGATGATGAATGTGAGAAAATGTATTTAGAATTAATATTTCATTTGGTTGAATGATTTTATCATATTAATTTAAAGCTCTATCTAAATTCTTATGCAAAAGCATAAGGAAAGAACTTTAAATCACATGACTAGTCAACTCAACCAATTAAGTAAAATATGAATGCATGTCTTTTTAATAAAAAGGGAGTTTTCATTCATTAACTAAGTACACATCCACATTTATAAAAGTTCTAAGCAAGTACGACGCCATTGTTCTGCACCAAGGGAACGAGGTAGGAACCTCCTTGGGGCTACTTAAAGTCGTGCATCCCTGAAATGTCCAGACTAATATACCGCTATTGTTAGATACATGTGGATGTATAAATAACTACAAGAATAGAAATCAAGGCAAAAATTATATTTTGATTTGGTTAATTTATTTTGTATAAATGAATTAAAAATCTATCTAAATTCTTATATCGAAATGCATAAGAATGAAATCAAGCAAGTACGTCGCCATTATTCTACACCAAGGAAATGAGGTAGGAACGACCTTAGGGCTACTTAAAGCCATGTGTCCCTGGGATGTCCAGACTAATATACCACTAACATTCTTACTTATGCAAATCAACACATGAATATAAAGAAGCGACTTTATTTAATACACCAAATTTATATTCATTTGCATTTCCTATGTATATATAACTAAATTTAAAATATATATATGTATATTCATTCATTAATAGACTTTTAAAAATATATTTGAGATTTAATAGTGATACTAGTCATACATATTATAAATTTAAATCAACACATGCAATTTGACATAAAAGAAATCATTCTATTTAATTAATTTTAAAAGAGATGGATGCATGAATCATATGACATACAACATTTTGCATGATTAGAAAGAAATAAAACAACATAAGCATGTCATTTAATAGTGCCATACAACATTCACTTTTATGGTTTTCTTACACATATGAGTTAACCATAATTTTATTAGCTCTTTGTTTAGGTTATTGAACACCCAAAGAGCTACCCAAGGTAGATTAAAGGTGAATTAAATGTGAAGTGGATTTTATATTGAGTTAATTAAGCTTATTAATCCATTTGGTTAAGCATTAAACATTTTTAATTAATGAAATGGAAGTAGCTTAAGGAGAGAGATCAAGAAAGAGGCTTTAATCTCAATCCCTAAGTTGCATATTTGATTACTTAGGCTCTGATTTTTGTCTTGGAGATTAGTTAACTAATTAAGCACTTAATTACCTCATTAATCATTAATTAATCAAATTCTAAAAAAGTGAAAGAAAACTTAGGAAATGAATTAGAAAAAAATATCCCAATCACATTCCCTAAGTTCCCTTACTATTCAACAGAGGTAATTAGGCTTAAATAATTAATTAAGCCACTATTCATTCATTGATTCTCATTAATTAAATTAAAAGGGTGATTAAGGCTTAATCAATTTATTTCCCTAGTCAAGCAACCAATAAAATCCCAAAAAAATAGCGGAGGCAAAGGTCATCCCCCTGAACATCCATAGAAAATTTGAGATTAATTGGGTGATTAATTAAGGAGTAATTAAGCTAATTAGATTTCTAATTAAACCTTAATTAAGCCAAATCACTATTTAAAATTAACTAATAATAATTTCCCTAAATTCTACTCTGAAATATCTTTAAAATGAGCTTAAGTTTGTATTTTTTTTAGATTTTTTAGGGTTAGTTATGATTTTAGGAAGTTTTAAACTTAAAATGAATTAATTAGGCCTACTATTAATCCCATCTAATTAATGGCGCTAACGTGCGACTGGATCATTTTTCACGTGGTGCGATGGGATTGGCTATTTAAGTTGTCACATTCAAAGGCTGACTAGGATGGTGATGGACGTGCTTTCCCATGGACTGTCCAATCTAAGATTGGATGGCCATGATCAGATCCGCTTAGAAAGAGAATCAAGGGATCTAATGTGGGATCTAATCAGTGATGTTCATTCCAATCACATGGAACGGGTGGCTCATGATCTATCCCATTCGTGAGCGGTGAAAGATGGATGTCGTCCATCTTTCCCCATTTGATCTGAGCTCACCCAAGCTCAGATTGCCTCCAAATTAATCCCACTTCTTCGGGGAGGGGAGGAGCACACATCCAAGTGCTAAAAATACAAGACGTGCAATTTCACTTCATAAAATACCAAGCAATTTTTCCATACAAGGCTCTGTTTGTAAAATTATCACACCAGAGCTAATGTCTAGTGGTGGATCGATGGAGGTAGCTTCTTCTAATTGAGGCGAGGCCCTGTTGAGAAGCTTTGAGCTTGATTTGGGGTAGAGTGCCCGGTCGGCCAATCCATTTATGTGAAGGCTTCAGCTTTGATTAAACTCTAATTTCTAGTGCTCGGGAAGGCTTGGAGATGGTTCAGTTGGCTTTGATGAGGTACGAGGATGGTGTGGGTGCAAGGAATTGAAGTTTGATTTAGTGGAGAGGGAGTATTGCTCGGAAGAGTGGTGTCTTATTTTGTCTTTGCTCAAGAATAAGGAATATCGATCGAGGAAGGCTTGGAATGCTTTAGGAAGCTCTGTGGGATTTTAAAATGGGCTTAGGAAGTCTCACAAAAGAATTGGTATTGAATCTTGCTCAAATTGAGGGGGTATACCCCTCAATTGCCCATGATGGACGGACAGGATTGATGCCACAAAATTTTTCGATTGGCCACCATCGAGTCATTGGAGGGGTCACCATCAACTCCACGTGGCATACCATGAGTGGACAAATTGGCGGCAGGAGTCTTAGGGATTGATATGTGGAGGTTGTGTGGGATTGATCTTCCTTGCATCCATTGGGTTTGGCCATGAGGGGGAATGACTTGGCTTATTTCTCTTGGTCCATGGCAGATGCTAGGATGGCTTAGGGTGGGCTAAGGTGGTCTAGGAGTTCCTCATTTGGCACTTTGTCGGCTTCCATGGGGGAGGCAAAGTGGACTTTGCCATTTAAAGTAAGAATCCAATGCAAAGAGAGGGTGTCCATTAGTTAACCCCCTTGGAATGGATCCCACATGGACTTGGACTAGTTTGGAGTTGACCTAGGGTTAATTTGGGTTGGGTTAGGTCAGCCACCAAGGTTCCATAAGGTGGTTTTGGGTGATTTGGCTCAATTTGGTCAAAAAAGACTCATTTGGGTTAGGTTGGGTTGGGTTGACCAACTGGTCAAATTGGGTCGAACCAAAGCTTGGGTTAGGTTCATATGATAGTTTGGATGTTTTGATTCAATTGGTTTTGATTAATTTGGCTTAGGTTTGAATTTGACTCATTTGGATTCAAAATGGTCAAATGAGTCAAGCTGACCAATTTGACCAAATTGGGTTGGGTTAGGTATTGAGTCAAGTTCAATTGGTTAATTAAAAGTAATTGTAGGCTTTAACTTAATTTAATTTGGATTTTATCCAATTTGACCCTTTATGTCAATTTGGGCTAGGTTGGGTCAAGTTGACCAATTGGTCAAATTGGGCTCAATCATGGCTTTTGTCAAGTTTAGTAAATGATTTGGAATGAACTAGAGCCATTGGTTGCAATCAATTTGGATCAAATCTTGATTTGTCTCATTTTGGCTTTTTAGGCCAATTTGGGTCAACTTAGGTCAAATGGCCAATTGGACTTAGTTTGGCTCAATTGATGGCTTGGTCATGTCCAATCATTGATTATGAGTGGGTTTGAGTTAATGGTTTCAATCAATTTGCTATATGCTGGGTTTTGGTTAGTTTGGGTTTCATTTGGGTTAAGTGTTGACTTGGTCAAAGGGCTAGGTTGACTTGGTTTGACCCAATTCAAGACAATTGATTAACCTAAGATGATTGTTGATCATGATATGGGGTTTGGATGGGCTTAGTTCAATCCAATTTGGGTTGAATTAGCACGTGGCTCAAAAAGGTCTTTTAGGTCACTTTGGGTCAAGTGGATCTAAATGGGTCAATTAACTTGAACATGGCTTGATTCAAGTTTAATTGAACTCACATATGGACTTAGGATGGAAATATAAATCCAATTACAAGTGGTTTAGAGTCAAATGAATTTTGGTTCATATGACAATTTCAAGTCAAAAGGGGTCAACATGGGCTTGACTTGGGTTGACTTGGGTTTGGATTGATAATTGTGGTTTGTATTTATATTAGGAACAATGATTAAAGGAGTGATTGAATCATGAAGAAATCCATGGGATTTGAGTTGATTTGGATATCATTTAGCCAAGTTCAAGAATTTGGCTAAAAAGGCTAAAATTGGGAATTTCATTTTATTTGGTTTGGTTTTGGCTATGTGAACTTATATTTCATTTATATTTGTGAATATAAATGAAGATATAAATGGTTCATGAGAAAATCACTTGACTTTGGAGTGATTTGGAAGAAAATTTGACCAAATTAAGGGATGTAGGTCAAAAGGGCTTAAGTTGAGAAATGATTATTTTTATTTAGTTTGATTTGATTTGAATGTTTTGAATTTAGATTTCATTTATATTTATGAATATAAATGAAGGAATGATTGATTTATAAAGAAATCAACCAAATTTGATTTGGTTTTTAGGAGGTTTTGGTTAAGCATTTGAAGGTGGTTCACATGACTTAGGAAGGGATTTTGGAATTTAAATTCAATCATTGGTTTCAATCATTTAATTTGCGATTGGTTTTATGATTTGGGCTGGGATTTGATTTGAGATTTAATTTGATATTTGAGAAAATTAATTGAGTTGGGGTTGATTTAGATTTGGTTAAGGCTAAGTCTATAAGATAAAATGAAAGGGCTTAGGAAGGGATTTGGAATTTGAATTCGATCATGGGTTTCAATCATTTGATTTGGAATGGATTTATGATTTTGGGTTAGGATCTAAGGTTTTGTTTGAAAGAAGGAATCAAGGATTGGGTTTAAGGCTATAGGGTGGCCAAGTCTTCCTAAATTCCTAAGGCATAACCTATACCTATGGCAAACTCTTTTAAGTCTCTAGGCTTAGCTTAAGTGGTCACCTAATCACTAGAAGTGTCTTAAGACTAAGGAGCTCTTAGTGTCTACAAGAGTCTTAGATCTATGATGAGGAAGTTGAGAGCTCACTCCCAAAAGTGAGGTCAACAGGAGGTGAGGTGAATTTACCTCCCCATGAGTCATGGCTAATCCAATCACCTCTTGGGTCAGGTTAGGCAGTGTCCTAAATACCTAGGTAGACTAATGGAAGAGTGCCAAATGGCCAAGGAATGGAAATGACCACTCCCCTAAGTGATTTGTCTCATGTGATACCCTTGACCCAAGGGTACAATGGTCATTTGGCATTGGGTTTGATTTGGCCAGATTTGAAATGCGTCAAAAATGGGTTGGGCCAAATTTCATGTCATTTGGAGTTCATTAGGTTAGGTTTGGCTCAATTTGACCCATTTTTATCAAATTAGGTCAAAATATGTTAGGTTGATTAATTAGTCAAATTGAGTCAAACTAAGGGTTGGGTCAAGTTCATATGACCATTTGGAGTGTGTTGGTGTCATTGGTTTGGTTTAATTTTGTTTAGATTTGATTTTGGTTCAATTGAATTCATTTGGGTCAAATGGGTTAAGTTGATCAATTTGACCAAATTGGCTTGGGTCATGACTTGGCTTGGGTTTGGTTAATAATTTGGAATATGTTGTGAGCTTTGGTTGAATTCAATTTGAATTTGATTAGATTTTAGGTTGGTTTGACCCTTTAGGTCAAGTTGGGTTCAATATGTCATTTGGGTCTAGTGAGTCAATTGGCCTTACTTAAGGCTTTAGTCAAGTTCAACAATTAATTTGGAATGAACTTGAGCCATTAGTTGCAATCTATTTAGATTGGATTTTGATTTGACCCATTTTGACCATATAGGTCAATTTGGGTCAACTTGGGTCAAGAGGGCCAATTGGATTTGGTTTGGCTCAATTGAAGGTCAAGTCATGTTCAAGTATTGATATTAGGTTATTATGAATCATGGGTTTCAATAGATTTGGCTTAGGTTGTAATTTGGCTAGTTCAAGTTCATATGGATTAAAGGATTGACTTGGTCAAAGAACTAGGTTGACTTGGTTTGACCCAATTTATGATAATTGATCAACTTAGGATGATCAACAATTATGTCATGAAGTTTGGATTGGCTTAATTCTCTTTGATTTAGTTAGAATCAGATTTTGGTTCAAATAGGTCAAATTGGTCACTTTGGATTAAGTGAACCAATTGGGCTTAGTTGGCTTAATTTTGGGTTGAGTTTGATTTAGCTGAGTTTATATATGGATTTGAGATTGATATATAAATCCAATTGCAATTGGTTTGGGTTCAAATGAGTTTTAGCTCATTTGAAAATTTCAAGTTAAATGGACTAAGTTGGGTTTGACTTGGGTTGATTATGATTTGGTTTAATGATTGTAGATTTTATTCATAATTAGAATGGTGATTGAAAGAATGATTGATTTGTAAGAAAATCAATTGAATTTGGTTTGATTTATATGATATTTTGGCTAAGTTCATGAAATTGATTCACAAGACTTAGGAATAGTTTTGATTTAATTTGATTTAGTTTGATTCAATTTTGATCATTTGAATGTAGATTTGATTTATATTTTAGAAGATGATTGAAGATATAAATTGATTATGAGAAAATCTATTGATTTAGATGGAATTTTGGCTAAGTTCATGACGGTTGATTCACATGACATAGGAAATATTTCAAGTTTAGAGTTGATCACGGGCTTCAATCATTTGGCTTGGGATTTAAATTTGGATTTGGATTTGACATTGAGTTTGATTGTAAGTTTGATAGGGTGAATCTGGATTGTATTGGGGTTTAGGCTATAGGGTATGTGAATTTTTCCTAAGTCCTAAGGCATAGCCTAATTCTATGATTAACCCTTCAAAGTCTCTATGTTTAAGTTAAGTGTTCACCTAATCACTAGAAGTGTCTTATGACTAAAGAAGTCCTAGTTCTAAAAGACTCCTAAGTCTAAGATAAGAAGATTGAGAACTCACTCCAAAATTGAGGTCAACTAAAGGACCCCAATAGGTGTGGTGTTTTGATAAGGCACACCGCACGTATTGGTGTTGACCGAGATGATCAATAACATCCAAAAGATTGCAAGCACAAATGATCTACACCTAAACCAAAAAGATAGATATAATTATGATCTTAGTGCAATGCAGCTCTCTTTATGCTAAGGGCATAAGAGAGCTAGAAGGAATCCACTGGGGATTGAGTACATGAACCTTCCACTAGGGAAGCAGGTTCAAGCTATTCGCTGGAGATATGGATTTGAGTTTGATTATGAATATGATTTGTGGAAAGAAGATCCGCTGGGGATAAGAATCTATAATCTGCTAGGGATCAAGATTGAATAAATTTTAATTTTTTTTATTTTAATTAATGGGGAGGCATATCCACTAGGGATATCAAATCCGCTAAGGATTGGGTATGTAAACCTTCCACTAGGAAAGCAGGTTCAGGTTATCCACTCGAAATAAGAATTTGATTTCAAATATCATTTGTATGGGGGTGTATCCACTGGGGATAAAAGTTTGATTGAATTTTCTTTGATTTAAACTCCTCTAGAGAGGTTGGTTTAAATTATTATGGCTCCACTAGGGAGAATAGTTCTAAATTGAGGGCATATCCGTTGGGGATGTACACTCCGTTAGATTTATTTGTTTTAGATCTAGTCTCTAGTAGGGAGGCTATTTTGATTTGCACTTTGTTGGAGAGAAGTTCAGTTTGCTTGATATGTTTGATTTTACCCCACTGGGGAGGTTGGTTTTGAATTTGGTTTTCTATGGACCCTATCGATGTGCGATGGACAGCACTGAGAAGGAGCCACAGAGGCCTTGGCCTCTCATAGATTTACAAGTCCAAAGAGGTAGTCCACCTTCCATAGGGCAGGGCAATCCAACCTAAGGGTTTCCTTTCGATGTGCAATGATGATGCTTGGAGGAAAGTGTAGTAGACTTACATCTTCCAAAATGGGGAATAATCGTTGGGGTGACCTTTGATGGCATAACAAATCAAGCCCGGCCTAAGGTGACTACTGAGTGAATGCCGCTATGGACTTATGCCAGATCAAGAGTAGTCAAGATTAATTTTATTACAATTTGATGGACCCTATCAGTGTGCAATGGATCACACTGAGAAGGGGCTATGTTGGCCTTGGTCTATCTCAGATTTACCGATCCAAAGGGGTAGTCTACCAACCGCGAGGTAGGACTATTTGACCTAAGGGGTGCTTTTGGGTGTGCAACGGCTGTGCTAGGAAGGAAGCGTAGTAGACTTACATCTTCCTGAGCAGGGACCAGCCACTGGGGTGACCCATTGATGTATAATAGATCGAACCCGACCTAGTGCTGCCTGTTAGTGTGCAGTGGTCATGCTAGAAAGAATGCGTAGCAGACTTACATCTTCCAAAGCAAGACGACCGCCAGGATAACCTGTTGGTGGCACAACAAGTTGAACCCGACCTAAGGCTGACTATTGAGAGAGTGTCATTGGAGACTTATCTCAACTCAAGAGTAGTCAGACGATTCTATAAGGAGTTTTGCTGACACTACCCTAAAGATAGGATGCTTACTTGGGAAAGGTGCCACTAGGGGCATTCTCCTAATCCACAAGTGAATATATATTTTGTTTATTTGTTATCATGGACCTTGTTAGTGTGCGATGGATCACACTGAGAAGGGGATATGTCGGCCTTAACCTATCTCAGATTTATTAGACCAAGGGAGAATATGTGCATCCGTGGAATAGAATCTCCAACCACATGGGTGGTTACTAGGAAAGGGGGACTATCTAATCCAATAGTAACATGAGTAGTGTCTAAATGGGGTCGCAAATGATGTGATCCAAGTAGAGTACCCATAGGAGAGGTACCACTAAGGGCGTTATCCTGGACTCTGTAAATAAGAAATCATGTAGGTCTACGGTGGCCAACTCAAGGTGAAAGCGTAGCAAACTTATATCTACCATAAGTGGTATACCCACCAGGTGTTAGTATAGCGAACACCAACCAACCTAAGGTGCCCGTCGGTGTGCAATAATTAGTCTAGAAAGAAGGCGTGTAGACTTACATCTCCCTAAAGAGAAACTGATTATCGAGATAGTCTATCATCGGTCAAACAGGTACTATCCGACCTAGGGCTACCCATTGGTGTGCAATGGCAGAACTTAAGAAGAAAGCATAGCAGACTTACATCTTCCAAAGTAGGGATCAATCGTTGGGGTGACCCATTGACAGTGTAACATATCAAACCTGACCTAAGGGCAACTATTAAGTAGGGAGTCACCAAGAAGGACTGTACCCATATTTGAAGTAGTCAAGAGTTAAGGAGCCTCTTGGGGACTTACCCTAATCCTCTACTCGAGCAAGTCAGTTCACTATGGCTAGTTTAAGAAGAAGGCGTACCAGACTTACAATCTCTTAAATAAAGCCAACATGATGGTAGCTTATTGACCGTGCAATGACCAAATTAGGAAAGAAAGTGTAGTAGACTTACATTGTGGTATTTTTTTTTTTGAAATGTAAATGGGGGACACCACACAGATCTGAGGGGGTACTTATTGAAGTGATCAGGTATGACATTGAGGTATGATGTACAATCTTGAAAGATAGAGTCATTACCTTTCAATGGACCTAATCACCTAATTAGGACTCCTAAGGCATGATGGGTCTTCGAATATACTAAAGATTTTTTCCTTACTTTACATGGATGAATAAAGTAAGGTTATATTAAACTGGGTTCTAAAGTTCCCTATGAAGGCAAGCCTCCATAGTTAATTACATCTTATGGAAGGTGAGTTCCTTAGGAATACTCTTGATTAAAGAAAGCAATTGTTATCTCAAAAGATTTCAAAGTCAAGACTATCAAAGGATTAGTTATGTTTGGAAAATCAAATGGGAAAGATCAAGGAGAAGATTTATTTTGGAAGCCAAAGGAGATGAGTAGGAAATGCATATGATACAAGGAAACCAAGTGAGCATTCCAATCTATCCTATAGTTGGGTCTTATATGTCTGAAATTGAAGAGAATTATTTTATTTGAGTTGAATTTTTTTAATTAGATTGCTAGGGCTTATAAGCCAACAATACAATATTATGAAAATGCCTAAAATGTGAGGATTTATACTTGTAGCCCAAAGAAAATAGCTATCTCAAATCCTAAATCTAGGGAGCTTTGGCATAAGCCAAGGCACGACCTAAATCTAAGTGAAAGTGGGTATATGGTTTACCTCCATAAAAGAGAGTAAACCACCCGACTATTGGATTTATAACTGCCTGGAGTGGCAGCCAGCTAACTCCTCCTATGTTGTAAAACCATGTAGGAAAGTCATATGATTTTACAAGATACTTGGATTCTTATTATTTAGAAAGAGACTAAAAGTTCTTAAACCCACTCCCTAAGAGACTAGAGCATGAGTGGTATGAACAATGACTTAATCTAAATCTTTTCAAATTTTATTCCAATTTTGACACATCATTTTGACAAAGGCCATAGGAATTTTTTTTTTGGTCTAAATGCATGATGAAAGTGGATTATGGGCTAAATCAGCGAGAAAGAGGTATTTTTCACCACAAAGGAGACCCTCAAAGGTCAATTCTTCCCCTATCGTGCAAGGATGGAAACCCTCTCTTTGTAAGAGTGAAGCAATATGCATGCATGATGTGAGACGTACAACATTTAGCTAAGGGGTTGCTAAATCTTTTAATTATCTTGACTTAATTCTTATGCTTTATATGAGGTTATGAATTATTTAAAATTTTAGTTATGAGTTGTAGTTGGGGTAGAAAAATTAAATTTTCCCCTAAGATCCTAATCGATCGAGGCCATACGATAAACACCAATCATAAAGAAACTATGAAGAGGCATGCCATTTCTAATGCACAAGCTAAACATAACATCGAACATTTTATAGCTACCATAAAAGAATAACAGGGTGAGGAGGTACTGCATAACCCGGTACAGCTCTACCCTTATACATCCTGGTATATAAGAAAATAATTACAATTTATAAATGAATAAATGTTATGGGTGTCTTCTTTTCTTCATGATTCATACCTCCATGTCTTCACTTCTTCATTTGATTTGGTAGGCTTGCTTCAAAGGCATCACAGGGCCTCCAGGACAAAGCCTTCTAGCCACTGCTCATCCTAATCTCCCATGACTCTAATCCTAATTCCTAATGGAAAATTACATTAAAAATAAGAAAAATAAATCTAACTACACCTATGAAAAAAGTGTTAACTGAACACACATACAATCCCAAGCAATTATATATGTAATTAGGACTTAGCACCCTACATATGGGTAACCAAGCCAACCTATCCTCACTTGGATTATGCTTAGGGGTTTAAGCAACCTGCAAAAGAGAGAATTTATATTTATTTTAAGCACCCCTTAAGCATAATCCCCTGCAAAAAATATGATTAGGCTAATCACAGCCTACCATCCAGTCTATGAAACATACACCATAACATCCTAAAATATTACATCATAAAACGAAACATATATCATACCATGCACCGTCCTAACATAAAGCTAGAATGATTAAATCCTAAGTATACCTACACATATAATATATTTTAGCATGATTGAATGATGGATATGAGTATGTATATTTAAAGTTTATATTTTCCATTTAATTGAATTATTTTATCATTTTAATTTAAAGCTCTATCTATATTCTTATACAAAAAATACATAAGGATAAAATTAAATAGGTACATGTCATTGTTAAATAGGGAAGTGAGGTAATCAAATGACCTCCTTGGGGCTAACTAAAGCCTCATATTCTTGGGATGTCCAGACTAAATACCATTACGTCCAACCATATATAAATTTGCATACATGAATATAAAAATTGAGCTTCAAATCGCATGATCAATTAATTCAATCACTTCAAAAATTTCAAATGCATGCATTTTTGATAAAAATAAAAGGGGTTTTAATTCCATAATTAAATGCACACACACATGCATAAGAGACATAAACTAGTGCATGTCTTTGTTAACCAGGGAAGTGAGGTAATCAAATGACCTCCTTGGGGCTACTTAAAGCCTCATATTCTCAGGATGTCTAGACTAAATATTTGCTTTTCTCAAATACATATGGATGTATACATATGTAAAGGAAGTAAAACCATGCAAAGATTATAATTTTTTTTTTGATTGAAACATTTATGCATGTGGATTAAAGTTATTATTCAAATTCTAATGTAGAAATACATGTAAATGAAATCAAATAAGTACTTGTCATTGTTAACCAAGGAAGTGAGGTAATCAAATGACCTCCTTGGGGCTAACTAAAGCCTCATATTCACTGGATGTCCGGACTATATACCGACTAACATTTAAATGCATGTAAAGCTACAAATTAATCAAAGAAAAGAAAGCTTCAATCCACACACTTAGGGTATAATCATATACATCTCTTATGTATTTATAACTAGCATTCATAGCATGTAATCATTCATTTATAAGCTTTGAAAAAATATATTTGGATTTAATAGTGATAATAGCCACACATATATCAAATTAAATCAACACATGCAAGCCTAACATAAAGGAAACCATTTAATTTAATTAATTTTGTCAAAAGATGAATGCATAAATCAAATGACATACAATATTTAATATGATTGGAGAGGAATAAATAAACATAAGCATATGATTTCATTCAACCAAACTAATTCCTAAGGACAATCATATCAAATAAAATTATTTAAAGCAAACCAAAGCTTTTTAATATCATTTTTTAATTTGATGTTTAACTTGATTTAAGGAAAAAGAGAAACAGAGAAAGAGGTTTGCTAATCCTAATCTCATCTCATGTTTGTGAGTTAATGTGATTTAATGAGAAGCAATTATGTTAATTTTATGGTTTAATTAAGCTAAGATATTAATTAATTAATTAATTAACCCTTATTTATGTTACCTTAAATTAATTAACTAAATAATTATGAGTCAATGTGATATGCAAATGAATTAAAAAGTAAATTACCAATGGTCATATGAAATAAAAGGGGTTTAATGCAATTGGCACACAATTAATGATTAATTAGACTTAAAGAACTAACTTAATTACTTTTATAATTTTCTCACACATATTGACAAATCATAATTTCATTAAATCACTTTAGGATATTAAACACCTAAAGATCTACCCATGAATTAATTAGGTTCAGATATGTTTTAAGATTTAATTAAACTAATTAATTAATTAATTAATCTATTAATCATTAATTAATTACTCTTGAAAAAGTGAAGAAAATTTAGGGAAAAGATTAGGAGAAAAGCCCCAATCCAAATCTCTAAGCCTCCTCACTATTAGACTGATATATGACCCAATTAATTAAACAAATTAATGTTCTTATGGTTAATTATCACTTAATTATGTTAAGAAGGTAATTAGAGCTTAATCAATCAATTTTCCTAATTAATTAACTAATAAATCTCAAGAAAAATCGGGGAGGCAGAAATCATCCCCCTAAACAATCTCAAAAAATTTATGATTAATTAGTTAATTAATTAGAGAGTAATTAAGGTAATTAACTTTTCAATTAAATCTTAATTAAGCCTAAATTATTATTGAAAATAAATTAAGGATAATTTTAATGGGTTCCTCTCTAAAATACCTTTAAAAAGAGCCTCTGTTTGTACTTTTTGGATTTTTTATAATTTGTTATGAATTATAGAAGTTTCAGCCTTTAAAACTAATTAATTAACCTTAAATAAGCCTAATCCCGTCGGCGTCACATGGCGCATTGACGCGATGTGCTTTCCTCGTGGTGCTGTGGGATTGGCTATTTAAGTAGACATATTTGTGGATGACTTGGATGGTGGCGGGACGCGATATTGATCTCTGCTATCCGATCTTGGATCAAATGACACAGATCAAACCCATGGTTAAAGAAGTTTAAACTAATCTAGCATGATCTGATCACGGTCGTCCATTTCAATCATGCGGAATGGACGACCTGCGATATCTCTTCCCACGAGCAATGAAACTCACCAAGCCCTCAGCCTTCACTCCAAAACAACCCCACACCTTCACCCGAGGGATCCACAAAGATCCAATGGCCAAGATCGGCTCACATGCAATTTTCCTTCACAAAGCTCCAACCCATTTTAAGCTAAAGCTCAATTTCAATGGATTCACCTCATCGGAGCTAAGACTGGTAGTCAGATGTATACATAGTCAAGTTAAGCCCCGTTGAGTGCTGAGAATATTGGCTCCATGCGGATTGCTCGGAAGGCCAAGATTTCTTCTTTGGAAGCTCAGCTTTGATTGAAGTCCACCCTTTGGTGGGCTTGGAGCTCGAGGGAAGGTTCACTTGGCTTCAACGACGTGCATGGAAGGTGTGTGTAAGAGCAATTGGGTTTTAATTTAGAAATGGGGAAGTTGGAATTAAAGATGAGCTCCCTAGTTCAGTTTTGCACAGGGAAGAGAAAATCCAAAGTGGGGAGGGCTTGGAATCGCTCGAGAGGTTGCTAAGGAGTTTCATTTCTCTTGAGAGCTCAGACGAAGTGAATGGTGTGATTTTCTGTGAGAATTGAGGGGGTATACCCCTCAATTGGCTAAGGTATATAGATGGGATTGCTTCCCCAATTTCGGCCGGCCAGCCACCATCAGAGCGACGGAGGGGTCGCAATCGAGTACACGTGGCATGCCATGAGTGGAGGAAGGCATGGGAGGTGGCTTGGGTTTGGCTCCAATTAGGTTTGGGCTAATTTTTGGCTGACCTAAGATGGGATTGGGTTAGGTTAGATCAGCTCCCAAGGTCCCATGGGTTGGTTTCAAGGATTTTGGCTCAATTTGGTCAAATGGGTCAATTTGGGTCATGTTGGGTTAGGTTGACCAATTGGTCAAATTGGGTCAAACCAAGGCTTGGGTTAGGTTTAAATGATGATTTAAATAGTTTTAGCTCAAGTATTTTCAAACAATTTGTCCTAAGTTTGATTTTGGGTCATTTAGATTCATATAGGTCAAATAGGTCAAGTTTACCAATTTGACAAAATTGGCCAAATTAGCTTGGGTTGGGAGTTAGTTCAAGTTCAATTGGTTAAATTAAAATGATTGTAGGCTTTTGTTTGAATAAATTTAGATTTAATTTGGATTTTTGCTAATTTGACCCTTTAGGTCAATTTGGGCTAAGTTGGTCAATTGAGTTCAATTGGACAAATTGGGTTCAATTATGGATTTGGTCAAGTTCAATAATCAATTTGGAATGAACTTGAGCCATTGGTTGTAATAAATTTGGGTTGAATCATGTTTTGACCTATTTTGGCCATTTAGGTCAATTTGGGTCAACTTGGGTCAAATGGCCAGTTGGGTTTGGTTTGGCTCAATTGATGGTTAAGTCATGTTTAATCATTGATTATTAGTTGGTGTGAATCAATGGTTTCAATCAATTTGGTGTATGGTGAGTTTTGGCTAGTTTGGGTTCTATATGGGTTAAGGGTTGACTTGGTTTGACCCAATTCAAGCCAATTGATCATCCTAGGGTGGTCAATGGTCATGGTATGAGGTTTGGATAGGCTTGGTCCAATCCAATTTGGGTTGTATTATAACTTAGTTCATTTGGGTTCTTTAGGCCACTTTGGGTCAAGTGACCTAAATGGGTCAATTGGCTTGGTTTTGGTTTGATCAAGGTTCAATTAGATTTATATATGAGCCTATGATTGAAATACAAATCCAAACTGCAATCAATTTGGGCTATGATAGGTTTTGGTTCATTTAGAATTTTGAAGTCAAAAGGGCTAAGTTTGGCTTGACTTGGGTTGATTTCAATTTGGCTAGATAATTGTAGGTTTCATTTATATTTGGATAGATGATTGAAGGAATAATTGATTCAAGAGAAAATCCATTGATTTTGGCTTGATTTAGATGGGTTTTGGCCAAGTTCAAGGAATTAGCTGAAAGGATTTAAATTGGGTTTTGATTTGATTTTAGATTATTTTTGGCTATTTGAATTTATATTATATTTATATTTGTGAATATAAATGAATATATAAATGACTTATGAGAAAATCACTTGAGTTTGGAGTGGTAAGTATGCCATGGAGGTAAAGTCAAAAGGGCTTAGAAGAAAATTGATTTAGTTTGATTTGGTTTTGATCATTGGAATGTGGGTTTTATTTATATTTGTGAATATAAATGAAGATATAATTTATTTATGAGAAAATCAATTGCTTTTGGGTTGATTTGAATGGGATTTGGCTATGCTCATGGGGGTAGGTCCATATGGCTTAGGAAGGGTCTTGGTTGGATTTGGATTTAGTTTGATTTGGTTTTGGTTATTTGAGTTTATATTTCATTTATATTTATGAATATAAATGAAGATATAAATGATTCATGAAGAGATCAATCAAGTTTGGAGTGATTTGAATGGAATTTGGCTAAGCTCATGGGGGTAGGTCCATATGGCTTAAAAAGGGTCTTGGTTGGATTTGGATTTGGTATGATTTGGTTTGGTTATTTAAGTTTATATTTCATTTATATTTGTGAATATAAATGAAGATATAAATGATTCATGAGGAGATGAATCAAGTTTGGATTGAATTGGGTGGAGATTTGGCTAAGTCCATAGAATTCAGTCATAAGGCTTAAGGAGGATTTGGGAGTTTAAATTTGATTTTGGTTTCAATCATTTGGAATTTAGTTTGGACTTGAATTTGATAAATGATTCAGTGAATGAATTGATCTTAGAGAAAATCAATTGAATTTGGATTGATTTTAATTTGGCTAGGGTTAATACCACAAGATAAAATTATAGGGCATGGGTAGGATTTTGGTTTTGGATTTGATTATGGGTTTTGATCATTTGATTTGGAATTTGGAATTGGATTTGGTATTTGAATTGGATTTGAGGTTTGGTTTGGGAAGATAAACATAGGTTGGGTTTAGGAGATAAGATGGAAAAGTCTCCCTAAATCCCTTAGGCATAACCTAACCCTATAGCTAACCTTTTTAAGTCTCTAGGCTTAGGTTAAGCATTCACCTAATCACTAGAAGTGTCTTAAGACTAAGCAGCTCTTAGTATCTGTAAGATTCATAGATCTATGATGAGGAGATAAAGAACTCATTCCAAAATTGAGGCCAACATACATCTTCTAGAATGAGGGACCACTGGGGTGACACAGTAACAGAGTAACATGTCAGCCCAACCTAGAGCAGCTAATGAGTGAGTGCCACAGGGGGCATTATCCCACATCAAAGTAACCTGAGACAAAAGATGTGTATATGTTTGTGTTCTATTTGAAGTTTGTGTTTATATTGTGTTGATGAAGGATAGGATGATGCTCGGGTTCTCTTACACCTACCCTAAACATGTCGTGGCAGATTCACAAACAAAGATGTTTCCAAATGAAGAGAAGATATGATTTAAAAAGAAACTTTATTGATGATGATTATTTTCAAACATAATTTTATGGATAATATTTCTTTAAGTAAATCCCGTTGATTGGAAACATCAAACACTCTCCTTTATGGTTAATCAGTTGATATGGTCCTCGTTGGTAGGCCTTTTCTATGATAAAAGGGCCTTCCCAAGTGGGTTCAAACTTGTCTCCCATCTTATGAGGACCAACAATTAGTCTCCTTAGAAGTAAAATAAGCTCTCCTACTTGAAAATCTTTAGGATGGACCAACTTGTTGTGAG
Source organism: Cymbidium sinense (assembly GCA_021442155.1). Lineage (NCBI taxonomy): Eukaryota > Viridiplantae > Streptophyta > Magnoliopsida > Asparagales > Orchidaceae > Cymbidium > Cymbidium sinense. The sequence continues at coordinate 85,798,085 of CM038228.1, forward strand.
CTTGAATCATTTTGGCTTTGTATAACTCGAGGTTCTAGCATGCCCATAGGTGTCTCTCCTCCAAACCTTTGAGCTCTTCTAATAGCAACTTGGCATTCTGCTCCATTGTGATCTTACTACCCACAACTATCCTTAGTGATGGGAGTTGGACTTCTAATGGTAGAATAGCTTCAAACTCATACACTAAGAAGAAAGGAGTAGATTGGGTTGGAGTTATGTATGTGGTGCGATAAGCCCACAAGGCTTCAACTAACTGCTCATGCCATTATCATTTATTATCATCGAGGATTTTCTTCAGTATCTGGATGAGAGTTTTGTTGAAGGCTTCTACAAAGCCATTTACCCTCGGGTAGTAGATGATAGAGTATCTCTAATCTACATTATGTCTCTGGGCAAAGTTGTTGATTTTTGGTACTCTTGAATGTAGTACCATTATCGGATATAATTTGTTGAGGCACCTCAAACCTATATATAATATGATTCCTGAAAAATTGGAGCACATGCTGAGCTGTGAACTCTCTGAGTGGGATCACCTTCACCCACTTAGAAAAGTAATCGGTGGTAGCTAGGATAAACTGATGACCTTTGGAAGAAGGAGGATCAATCGGACCCACTATGTTGGTACCCCCAACACTCAAGTAGCCAGGAGGCCAATGTAGGGTGTAGAATATTGGGTGGCTGGTGTAGGACCACATCGTGCACCTAACATTGGTGGCATCACCTAGCTACATCCATGCAATCTGTGATCATCGATGGCTAGTAGTATCCTAGTCTCTTGATCTTGGCTTTCATCTTCAGACTGGATTGGTGCGCTCTGCATAAGCCTGAGTGTACCTCGATCATGATCTTATGGGCTTTGTGTTTGTCTAAATAATGTAATCACATATGAATGTAGGATCGCCAGTACATGGTGCCATCCATGAGAGCGTAAGAAAGTGCCCTCTGCTTCATCTGATGTGGTAGCGACTTCTCTTGAGATAGTTTACCTATATTTAGATAATCCATGAATGGTTGCTTCCAATTCAACTTCTTGTCCTTTTTGGCAACGACAACCTCCCCTTCAAGAGAGTACCTTTTGATGAGTTCAACATCAATAGAGGATAGGACTTGTCTATTTTGGACCATTATTAGTATGGACTCATCTTTCGGGCATGCCAACTCCTTGGCAAGTTCGGCTAAAGCATCTGCTATGGCATTTTCTCCTCGAAGAATCTTGTAAATGGAAACCTCTGGGATTTGGGCCAACAACTCCATAGTGTACTTATGGTTATGATGGAGCTTAGGGTTTAGAACCTTATAGGACCCAGTAATTTGGTTGATTACTAATTGAAAATCCCCAAATATGTTAATGTTCTAGATGCTTAGAGTAATGGCTAACTCCAGACAAGTAATCAAAATCTTATATTCAGCTTCATTGTTGGTGCATGGATTCGATAAGTGATATGAGAATCTCATCACATCATAGTCCAGAGTTAGGAGAACTATTCCTACCCTAGCCTTTCCTAGGATATTAGATCATGGTTCTTCTCCCCTTTGATAGTAAGCCACATCATCAAAGTACATCTCCCAACGGTGAATGCTAGTGTCCCCTAAGTTCATGATTTGCTCGTCGAGGAGGTCATCATTAAGCAGGGAATCAGCAGGAAGTAGGTGTGTTGCTAACAAATCTGCTAGTGCTTATCCTTTCACCGCACAGAGGGGTATGAAAGTAATGTCAAATTGTGCCAAAATCATGGACCAATTCACCAACCAACTGGATAGCGTCGACCGTGTCATGAGATGTTGCAATGGATTGATCCTAGATATCAAGCTCACCTTATGAGAAAGCATGTAATGTCATAGCTTTTGAGATGCATAAACTAAAGCTACATAATGCTTTTTAATAGGTGGATAATTTTCCTCAGATAGAGATTAGATGGTGGCTGAGGTAGTAGAGTGCACTCTCTTTCCCTTCATCAGTGGCTTGGGCCAACAAAGCACCAAGGGAGTTGTCTAATGCAGCAGTGTAGAGGATCAATGACTTGCCCGGGATAGGGGCTGCTAGAACTAACGACATCATCAGGTAATGCTTGATGTCTTTGAAGGGATGCTGGTGACATCCCACTTAAACTTGGAGTCCTTTTTGATAAGTGTTGAGAATGGCTGGCATCTTTCTGATAGGTTGGATCTAAAGCATCTTATATACACCAACCGCCGTTGGAATGATCTGAGTTGAGTTAGACTTTTTATAGGGTGGCATTTCTCAACTTCTTGACAAGAGGATGTTGCTCCTAGAAAGAACCTCTGAGTCTTCACATCTTTGGATGACTTAAGGAATTCCTTAACTACCAATCCCTCAACTTTTTGTGAGGAAAGTGGGTTAGAGCTAAGGTTCCTAACTGATGTCTTACTGTTCCACATATAGACTTGGATACATTTATGCTTTGCTTTAGAGCCCAATATTCATCACTATCCTACTCAAGTGTCACCTCAAAAGGGATCTACTGCTGAGAAGAGCTCACAAGTGTGCTAATCACATAAGACTCATCCTCTAAATTAGATTCTAAGTCTATGTGGTTAGCAAGTGTACTCTTAGTGACTAGGACATACCTCATATTGGGTGGCCAATATGGAGGCTTTCCACCCTGGTCCCGAACTATCCTCTTCCTCTCAGTGGGTGGAGGTCATCATCCTACCCATATGTTCAAATGGAGTAACCGTGGGTGGAATCTAATGTCGCTCTACATCTTCCCCTAAGTCCATGCCCCTTTATTTTCTTTTCTTTATTTCTATTTATTTTTATTTTTTTCTTTTATTTTATCCCTCATGGGGATCTTGACTAAGCTCATGAGAATGGACTTGCAAATTTTGGGGGCGAAAATAGGCTATATCTACATATATCTCGACCTTATGAAATGTGAATGGTTTGAGATCTCCTTTGACTTAATACTCAATCCTACCTCTCATGAACTTCATGCATTGATGTAGAGAGGATGGAACTGTGTTATTTTCATGTATCCACGGTCTCCCAAGCAAAGAATTGAAAGATGTATATGAGTCTATGATGTAAAACTTGGCTTCAGTCTTCTAATCATCTATCTCCAATGGCAACACTATGGAGTCTAAGGCCCTCTCGCCTTGTTCATTGAATCCTCTTAACAACATCCTTTTCTTTTGAAGTTTGGAGATGTCAATCCTCAAGCAGTCAAGGGTTCTTAGACTCATAATGTGGAATGAAGCACCCTGGTCAACCAAAACTCTGGATAGCCTGTGTCTGCCAACATCCACTGTAATGTAAAGAGGGAGGTTGTGCTCTATCGTACCTAGAGGTATGTCTTCATCACTGAATACGACTCCTAGAATGTCCTTCAAGTGGTGTACCTCCTCTTCAGTTGTGGTCAGCTAATCTAAGCATAACTATGGATCAAGAAGAGCCTTGATCAGAGATTACCTCATATCTTTAAATAAGATAAGGGTGTCATATATGTTTAACTTAGCTGGCAACTTTTTAAGGTGAGCTAGGATATTATAATCAACTCTGACTTGATCCTCCAAAAGCACATCCATAGGTGGAGCATCCTGTGGAGGGGCTATCTACTCACTGGAACAAAATGACTTGTTTATCCTTTATGGTGTTAATTTTTGAGATGTGAGACACCACACAAATCTTAGGGGGTACTTATTGAAGTGATTGGGTATGATATTAAGGAATGGTGCACTATCTTGAAATATAGAAATCACCACCCTATAATGGACATAATCACCTAATAAGGACTCCTGAGGCATGATGGGTCTTTGGATGTACCATAGATTTTCCCATACTCTACATGGAAAAGTAAAACAGGGTTTATTTTAAGCCAGGTTCGCTAAGTTCCCTATGGAAGCAAGCCTCCATAGTTAATTACATCTTAAGAAATGAGAATTCCCTAAGAATACTCTCGATTAAAGTGGACAATTAGGGTCTCTAAAGATTTCAAGGTTAAGACTATCAAAGGATTGGTTGTATTGGAAAATCAAGCGGAAAAACTCAAGGAGAAGACTTATTATTGAAGCTAAAGAGAATAAGTAGAAAATGCTCGTGATATTAGGAAACTTAGTGAACATTACAATCTATCTTATGTTCGGGCTTTATATGTTTGAAATTAAAGAGATTTAGTTATTTTGAGTTGAAATTTTTTTAGATTACTAAGGCTTATAATCCATCAACATAAGATTATGGAAATGCCTAAGAGGTGAGGATTTATGCTTGCAGCCCAAAGAAAATAACTACCTCAGATCCTAGATCTAGGGAGCTTTGGCATAAGCCAAAGCATCACCTAAGTCTAAGCGAAGATGGGTATATAGTTTACCTCCATAAGAGAGGATAAACCACCCAACTGCTAGGCTTACAACCATCTAGAGTGGCAGCCAGCTAACTCCTCATACATTTTAAATCCATGTAGTCTGGTCATATGAATTGCAAGATAGTAAGGGTAGTTATTATTTAGAAAGAGACTAAAGTCCTTAAACCCTATCCCTAAGAGACAAGAGCATGAGTGGTATGAGTACTGACTTAATCTACAAATGCAAATCTTTTTAAATTTTATTTGATTTTGGACACTTTATTTTGACAAAAGCTTTAGGATTTTGACGTCTATATGCATTATGAAATTAGATTATTGGCTAAATCAGTAAGAAAGGGGTGTTTTCCATCACAAGGGATGTCTTCTCAGATCAAGCATTCCCCTATCATGCAAGGATGGAGATCCCCTATTTTCAAGAGATGAAATAATATGCATGCATATTATGAGACATTCAACTATTCAACTAAGGGGTTGCTAAATCTTTTAATTATTTTATTTAATGCCTAAGCTTTATGGTAAGGTTATGAGTTGTAGAAAATTTTAGTTATGTGTTGCAGTTGGGTAGAAAATTTAATTTTCTCCAAGAACCTAGTTCCATCCTTCATGCCATTTCTAAGAGACTAAGAAAAGCATGCCATTTCTAATGTGCAATTTTAAACATAACATCAATCAATTTTATAAAACTAGTGCAAAAGAATAAAAGGCCAGTGTGATCGGGTGTCGTCGTACAACCCAAAAAGAAAAGATGGGTAGTTGAGCCCTGTCCTTATACAACCTAGAATTATAAAAGAATAATTACAATTTATAAAATGCTATGGGGGTCTTCATGTCTTCATGTATTTATGTATCTTCCTCCTTCTTTGATTTGGATGGGCTTGCTTCAAAGGCATCACAGGGCCACCCAGGATAAAGCTTTCTAGCCACTGCTCATCCTAATCCCCTATAACATTCATCCTAATTCCAAATTAGAAAATAACATTAAGAACAGAAAAAGTAAATCTAACTACACCTGCAAAGTAAGTGTTAGCTAAACATACATACAACCCAAGCAATTATATTTATAATTTGGTCTTAGTACCCTGCACATGGGTAACCAAGCCCACCTATCCTAACTTGAATTACACTAAGGAGGTTTAAGCAACTGACAAAAGAGAGCATTTATATTTATTTTTAAGCACCCTTTAAGCATAATCCTCTATAGAAATTATGATTAGGCTAAACACGACCTACCATCCAGTCTATGAAGCATACACCCTAACATTCAATCTAAAACATTACATCACAAAATAAAATATAAATCAAACCAAGCATCATCCAAACATAAAGCTAGAAGTAGTGACTTAATTCTAATGTGTGTGTTAAGGCTTGTGCAGTATGTCTTGCTAAGCATTAGAGTTGTAGTTCTCTAAGGGGATGTTTGGTTGCCTGCACTTAGAGTGTAAAGTAAACTAAATACAAGGAATTTAACTTTTTGAGTGTTTGGTATGGTGCAAAGTAAAATTGTAATGCATTTGCAGTGTATTTAAAATGCATTAGAATGATCATTTTTGGTGTATTAGGAATTCTCCGACGGGTGAATTCTAAATAAACCAAAACCGTAAAGTTTTTGTCACCACCGCCATTTACGCCACCATCGGCCATCGCTATATCGACTCCGCCACAGTCACCGCCACCGCCAATCACCACCGGATACCACCAGATTATGTGGCCAGCTGTCTTTCGCACGCCTGCCCACCCATAACCTGAAAAATACTTTACATTACATTTTATTTACCCAACAAAAAAAGAACTCATGTATTTATAGTATTTTCAACCAAACAATCCTAAAGTAATCCAAATACACTACTTTCCTTTTACACTATATTCCTTTTTTAGGAAACCAAACAACCCCTAAGTGTAGAAGGATTCAATTTAACAAAAAGGGTTGGTTTTAGTTTAAGTTATTTAGTAAATTTGAGGATTTTAATTTGTGTTTTCTTTTATTTCATTTGATTACACTTAGCATCTAAGTGTTATAAAGAGAAGAAAGAGGATTACCCCCTTTTATCCCTAATTTCTAAAGCATTTAGTTCTCTTTAGTGGATGGCTTATTACATATTTTAGATTAATCCTAAGTGTAGGTTCACTTTAAATAAATCTATTCAATGTGAAAAGCATCTTAAGATTAATCTAATCGAACTACTATCACATGACATATGTTACATTATTCCTTCCATCATATGTAACATGCATATGATTAAATCCTAAGTATACCTATACATGAAATATGTTTTGGCACACTTATATGAAGAATGTACATATGTATTTAAAGTTTATATATTTTATTTAATTGAATTATTTAATCATATTAATTTAAAGCTCTATCAAAACTCTTATACAAAAATGCATAGGGATGAAATTAAGTAGTTACGTGTCATTGTTAACCAGGAAAGTGAGGTAATCAAATAACCTCCTTGGGGCTAACTAAAGTTTGTGTTCCCAGAATGTCCAAACTATATACCCATTTGCATTCAAACATATGTAAATTTGCATACATAAATATAAGAAAGAGAGCTCCCAATCATATGATTAATTAATTCAACAACTTAGTCACTCATGAATGCATGGATTTTTGATAAAAGAAAGAGGGGTTCTAATTCCATAATTAAATACACACACACACATGTATAAGAGACATAAGCTAGTACATGCCATTGTTAATAAGGGAAGTGAGGTAATCAAGTGACCTCCTTAAGGCTAACTAAAGCTCATATTCCCGGGATGTCCAGACTAAACACTTGCTTTTCCCAAATACATATGGACGTATACATAAATAAAGGAAGAAAAACCATGTAAAGATTGCATTTTTATTTAATTGAAACATTTATGCATATGGATTAAAGTTCTATCAAAATTCTAATGTAGAAATACATGTAAATGAAATCAAATAAGTACATGTCGCTATTAAGCAAGGAAGTGAGGTAATCAAATGATCTCCTTGGGGCTAACTAAAGCCTCGTGTTCCCGGGATGTCCGGACTATATACTTATTAACATTCAAATACATGTAAAACTACATATGAATTAAGGAAAAGAAAGCTTTTCTCCATATAGTTAAGGTATAATCACATACATCTCTTATGTATTTATAACTAGCATCATAAAATATATTATTACCCATTTATAAGCTTTTTGAAAATACATTTGGATTTAATAGTGATAATAACCACACATATATTAAATTAAATCAACACATGCAAGCTTGGCATAAAGAAAAACCATTTGATTTAATTAATTTTGGAAATATGAATGTATGATTTCAAGTGACATACAACATTTAAGATGATTGGAAAGGAATAAATAAACACAAATCTGTTATTTCATTAAATCAAATTAATTCCTAAGAACAATCATGTCAAATAAAACTACTTAAAATAAACCAAAGCTTTTTGTGTATCATTTTTGAACTCATGTTTGATTTGATTTAAGAAATGTGAGAAGAGATTTATTGATCCTAACCCATTCCCATGTTTATGAATTGATTTGGTTTAATAAAATATGATTAAGTTGATTTTATGGATTAATTAAGTTAAGGTATGAATTAAATCAATTAATTATCCCTTACCTATATTACCTTAAAATAATTAACTAAATAATTATGAGCCAACATGATATGCACATGAATGGAAAATAAATTTTTAATGATCTTAAGAAATAAAGGGGCCTAATACAATTGGCTCATGATTAATAATTAATTAAGTTAAGGAACTTAATTAAGTACTCTTATAATTCTCCCACACATGTGGGCTAATTATAATTTCTTTAGGATTCCTTTAGGTTGTTGAACATTTAAGGGTCTACCCAAGACTTCATTAATTGAGATTCCATGTGATTATAATTTTAATTTGATTAATTGATTAAGCCTTGATTAATTTAATTAAAGAAATAAACTTAGAAAAATAGATTAGGAAGGAAGCCCTAATCTTATCCCATAAGTTCATTCACTGTTAAGCTACAATTAACCACTTAATTAATTTATTTATTACTATTCATGACATTACTTAATTATTAATTAATTTAAGAGATTAATTAGAGTTTAATTAGTTAATCACTAATTAAGCAATCCCACAAAATTATGGGAGGAAGAGGTCATCCCATTGGATTAGCACACAAAGTTTGGGGTTAATTACTAGTAATTAAAGAGTAATTAAGTTAATTAATTTTGTTATTAATCCTTAATTAAGCCCAAATTACTATTCAAAATTAATTAGAGTTTAATTAGTTAATTTCATTAATTAATTAAGCAATAAATCCCAATAAAATTATGGGAGGAAGAGGTCATCCCATTGGATTAGCACACAAAGTTTGGGGTTAATTACTAGTAATTAAAGAGTAATTAAGTTAATTAATTTTGTAATTAATCCTTAATTAAGCCCTAATTACTATTCAAAATTAATTAAGAATATTTTTAATAAATTCTCTTATGAAATACCTTCAAAATAAATATTTATTTGCATTTTTATATTTTTTTCTATGATTTATTATAATGTTTCAAAGTTTCAGTTAATTTAAACAATTTTTCATGATTTTTATAAATTCTATTAATTTATTTTTACTAAAATTAACTATTTGAGCTTCAAAATGCAATATCTCATAATCCAAAAATCTTTTTGACATGAATTTTTTATGGTAGATGTATTTTAACTTAAATTTCAATTCCTAAAAATTTCCAATCAATTTGATGTGTATTTTTGGTTTAATTAATAAAATTTTATTTTCACTAAAACCTAAATTAACCTCATAATAATTAGTTAAAATTAGGGATTTTGCATTTGTTGGATTCCTCTCAAAAGACAAATCCAACGAGCCCTTATTTGTAATTTTTGATTAAGTATTTTATTTTCTATGAATTTTTGAAGTTTTAGATGATTTAAATAATTTTTAAAATCCTAATTTCTTAACTAACTAAATACGCGTTGACGGCAACGCTGATGCAACTGTATCGCGATTGGGTCACACAGCAAGAAAAGGCGCATGAAGCAAGGTTCTGATCGGCCATTCAATCGCAGATCGGATGATCCATTGGATCCACGATGTGAAGGCTGAAATCATGCGGATGTAGCATGAAATGACAACCATCTATTTCTCTAAAGTGAGATTGAACGGTTGCTGCTTCCTAGCCGGTGAAAGCGACAGGATGAATAGTAAATCTAGAGGATTTTTATGAGCATTTCACAAAATTGAATGAAATTTCATCCGAACGGGCTCAATTTCACATCAATTCTCACCGAAAAGCTCTTATTTTTTGCATTGGGATTATGTAAAATAAAAGATGCAAGGGTTTTCTAATGGAAATTTCTAAAATAAAGCAAACATCATTACAAATAAGAGATCCTATGGTCGGCTATGGGATTTGGGAATTACCTCACCTGGGATGGTTTTCGACGATCCTGAGCAAACTTTAGAAGTGTGATGAACCTAGATCCTTGCCTCCTCTTGGAATGTTGTGTCCACTGATGGCCTCCACCTCCTTACCAAAATTTGCTCAATTTGGTGTTCTTCTAGCCCAAAGGAAGTAGGGAATGGGTTTCTAGTTGCTTGGGGGAGCTCTTAGAGAGTGTGTGAAAGCAAAATGAGTTCTCCTTTTGCTTCTTTCCCTTTGTGCTTAGTTTTGGCCAAAAATCACCACTAATGGTGATTTTTGGCTCCTAGTGGATGTCCTATGGCTTGAGGTGGTTCGTAATGGCAGGGAATCATCTAAAGTGGCTTACTTTGGTTGGCTAAGAGGGATTAGTGGCTATCAAAAGGGATTAGTGGGTGTACTATAGGTTTCAAATTCTCTAATGGGGTAGGTGAGGTTAATTCACCTCCCCATGAGTCATGGATAACCCAACCACCTCTTGGGTCAGGTTGAGCAATGTCTTAGGTGCCTAGGTGGACCATTGAGAGGGTGTCAAGTGGCCAAAGAATGAAAATGACCACTTATATATGTGACTTGTCTTATGTGATACCCTTAGCCTAAGGGTAGGATGGTCATTTGACATTGAATTTGATTTAGGCATATTTGAAATGAGTCAAAAGTGGGTTGGGTGAAATTTCATGTCATTTGGAATTCATTAGGTTAGGTTTGGCTCAATTTGACCCATTTGGGTCAAATTAGGTCAAAATGGTTTAGGTTGATCAATATGTCAAACTGGGTCAAACCAAGGGTTGGGTCAAGTTCATATGACCATTTGGAGTGTATTGGTGTCATTAGTTTGGTTTAATTTGGTTTAGGCTTGGCTTTGGTTCATTTGAGTTCATTTGGGTCAAATGGGTCAAGTTGACAAATTTGCGCCAATTGACCAAATTAGCTTGGGTCATGACTTAGCTTGGGTTTGGTTGATCATTTGGAATGTGTTGTGAGCTTTGGTTGAGTTCAATTTGGATTTGATTGGGTTTTGGTTTTGGCCCTTTACAATAGAGTCATTCTAATGAGTCAATGGGCTAGGGCTTCTCAATTAAAGGTCAAGTCATGTTTAAGTATTAATTTTGGGTTGTTATGAATCATTGGTTTCAAGAGATTTAGCTTAGGTTGCAATTTGGATAGTTTAGGTTCATTGGGTTAAAAAGGTTTGACTAGGTTTGACCCAATTTATGATAATTGATCAACCTACGATTATCAATAATCATGTCATGAAGTTTGGATTAGCTTAATTTACTTTGATTTGGATTAAATTAGATTTTGGTTCATGTAGGACAAATTGGCCACTTTGGGTCAAGTGATTCAATTGGGTTTAGTTGGCTTAATTTTGGGTTGAGTTTGATTTAGTTGAGTTTATATATGGATTTAGAATTGATATATAAATCCAATTGCAATTGGTTTGGGTTCAAATGAGTTTTGGTTCACCTGAAAATTTCAAGTCAAATAGGCTAAGTTGGGTTTGACTTGGGTTGATTTTGATTTGGCTTGATGATTGTAAGTTTCATCTATATTTGGATAGGTAATTGAATGAATGATTGATTCAAGAGAAAATCCATTGGTTTTGACTTGATTTGGATGTCATTTGGTTGAGTCCAAGGAATTGGCTCGAAAGGTTCAAATTTGTATTTTGATTTGATTTGGATTTAGTTTTGATGATTTGAGTCTAGATTTTAATTATATTTGTGAAGATGATTGAAGATATGATTGATTCATAAAGAAATCAATCAAGTTTAGATTGAATTAGTTGGAAATTTGGCTAAATCCATGGGATCCAATCATAAGGCTTAAGGAAGTTTTGTGGTGTTTATTTTTGGATGTGGGACACCACGTAGATCTTAGGGGTTTATCAAGGTGATCAGTTAAAATTAAGAATGATGCACTATCTCAAAAGATAGAAATCATCATCATATAATGGACCTAATCACCTAATAAAGACTCCCAAGGCATGATGGGTTTTCAAATATACTAGAGATTTTTTCCCTACTTTACATGAAAAAGTAAAGCAAGGTTTTTATTAAACCATGTTTGTTAAGTTCCCTATGAAGGAAAGCCTCCATAGTTAGTTACATCCTAAAGAATAAAATCCCTTAGAATACACTCAACTAAAATAACAATTAAACTCTCCAAATATTTCAAGGCTAGACTATCAAAGGATTGTTTGTATTAGAAAATCAAGTAAGAAAACTCAAGGAGAAGACTTATTATCAAAGCCAAAAGGAATGAGTAAGAAATGCTCATGATACTAAGAAACCTAGTGAGCATTCAAATATATTCTATGGTTGTGCTTTATATATTTGAAATTGAGATGATCAACTTAATTAAAGTTGATATTTTATTATAAAGCTAGGACTTATAATCCAACAACACAAGATTGTGAAAATGCCTAAGAGGTGAGGATTTATGCTAGTATCTCGAAGAAAACAGCTTCCTCAGATCCTAAATCTAGAGAGCTTTGGCATAAGCCAAAGGATGACCTAAATCTAAGCCAAAATGGGTATATGGTTTACCTCCACAAGAGAGGATAAACCACCTGACTGGTAGACTTACAACTGCTTGGAGTGGCCGCCAACTAACACCTCATATGCTTTAAATCCATGTAGTCCGATCTTATGTATTGCAAGATAGCTTGGGTGGTTATTTAATTTGAAAGAGACTAAAACCCTAAACCAAGTCCCTAAGAGACTATAACATGAGTGGCATGAGCATATGACTTAGTCTAAAATGCAAATCTTTTCATATTTTATTTTTTTTTGACTTATTCATTTTGACAAAAGCTTGGGATTTTTTATACCAAAATGCATGATGAAATATAATTATTGACTAAATCAGAGAGAAGAGGGTGTTCTCCACCACAAGGAATACCCTCACAGGCCAAGCATTCCCCTATCATGCAAGGATGGAGATCCCCCATATCTAAAGAAGAAGGAATATGATATGCATAATGTGAGACATACAACCATACAGCTAAAGGGTTGCTAAATCTTTCAATCATCTTATTTAAAGCCTAGGCTTTATGATGAGATTATTAGTTGATTAAAATTTAATTATGAATGATTAATTGGGTAGAAAATTTATTTTATCCTAAGAGCCTACCACATCCAAGACACACATTCAAACATCAAGCATTAAGAAACTATAAAAAGCATGATGTTCTAATGCGTAATCTAAACACAACATCAATCGAACATGTATAAATTAAGTAAAAGAATAAAAGCCCGGTGCAGTCGGGTTCTGTCATACACCCTGAAAAGAAAAATGTGTAGCCGAGCTCTACCCTTATACAACCCGAAACATAGAAGAATAATTAAAATTTATAATGAATGAATGCTATGGGGGTTTTCATATCTTTATTCTTCTTGACTTCACTTCCTTCCGCTCCACTCAAGGCATCCCAACAAAGCCCGTCATCCTAAATCCTCCATAGCACTAATCTTAATTCCTAATGCAAAATTACATTAAAAAATAGAAAAAGTAAATCTAACTACACCTGCAAAATAAATGTTAGTTAAACATACATACAATCCCAAGCAGTTATATCATAATTTGGACTTAATTGTACATGGGTAACCAAGCCCACCTATCCTAACTTGGATTATGCTTAGGGGGCATAAGCAGCTTGTAAAGAGAGCATTTATATTTATTTTTAAGCTGCCCCTTAAGCATAATTCCCTGTAGAAAACATGATTAGGCTAATCACAATCTACCATCTAGTCTACGAAGCATACACCCTAATATCTAGTCTAAAATACTATATCACAAAACAAGACATGCACCAAACATACACTGTCCTAACTTAGGACTAGAAGTGATGACTTAGCTCTAATGTGTATGTTAAGGTTAATGTGGTATGTCTCACTCGGCATTAAGATTATGTTTTTCTAAATGCACAAAGAATTCAATTTAACCATAAAGGATGATTTAACTTCAAGTTGTTTAATTGATTGAGAATTTTAATTTGTGTTTTATTTTGTTCCATATAATTACACTTAACAATTAAGTGTTATAAAGAGAAGAAAGAGGCTTGCCTTCTTTCATCCCTACTTAAGCCACTTTCTAAAGAATATTAATTTGATTTAGTTCCCTTTAGTGAATGGCTTATTTACATGATTTAATTAACTTTAAGTTTAGGTTCACCTTAAATAATTTCATTCAATATGAAAGGCTTCTTAAGATTAACTTAATTAAATTACTATCATATGACATATATCAAGTTATTCCTTTCCATCACATGTAGCATGCATATGACTTAATTCTAAGTATAACTATACGTGCAACATATTTGTTTTAGCACACTTGGATGATGAATGTAGATGTGTGCATTTGTTAAAAAAATGAGATTTTCATTCATTAGATAAATGCACATACAAGTGTATAAAAGTTTTAAGCAGATTTTTTGCCTTTGTTAAACCAGGAGAGTGAGGTAAAGACCTCCTTGGGGCTACTTAAAGTCTTGCGTCCCCCGAATGTCCTAACTAGATATACCCACTATTCTTGAATACACACGAATGTACAAATGACTACAATAATGGAAAATCATGCAAAAGTTGTATCTCTTTCAATTGAATTATTTATACATGTGAGCTAAAGTTAAAAAGGAAATTTTCATTCATTAGCTAAATGCACATAAAAGTGTATAAAAGTTTTGAGCAGATATTTTTCCATTGTTAAACCAGGGGAGTGAGGTAAAGACTTCCTTTGGGCTACTCAAAGCCTTGAGTCCCCAGAATGTCCAGGCTAGATATACCCACTATTCTTGAATACACATGAGTGTACAAATGACTACAAGAATGGAAAATCATGCAAAAGTTGTATTTCTTTCAATTGGATTATATATACATGTGAGCTAAAGTTATATCTAAATTTTAATGTAGGAATACATAGGAATGAATTGAAACAAATGTTGTGTCCTTTTCAAATGGGCTATACACTTGTTAACATTCAAACCTTATGTAATTCATATAGACTAAAGAAAGAGAACTCCATATCACATGTTCTAAGCCATAGACACATGCAAGCTTATAGACATTTATAACTATTATCACTCCAAACATGAATGCATGAAAACATGAATGCATGAAATCGCATGACACACATCATTTAATATGATTGGAAAGGAATAATAAGACAAAAAATGCATGTTTCATTCAATCAAACTAATTCTTAAGGACAATCATCTCAAATAAAAGAATTTAAAGAAAGCCAAGGCTTTTTAATCATCATTTTAAGTTTATATTTTGATTTGATTTAAAGAAATGAGGAAAAGTTTGTTGATCCTAATCCATTCCTATGTTTGTGATTTAATTTAGTTTAATGAAAAAGGTAATTTGGTGAATTTATGAGTTAATTAAGTTATCTTTAGGCTTTAAGTACATTAATTAACCATTACCTATATCACCTTAATATAACTAATCAAATAATTATGAGCCAACATGGAATGTATAAAATTAAATTGCAATGATCCTATGAAATGAAAGGGCCTAGTGCAATTTGGCTCATAATTAATGATTAGTTAAATTAAGGGATCTAATTAAGTACACTTATGGTTTTCTTACATTTGTAGATTAACCATAATTTCCTTAATCTCCCTTAGGTTATTGAACCTAAGAAGGTACCCAAGCTTCAATTAATTAGGTTATGATGGGTTTTGGATTTTAATTTGGTTAATGAAACCATTAATCACTTAATTAAATTTAAACTTAATTACCACATGGGTTAACTATCCTCCAAATGAAGTGGACTAAGAGAAAAGATTAGGAAAGAGGACCCAATTTGAACCCAATTAATTAATTAATTTACTATTCATGTGATTAATTAACCCTTAATTAAGTTATGAGAGTACTTAAGGCCTAATTAGCTAACTCTCCTAACCAATTAACCAATAAATCCCAAGAAAATTAGAGGAGGTAGAGGTCATCCCCTTAAATAACTTCAAAAATTTTGGGATTAATTAATTAATTAATTCATTAGGGAGTAATAAATATAATTAATTTCTTAATTAAACCCTGATTAAACTTTAATTACTGCTCAAAATCAATTAAGGATATTTTTAATAAATTCCTCTCTGAAATACCTTCAAAATGATATTTATTTTTATTTTTTTGATTTTTCTATGATTTGTTATGATTTTCAAACTTTTAGCTTATTTAAATGATTTTACTTGAATTTTATAAAATCTATTAATTTATTTTTACTAAAATAGACTATTTGAGCTTCAGAATGCAAAATCTCCCTATCTAGAAATCATTTTGACTTAAAAATTTTTATGATAGATGTATTTTAACTTCAATTTCAAAATTTCAAATCAATTTGATGTGTATTCTTGAATTAATAAAAGTTGGTTTTCACTAAAACCTAAATTAAGCTAAAACTATTTAGTGAAGTTTGGGGATTTTATGTTTGTTGATTTCTCCAGAAAGAAGAATCCAATGATTCCTTATTTGCAATTTTTCATTACGTATTTTATTTTTTATAAATTTTTAAAGTTTCAAGTGATTTAATTAATTTTTAAAATCCAAAAATCCAGAATTTCTTAGTTAACCTAGTCAGCCCAACGCAGGGCTGACGGGGCAACGAGGTGCCACATGATTGGACCGTGTGGCATGTGATTATGCATGACACGTGGTGCCACGCGGTGCTATGCAATTGGCTAGGATGGTATAACGTCAAGAAAACAAGGGAAAATGCGAGGAGGGGCGCACTTTCGATCGAACGGTCTAGATCGAATACGCATGATCCGAGGGCCTAAACCATGCAATCTGGTTTTAAATCACAGTCGTCCATTTCCATGAATGCTGAATTAGATGGCTGGTGAGCTATCCTCTTCCTAGCCGACAAAAATGATGTCTAAATAGTGCAAATCGACGGGATTTTCACAAAAAATTGCAAAACTGAATGAAATTTCATCTGATTGGGTCAATTTCATGTCGATTCTCACTGAAAAACTTATATTTTTACATTGGGATTATATGAAATGGAAGATGCAATGGTTTTCTAAGTAAAATTCCTAAAATCATGCAAAAATTCTCACAAAAAAGCAATCCTATGGCTGGTTACGAGATTTAAAAATTACCTCATCAGGGATGATTTTTGGTGGCAAAGATGATTCGAATACACTCCTGAATGTGAGATGAAGCTTTGGAATGAATCTAGACTCTTTCCTTGCTTCGGATCATCATAATCACGAATCTCCGCCGCACTTCATCGGAATCCACTTGAATTTGAAGATTTTCCATTGAAGGGAAATGGGAATGGATTGTGCTTGCTTGCTGGAGTTCCTAGGAGCTCTCTAATGCAGAAATTAGATCTATTTTATGCCTCTTTTCTCCCTCCCTTAATGGTGGTCTAAAATCACCATTAATGGTGAAGGGGAGATGGTTGGGTTTTAATCCAAATTGAGCAAAATGGGTTAAATGATCCAACTAACCCATTTGAGATCTCATTTAATTTAGATTTATTTAGTATTATATTTAAACATGTTCATTTGATGATTTTGAGCCTTTAGAGTGATTTAATTTGGATAATTTTTGGTATGTTGACTTTTTACTTAATGGGGCCCACATAGGTTAACTCTAAGTCAAATGACCTATTTTCAACTTTGAAACTTCATTTAAATTTATTTTTGAGTTCATTTATGTTTATGTACTGATTATGTGCTTTTGGTTCAATTTAATTTAGTTTATTTTGATTAAATTTAATTTTTTTGGACTTAAGTGATTTTGAGCTTAAAAGGATTAATTGAGTTAATCAACCTAATTACCTCAACCCAAGCTCAATTAGATTTAGATTTCAATACAAATATGTTTGATTTAGATTTTTTTGAGTTTCATTAAATTTGGGTTTAATTTAGGCTTTGGCTAAGGAGATAGGCATGAGCTTGTTTAGGCCATAGGGTGGGTGAGTCACCTTGGGTCCTAAGACTTTTCCTAATCATATGGCAAACCCTCCTAAAGTCTCTTGGTTTAGGTTAAGTGTTCACTTAGCCACTAGAAGTGTCCTATGACTAAGGAGTTCTAGTGTCTAGAAGATTTCTATACTATGATGGGAAGATTGAATCCTCACTCCAAAAGTGAGGTCAATAAAAGGACCCCCAATAGGTGTGGTGTAACTGACAAGGGACACCGCATGTATTGGCTTGACCGAGATGATCAATAATGTCCAAAGGAATGCAAGCGCTAATGGAGACCATCTTTACCTAAACCAAGAGGGAGATAGAATCACGATCTTACTAAAATGCAACTCATCTTATACCATGGGTATAAGAGAGCCAAGAAGATTTGGCTATGAATAAGTTTTCATGTCAAGGACATGAAGAGAGATCCATTGGAAAATTACACATGAATTGGATTTGATTTGAGATAGATTTATGCCAAAGGCATAAAAGTAAGGGAGATCCATTGGGATTGAGATTTGATTTATATATTTGAGTTATTTGGGAGGAAGATTTGCTAGGGATGAAGATTTGATTTAATTTGTTTGACTTAATTTTATGAGTGGGGGATCTAATGGGGATACAAGTTTGAGTTGTTTAAATTATTTTGTTGATCTAATTTGGGGCATATACGTCAGAAATATGGGCTTGAATCCACTAAAGATCAAGACTGGATTTATTTTGATTTGATTTATTTTATGAATTTATTTTGTCTTGGCTCCACTAGGGATAACTAATTTGGTTGATTTGATGTTTGATGTGGAGGCATATCCCCTAGGGATATAAGCCTGGTTAAATTTGTTTGATTTAAATTTTGATTTGGCTCCACTAGTGAAGATTGATTTGGTTTACTTTGTTTTAACTTGGGCTCCACTGTAGGAGGAGTGATTTGACTCCACTAAGGAGATTTAAATTGGATTGATTTGTTATGTTTGATTTGACTCCACTAGGAAGGTTGGTTTTGAATGTGATTTGTTTAAGAGCCTATCCGCTGGGGATATGAGCTTGAATTAATTTGCTTTATTTTAATTTTATTTAATTTATGGACCCAATCGGTGTGCGATGGATCTACTAAGAAGAAGTCATGGGGGCCTTGGCCTATCTTATATTTACAAATCCAAAGGAGTGGTCTACCCGCCATAAGGTAGGGCTATCCAACGTAAGGGTTGCCTTTCGGTGTGCAACGGTTGTGTTAGGAAGAAAGTATAGTAGACTTACATCTTTCAAAGTGAGAAACAATCACTGGGGTGATCTGTTGGATGCGCAACAAATCAAACTTAACCTAGGGCGACTACTAGGTGAGCGTTGCTGGGGATCTTACCTCAACTCAAGAGTAGTCCTGATGATTAATTTGATTTTAATTTGATTTGATTTAATTTAATTTAATTTGGAGTGTTATGTTGTCTTTATCTCAGATTTATGAATCCAAAGGGATAGTTTACCAACCACAAGGTAGGACTATTCAATCGAAGGGTTACCTTTCGGTGTGCAATGATTGTGCTAAGGAGAAAGCATAGCAGAATTACATCTTCCAATGCAGGGAACAACCATTGGGGTGACCTGTTGATGGCATAACAAATTAAACCTGACCAAAGGCGACTGCTGAGTGAATGTCATTGGGACTTATGTCAACTCAAGAGTGCTCAAGATTAATTACAATTTTATTTGATGGACTCTATTGGTATGTGATGGATCGCACTAAGAATGGGCTATGTCGGCCTTGGCCTATCTCAGATTTATCAATCCAGAGGGGTAGTCTACTGGCCGTAAGGTAGGACTATCCAACCTAAGGGGTGCCATTGTGCAAAGAAAGTGGAAGAAAGCATGTAGACTTATAGCTTCGGGGACCACCACTGGGTGACTGGTAGCACAACAAATTGAACTTGACTTAGAGTTGCCCGTCGGTGTGCAACGGTTGTGTTGGAAAGAATGCATAGCTGTTGACCTCACTTTTGGAGTGAGTTCTCAACTTCCCCATAGATTTAAGACTATTGTAAACACTATGAGCTCCTTAGTCTTAAGACACTTCTAGTGATTAGGTGAACACTTAGCCTAAGCCTAGAGACTTAGAAGAGTTAATCATAGGAATAGGTTATGCCTTAGGGATCTTGGAAGACTTGCCTACCCTATAACCTTGAACCCAATCCTTGCTTCCTTCTCAAACCAAACCTCAAATTCAAATTCAAGTCCAAATCAAATGATTGAAACTCATGATGAAATCCAAAATCAAACCAAAATCCAATTTATATCTTTTTAAGCCAAGTTCTTGAACTTGGTTAAATGCTATCCAAATCATATCAAAACCCATGGATTCCTTCATGATTCAATCATTCCTTCAATCATTGTCCCAAATATAAGCATAAACTACAATTATCAAACCAAATCCAAGCTAACCCTTTTCAACTTGAAATTGTCATATGAACCAAAATTCATTTGACTCCAAACCACTGCAAATGTATTTATATTTTCATCCTAAGTCCATATGTGAGTTCAACTAAACTTGATTCATGCCATGATCAAGCCAATTAACCCATTTAGGTTCACTTGACCCAAAGTAACCTAAAAACCTTTTCGAGCCAAGTTCTAATCCAACCCAAATTAGATTGAACTAAGCTCATCCAAACCTCATATCATGATCAACAATCATCCTAGGTTAATCAATTGACCTAAACTAGGTCAAATCGAGTCAACCTAGCCCATTGACCAAGTCAACACTTAACCAAAATAAATTCTAAACAATCCAAAACACATCATATGCCGAATTGAGTGAAACCCTTAATTCAAACCCATTCATAATCTGATTGAACAAGACCAAACCCTCAATTGAGCAAACTAGGTGCAATTGGTCATTTGACCCAAGTTGACCCAAATTAGCCTAAAGAGCCAAAATAGTTCAAATCATAATCCAACCCAAATTGATTATTGAACTTGACCAAAGCCATTATTGAGCCCAATTTAATCAATTGGTCAACCTAACCTAACCTAGCCCAAATTGACCTAAAGGATCAAATTAGCCAAAATCTAAATTAATTCCAAATTAAATCAAACCAAAGCCTATAATCATTTTTAATTAGCTAATCAAACTTGACTCAATAATAACCTAACCTAATTTGTCAAATTGCAAATTGTCAACTTGACTTGACCTATATATGAACTCAAATGAGCCATTATCAAATCCAGAGCAATTGAACCAAACCAATGACACCAATACACTCTAATTGGTCATGTGAACTTGACTCAACCCTTGGTTTGACCCAATTTGACCAATTGGTTAACTTGACCCAACCTAACCTAATTTGACCTAAATATATCAAATCAAGCCAAATCAAACCAAACAAACTCCATATCACTTGAAAATTGGGCTAACCCAATTTTAATCCATCCTAAATCTACCGAAATCAAACCCATAGCCAAATGAACACTTTTCCTTTCGATTTAGGGTATCCCATGAGATAATACACATGCATAGTTGGTCATTTCCTCCACCTGGCCACTTGACACCCAATCATAGGTCCACTTAGGCACCTAGGACCATGGCTAACCTGACCCAAAGGTGGTTGGTTCAGCCATGGCTCATTAGGGGGGTGAAATTATCTCCCCATTCCCATTGGAGCTTTTCAAACTACCAAGGACATCTACTACCTCCCTTGGCAGCCACCTCCACACCCTTATCTAAGCAAACCGAGCCACATCATCCACCCAAGGACCTCCACAACTCCCCCTCATTCCCACTCAAACCTAGAGACACACATTCGATTCAACCCTAACAGCCAGAGAACTCCATCTCAGAGCTTCCTCTTATGTTTCCCGAGCTCCCCAAATTCTCCACTCTCAGTTTTATGGAAAACCAAAATAGGGAGGTCCCCTCCAATTTCCATTTGCTCAAACCTCTACCAAAGTGCAATTAACTTTGGACACACCTTCCTTGGAGCTAGATGAGCGAGAACAAATCATTTCCCATTGCCCCCGACCACCGAAAGTAGGAGTTCGACCAAGACCGATCACCTACGACTCGTGTATTGGTCATCAAGCAAACCACCAAATCAAAGCTCGTTTCAACAAGGCTTCATCGCCAAATGAAGCTTCCCTTAATCATTAAACGCGGTCATAAGCTCCGATGAGGTCTACCATTAAAATCAATCCTTGAATGAAAATAGGTTGGTATTTTGTGAAAGAAAGTTCTATGTCATGTGATTTCCATAGTTGGATTTCTTTATTTTACTGTCGTGAAGGTGTGGGATTGATTTCATCTCCATCCGAGCTCGGGTGAGCTCAGATCAAGTGACAATCAATGGATGTCATCCATTGTTCACCGCTCAGGAGGAGATGGATCACAGACCATCCATTCCACATGATTAGAATGGACTATCTGATGTGATCACATGTTAGATCCTTTGATTTCCCCTCTAAACTACGGATCGAATCACGACCGACCAATCTTAGATCGGACAGTCCATAGAGTTAGCACATCCGCCACCATCCAAGTCAGCCTTTGGATGTGACTACTTAAATAGTGAATCCTATCGCGCCACGTGAAAAGCGCCATGTCAATCGCCACATGACCCGACAAGATTAAGGCTTTAAATAGGCTTAATTAATTTATTTTTAATCTTGAAATTTCTTAAATGCATAACTAATCCTAAAAATCCAAAAAAATGCAAACTTGGCTCATTTTAAAGATATTTTAGAGTAGAATCTAAAAAATTTATTATTAATTAATTTAGAACATTAATTTTGGCTTAGTTAAGGTTTAAATAAAAATTTAAATTAGCTTAATTACTTTTAATTAATCACCCAATTAATCTTAAAATTTCTGTGGATGTTTAGGGGGATGACCTCTACCTCTCCTATTTTTTTGGGGTTTTGTTGATTGCTTAATTAGAAAAATCAATTGCTTAAGCTTAATTACTCTCTTAATTTAATTAGTGATAATTGGTGAATAAATAGTGGTTTAATTAATTATTTAATCCTAATTACCTTTATTGAACAGAAAGGGAGCTTAGTGAATGTGATTGGGATAATTTTTCTAATTCATTTCTTAAGTCTTCTTCACTTTTTGGAATTTGATTAGTTAATGATTAATGAGGTAATTAATTTCTTAATTAATTAAGTAATTCCCAAGATAAAAATCAGAGCTTAAATAATCAAATATGGGACTTAGGGATTGAGATTAAGGCCTCTTTCCTGGTCTTTTTCCTTAAGTCAATTTCATTCCATTAATTGAACATGCTTAATCAAATGGATTAAAGAGCTTGATTAACTCGATCTAAAATTCACTTCACACCTAAACAACCTTTAATTAATCTTGGGTAATTCTTTGGGTGTTCAATAACCCAAAGTGAGAGATAATGAAATTATGATTAGCTCACATGTATGAGAAAACCATAAAAGTAGTTAAGTGAGATCTCTTAAGTAACTATTAATCATGAGCCAATTGCATTAGGCCCCTTTCATTTCTTATGAGCATTGCAAATTTACTTTTAATGTGGTTTCATATCATATTGGTTCATTATTAATTAGTTAATTATCTTAATGTGATGTAGGTAAGTGTTAATTAATCTACTTAATTCATACCTTAACCTAATTAAAATATAAGATCAACCTAAATATTCTTTATTAAACCAAATTTACTCACACATGGGGAATGTGATTAGGATTAGCAAACCTCTTTCACATTTTCTAAATCAAATCAAACTCAAAATGAAATGATATTAAAGAACTTTGATTCATTTTAAATAACCTTATTTAGTATGATTATCTTTAGGAATTAATTGGAATGAATGAGATCATGTGCTTATGTTTCTTTATTTCTTTCTAATCATGTCAAATGTTGTTTTCCATTTGAAATCATGCATTCATTTCTTTTAAAATTAACTAAAATAAATAGTTTGTTTTATGTCAAATTGCATGTGTTGATTTAAATTAAAAAATAAGTGTGGCTATTGTTACTATTAAATTAAAAGTTATTTTCAAAAGCCTACAAATCAATTATAATATAAGGAGTGGTGTTAATTGTAAATATCTATAAGTGTGTATATGTTCATAATCTAAGATATGTAATATGAAGCTCTCTTTCCTTACCTTATATGGATTTGCATGGGATTTACAAATGTATAGTTCATTTGAAAAGAACACAACATTTGTCTAAATCCATTCCCATGTATCTCCATGCTAAGACTTAGGAAGAATTTCATATAATATATGTAAATGACTTCTTACATGACTTCTCATTTTTATGAATCTTTTTGTACATTCATATATATATATAAGAAAAGTGGTATATTAGTCTGGACATCCTAGCGCTATGAGGCTTTTAGTAGCCCTAAGTAGGTCTTATACCTTACGCCCCTGGTGTAGAACAATGGCGTCATACCTGCTTAAAACTCTTATACATATGTGTGTATGATATGATCGATGAATAAGAATCATAAATCAAAGAAATCAACATAATTTTTGCATGGGTTTTCTTATTCTTATAATTGCCTATACATCTATATGTATATAAGAAAAGTGGTATATTAGTCTGGATATCCCAAGGCTACGAGGCTTTAAGTAGTCCTAAGTAGATCTTAAACCTTACACCCTTGGTGTAGAACAATCGTGACATACTCACTTAAAACTTTCATACATGTGAATGTGTACATAGCTAATGAGACCCTCTTTTTTTTTATTAAAAAGACATGCACTCATACTTTATTAATTTGGTTGAGTTGACTAGTCAAGTGATTTAAGATTCTTTCCTTATGCTTTTGCATAAGAATATAGATAGATCTTTAAATTAAAATGATGAAATCATTCAATTAAATAAAACATTAATTCCAAACACATTTACCCACATTCATCATTTAAGATTTAACTATGCATGTTATACATGATACACATGATGGAAAGAAATGAATAAACATTGATTATGTGATACTAATTCAATCTAATTAATCTTAAGATGTCTTTCTTATTGAATGAGTTTATTTAAAATAAGCCTAAACTTAAAACTAATTAAAACATATAATAAGTCATTCACTAAAGAGAATTGATTAATTAATTAGTTTTAGATATGGCTTAAGGTAGGGATAAAAGAGAGTGATCCTCTCTTTCTTTCTCTTCATAACACTTAATTGTTTTGTGCAGGTCAAATGAAACAAAAGAAGATATTTAGTAAAATTTACAAATTGATTAAACCATTTAAAGTAAAATCACCATTTATAATTAAATGTCCTTCATGCTTAGAAAATATTAACTCTAAAGCCTAGCAAGGACAACTACACAAGCTTTAATACACACACATTAGATTAGGTCATCACTTCCAGCTTTATGTTAAGATGGTGCATGGTTTGATGTATGTTTCATTTTATGATATATTATTTTAGATTGAATGTTAGGGTGTATGTTTTGTAGACTAGATGTTAGACCGTTATTAGCCTAATGATGTCTTTTGCAGGTATAGTTAGATTTATTTTTCCATTTCAATGTGATTTTGCAATTATGAATTAGGATTAGTGCCATGGGGTAATTAAGATGAGCATTGGCTAGAAATACTATGCCTTGTGTGCCATGTGATGCATTGAAATGGGTCAAATCAAAAAAGCAAAGAGGAGGAAAGAAGACATGAATATATGAAGAATGAAGACTCCCATAGCATGTATTCATTCTTAATTGTAATTATTCTTTTATAATCCAGGTTGTATAAAGGTAGAGCTCGGCTACCCACATTTTTTTTGGGTTGTACGATGGTACCCGACCACAATAGTTTTATAAAATTTTTATGTTTTGTTTAGCTTATGCATTGGAAAAAAGCATGTCTCTTCATAGTTTATTCATGGTTGATGATTGTTGTATGGCCTGGATTCGTTTAGGCTCTTAAGATAAAAATAAATTTTTTACCCCATTAATAACTCATAACTAAACTTTATAAATAACTCATAACCTCATATAAAGCCTAAGCATTAAATCAAGATAATAAATATTTAGCAACCCCTTAGATGAATGTTGAATGTTTAATATCATGCATATCATGCTATACTAAGAGAGGGCTTCCATCTTTTCCAAACAGTAAGGGCTTAACCTTTGAGAGCCTATGATGGAAGAACACTTCTTTCTCTTTAATTTAGCCCATAATCAATTTCATCATACATTTAGCCATATAAAAATATTGTGGTGAAAATTTTCTATGGGGAGTCGCCTTTCAAATCTGTGGGGAGAAATGAAGAGGCAAGCATATAGAAATTTGTCTTTTTAGGATGCCACAGATCTGCAGATGTACTTATTTAGGTGATCGGGTATGTTATCAAGAAATAGTATACTATCTCGAAAGATAAAAATTACTACCCTTTAATGGACCTAATCACCTCAATAAGGACTCCAAAGGATGATAAGCATATACTAGATTCTTCCCTACTTTACATGGAAAAGTAAAGAAGGGTTTATTTTAAACCAAGTTCATTAAGTTCCCTATGGGGGCAAGCCCCCATAGTTAATTACATTCTAAGAAATGGGGATTCCTTAGGAAAACTCTCGATTAAGGTAAATGATCGTTGTCTTCAAAGATTTCAATAGGAAAGAACTATCAATCGATTGGTTTATTTTTAGAGATCAAATGGGATTGATCAAAAGAGGAGAGTTATTAAGCCAAAATGGAAAATAAGTATGAGATGCCCATGATGCTAGGAAACCTAGTGAGCATCTCAAACTATCCTATGGTTGGGTTTTACATATTTGAAATTAAATTAGTTTGTTTGAGTTATATTTTCAGTTTAGGACTTATGATTCCTTAACACAAGATTAAGGAAATGCCTAAGAGGTGAGGAATTATGCTTATGGCCCACAAAGAGGAGAAGCAAGCTCAGAACCTAAATCTAGGGAGCTTTGCAGAGGGCTAAAAGCACAACCTAAATCTAAGGAAAAAATGGGTATTTGGTTTTCCTCCACAAGAGCGGACAAACCACCCAATAGCTTGGACGTATAACCACTAGGGGTGGCTACCAACTAACTCCTCCTATAATTTTAAATACATGTAGGCAAGTCTTTATGCTTATACAAGATAGCTAGGTTATTGTTTTCTTAGAAAGAGACTAAGTCCTTAAACTCACTCCCTAAAGAGACTAGATCAAGTAGGGACATGTTTCAAATGACATAAATCTAATGCAATCCAAATTTCATTTTACTTTCATTTTTAGACAATTATTTTTACTCGGTCTTATAGGATTTATATGTTTAATGCATGAGAAATAAATTTATTGGCCAAAATCAGCGAGAATGGAGGAGGTGTATTTCCACCATGGCTCTCAAAGGACAAACCAAGTTTCTCTAGTGAAGGTGAAAGTCCTCCAATCAAGAGTGAAATAAGATGAATTTGTGCATGATATTGTAAAAGAAATACTCATCCATCTAAGAGGTTGCTAATTATTTTATCTTGATTTTAAACCTAAGCTTTAGGTGAGGTTATGAGTTCTTTATCTTTTTATTTGAGTTGTTAAGTTTTGGTAAAAGATTTATTTTTTCCTAAAGAGCTTAATTCACATCTAGGCCATTCATAAAGCAAGGAAGAAACTAGGAAAGATGCCACTTAATGCAAAAGCTAAATAAATTATCAATCAATTTATAAAGCTAACTGCAAAAAGAATAAAAGGTTGGGTGGGCACCACCACAAACCCAAAATATCAAATTGGGTAGCCGAAGCTCACCCTTATACAACCCGATTACAAAATGAATTAAATTACAATTAAGCAAGGAATTCATTATTATGGGGTCTTCAAGTTTTATTCTTTTTTCTTTCTTCTTCTTCTTCTTTCTTCTTTCTTTTCTTTTCTTCTTGGTTCCTTCTTTGATGGTTGGAAGGTAGATGTCTAAGGTTTCACATGGTATAAGATAGGATCTTATGACCAATGCTCATCCTAATCCCCATAACAATCATTCCAAAATCCTAATACAAATTTACATGAAAAGGAAAAGAATGGAAATCTAACTAACACCTACAAAATAGATTAGCTAAAACAACCACACAAAATCCCAAGCATGTATATTGGACTTATCACCCCACACATGGGTGACTAAGTCCACCGCCTTGGATTATTCTTAGGGTATAAAGCACTTGCAAGCAAAAGCATTTATATTTTATTTATGATAGCCTTTAGCATAATCCCCTAGAAATAATGATTAGACTAAGAGCATCCTACCATTCATTCTATGCATACACCCTAACATCCGCTAAAACATATATCACAAAATAAAATAAACAAAACATCAAACCATGCAATCACCTAACTTAAAGCTAGAAGTGGTGACTTAGACTAATGTGTGTGCTTTGAAGGTTTGTGTGGTATGCTTAGCTATGGCTTTAGGTTCAAATTTTCTAAGTGTAAAAACATGTTCAACTTAGAGGAGGGTTTCATTTAAGTTGTTTAATTATTTTGGGTTGATTTTATTTCATGTTTTGATTATGTTCAATGAATCCTACAATTAATTACTGTTAAAAGAGAGGAAAGAGAAGAGAACTTCTCTTCCTTCCCTAACCTAAGTAATTTCTAAAGTAGATTCACATTTTAGTTTTATTTAGTGAATGTTTTGATTAAGTATTTTAATTAATCCTAAGTTTAGATGAAATCTAAACAAACCTATTCAAGAAGAAAGGCATTTTAAGATTAAATAAAATGAATTAAATCCACATAACACACATCACTTCATTTCTTTCCCAACATGTATAACATGCATATGAATGAGTCCTAAGCATATCTATACATAAAAATGAGAATATTTAACACACTTTATGATGCATGCTAAGTAATTCATTTAAGGAAATTTGAAGTTTAATATGCATGATTTTCTTTAAGTAGAAAAGGGTTTCTTTATCCAATTTTCACATACACACATGAGTAAGAAAGGCATAAGTGAGTACAAGATCATTGTTAAGAGGTGTAAGGTACAAGACCTACTTAGGGTTACTTAAAGCCTCACAACCTCAGGGTTGTCCAGACTAATATACCACTTTCCTTAAATACAAACATGTGTACAAAAGAAATGAAATGGAAAAGAAGAATTCAAAAGTTCTATTAATTGATTCATTTTGTTTATGCAATTTATATGTGTGCAAGCATAGGCAACCCTTCTTAAGTGATAGCATAGGAATGAATAGGTATGGAATTAGGTAAGTGTTAGGTTATTTTCAAATGAACCATACATCTTACCAACTCCTATTCAAAACTATACTAACATAAGAGAGAAAGGAAATCTATGCTAAGCACATCCATATATTCTTTCTCACATGCAAGCTAATTAAAAAATATAAGTAGCACTTTCAGATTTGATAATTGATTTATGTTTTGAAAATAATTTGAATTTAGTAGTGATAATAGCCACTCATATTTCTACTTTAGCCAACACATGCAAATTTGACATAAAGTAAATATTTTCATAATAAATTTGAATTTTGAAAAAGTATGAATGCATGAAACCACATGTCATACAAATTTAATATGTTGTAAAAAGAATCAAAGCAATGAAAGTATGTAAACACATTCACTTTAATTAAATCTTAAAGACAATCTTATGGAATAAGAAAGTTTAAAATAAATCAAAGTTTATCCAATGTGATTTTTGTTTAGTTTTAAGTTTGATTTAATTTTGAAAAGGTGAGTTGAGTTTATTATTTCTAACCCATTCCACATGTGTTTGATATTTTTGTTTAATTTTAGATGATTAGATTCATTTTATGTATTAATTAGGTTAATATGAATTAAATTAATTAACCCTTACCTACACCACCTTAACATAGTTAACCAAGTAATTATGAGCCAATGAGATGACATAAAAACTCACAAGGAATTTAAATTTGCAATGCACCTAGGAAGAAAAGGCCTAATGCAATTTGGCTCATGATTAATGGTTAATTAAGCTGAGGGGTTTAGCTTAAGTAATTTCAAAACACCTCTTCACACATATGAATTAGTTTTAATTTCTTTAATTGAACTTAGGCTCTTAAACACCTAAGCATCTACCCAAGTTGGATTAATCAAGTTCTGCAAGTTTTTTTAAAATTTTTAGAGATTAATTAAGGAAATAATTAATGAATTAACCCTTAATTAAGAGAGGATTAAGGAAATAAAAGGGGGTTTAAGGAAAAACTTAAGGGAAATCCCCCAAAATTATTCTTGAAACCTCTATCTATTGGATCTAACCTTAATCAACTCTAATAATAGATTAAAACCACTAATCATACCTTAATTATCCTTAATTAAGTTAAGGGAGTAATTAAGAAACATATTTGTAATTCCCCCAATTAAACCTTTAATAAATCCCAAGTAAATTAGGGGAGACAGAGGTCATCCCCTAAAAGATACCCAAGAAGTTTGGGATTAATCAGAGGTTTAATTAAGAGGTAATTAGCAAAATAAAATTTTTGATAAAACCCCAAATCAGAGAAAGGTATAATTCAAAATCCATTGAAACTATTTTAAAATATTCTATGTTGAATTATCTTTCCATAGGATTTTACATCATATTTTTCTAAATTTTATTGAAGGAGATATGATTTTTAGAAGATCAAGAGATTAATTATAATTAATTAAATCCCTAACTAATCCTCACGGCACGTGGTGGTGGCGCAGGCTTTTAGATGTATCACGCGTGAGTGCTACATCACAAATCAAGTGTAATGGGATGCATTTGATCCCCAGCTCGATCAAAGATTGGATGGCCGTGGATCTCCTGGTTTATAAAAGGATAATGATTTTCTAAACGTTAATCTCGCCCATCCAAAATGTGGATGGAGTGGATCTCTAGTTCTTCCCCTAGGCTCAACAAAGACCGTCCATGATCTATGGGAAGATCCTAGCTTGATTGAGCTCGAATTGAAACAAAACTTTACCCACACCATTTAAACCAAATAAGGAACATATCCAATGGTGAAATTTGCATGACTTGAAAATTCCTTTCATAAAAGACCACCACCTCCTATGCTAGGTGGTCAAAAAATTCCATACCTCATCGGAGGTGATCACTGCGAGATCGTGGTGAGAGCCTCATCTGAGATAAGCCTGCTGAAATTAGCCTGGGGTTGAGTGGATTTGGGACCAACACCACTTGGCTTCTTTATGATCCAATTGATGCTCCATGGAGAACTCAAATGCATGATTGAGTGTGCTAGATCCTTAGAGGAAGTATAAAGAGGAATTGAAGTGATTTTAGTGGAAGAAAGTTGGAAGTTCAAGTGAGCTCCCTATTTTTAATGGAGAAAACGAGAAATCTCAAATTCAAATCCTCAATGCTTGGGAAGGCTCTCCGATCTTTCCTAACACTCTAAGGCGATCAATTGAGAATGATGGATTGAATTGGGGAGTATATCTCCCTTGAAGGATCGATGGCCGCTTCTTTCCATTTTGATCCAATTGACCATAAGGTTGTTTATCATGTTGGGATGTTTTCACATGGTCGATTTGAGGCCTTGAGTGGATTGCAAACCTCCCATATGCATCAAATTGGGTGGAGGTGGGATTTGGAATGAGCTAAGTTTGGCCTTAGGGGTAATTGGGCTAACCCAACCATTGTTTGCACCTCTTAGGTCCCTTTGGTATTAGAAGGTATCAAGTGGATATGAAGAGGGCATGACCAAATTACCCATGGATTAGCCAAATTTGTTCTATGGCCTAGGGTAGAATGGTCATTTTGCTAATTTTTAATTTGGTTATGTTGGTATATGTGGAGAAACTAGGTTTGGCCAAGTTTCATGAGATTTGAAATTCATTTGATAAGGTTTGGCTCATGTTAACCCATTTAGGTCAAAATGGGTCAACATGGGTCAAGTTGACCAATTGGTCAAATTAGGTCAAACCAAGGGTTGGGCCAAGTTCATATGCCATTTTAAATGTTTTGGTGGCTTTGGTTTGATTCAATTTGGATTATCTTTGAATTTGGCTACTTCATTCCAAATGGGTCGTTGACTATTTGACCCATTTGACCCATTTTGGTAGGTCAAGGGTAGTTTAGTTTGTTGGTTCATATGGAGTGATTGGCATCTTTGTTTCCAATTAATTTTGTTAAGTTCAACATGACCCTTAGTCAAGTCATCTGGTCAATTGGGCTAGTTGCTTTGGCCAATTAAGGTTTTGGTCAAGTTCCACAAGTGATTTGGAATGAACTTGACCCATTGGTTTCAATCAATTTAGCTTAGATCAAGTTTTGACATATTTTGACATTTAGGTCAAGTTGGGTCAACTTGGGTGAAGTGAATTAATAGGTTAGCTCAAATGTTGGCTTGGTCAAGTTCAAACATAGGTCATGAATGAACTTAGATCAATTTTCAATCAATTTGGCCTATGAATTTATGTTAGGTTTCATTTTGGGCTAATTGTTAACTTGGTCAATAGGTTTGAATTTGGTTTAACCCAATTTGATTAATTGATCATCCCATGATGATTATTGATCATATAAGAGATAGTGAGTTTGATTCAATCAATTTGAAGGATTAAAATTATCATAAGGATATTTAGGTCACTTTGGGTCAAGTGAGCCTGGTCAAATGGCTTGGTCAAAGCTTGAATTGAGTTTGATTTAATTTGTATATGGACTTATGATTGAAATACAAATCCATTTACAAGTGGTTTGAAGTCAAATGGTTTTGATTTGATCAATTTCATATTCAAAGGAAGAATATGAAAGGATTTGGGTTTGATTTTTATTTGGTGATTTTTTGATTTTATTTTCATTTATATGTGAATATAAAGAAAAATATAAATGAATTATGAGATCCATGAATTTGAATTGATTATCATGATTTTGGCTAAGTCCAAAAGAAGACTTAAAGGATTAGGAAAATTTTAGAAATTTAATTTGAGGGTTTGATTTGATTGATTTGTATTTATATTTTATTTATATATGTGTGAATATAAATGAGAATATAAATGAGTTTGAGAAAATCAAGTGGGAATTAGTTTGTCATGATCAAAGTCCCAAGGGAGAGCTAAGGACTTAAAATTTTAGAATTAATTTGAATTTTGAGTTTAGTTTGATTGGTTTGAATTTATATTTCATTTATATGTGAATATAAATGAGAATATAAATGAATTATGAGAAAATCATGAGTTTAAATTAGTTAGATCATGATTTGGTTAAGTCCCAAGGGAATAAGCATAGAATTTTTTATGGATTTAGAAGTTTTATGGATTTGGTTGGTTTCAATAGATTCCAATCATGGATTTCAATTATATGGAGTTGATTTGAGGAGAGAATCAATTAGAATTGATTTGAGTTTGACTAAGAAAGGAAAGTGAGGAATGGTTCAAGCAAGGGAAAAAAATTTTCCAACACCCCTAAGGCATGACCATTCTTAGCTAACTCTTCTAAGTCTCTTGGGTTTTTGAGTGTCAACCCAATCACTAGATATGTATAAGAACCTAAAGTCAGAAGTCATATTTCATGATGAGGGGTTGAGCTCATTCTAAAAATGAGGTCAACAAGGAGTTAATAGATGACTAACAAGGAACAGACTTGTGGACCAAACTATCAACAACACCGAAAGGTGATAGTTCTCCATTGAAAACAATCCTCAACCTGGGGCGTCAGTTTGACAATCATGCTAGAAAGAATGCCATAATCTTACATCTTCCAAAGGAATGACCGTAGGTAAGCTCATGGAAAAATAGATTGAACCCAACTGGGGTGACTGAGTGAGTACCCAAGATTTATCTCAACTCACCTACAAGGAGTTAAGTTGACATTCCCTAAAGATAGGATGCCTTGGGAAAAGGCCCTTTGGGGCTTAAATCCTAATCCACAAGCAATTCATTTGTTTTGTTTATTTAGTTTTTTTTGGTGGACCCTTAGTTTGTGAGGGATCAAACTGAGAAGGAGCTCATATCAGCCTAGACTTATCTCAGATTTACTAAACCAAGGGAGAATCTATGCATCCGCTAAACAAATTCTCCAACAACATGGGTGGTTACTAGGAAAGGGGGAATTGTCCAATCCAAAAGTAACGCGGGTAGTGTCTAAATGGGGTCACAAAGGACTTGATCCAAATAGAGTGTCCATGGGGATGGGGCTAGTAAGGGCTTAATTCAATACCTTGGAGAAAATGACATGGCTAGTCATATATCCAATTGTTATTTGGTGTTCAACTCAAGGAGAAAGCTCAAGGACTCATATCTGCCAAGAGTGGTGTACTCACCAGGTGAGTCACTATCAACATAGCGAACATCAACCAACCTAAGGTTCCAGTTAGTTTGCAACAATCAGCCTACGAAGAAAGCTCAGGGACTCACATCCTCCTATAGCAAAATTGATTGGGATAGTCTGTTCTACAAGTTATCCACCTAGACTACTAGTGAATGCCACTAGACTTATATCAACTCAAAATAGTCAAGAGGAAAGGAGCCTCTGGGGGACTTATCCTAAATCTCAAATATACTCTACCTAGTTAGATCATGATGATTAGTTCAAGAAGAAAGCTCATGGAATCACATCTTCTAAAATAAAATAAACATGAGGTAGCTTACTGACAGGGCAGTGAAGCCAGCCAAACTAACAAGGTGCTCATTGGTTTACAATGGTCAAGTTAGGAAGAAAGTGGGGGACTACATCCTCCAAGAAATGACCACTGGGGTGACATACTAGTGAGGTAGTATGTAGCCTGACCTAGAGCAGCTAATGAGTGAGTGTCACATGATGCTTGCTCCCACATCAAAATAGCTCAAGATAAAAGATTTGTGTTTGTTGTTGTGCATGTGTTTAAAAGGAATAGGACACCTCTAGGGGACTCATACACCTACCTTAAACATGCTAGGGGTTTTGATGAAATGATACCACATATGGAAAACAGGATCCCCATTAAGAAAGGATGCCATTTGGGTTCTTTCACACCTAACTTAGTTGTGCTAATCAAAATAGGATGCTTCTTGAGTTCTCTTACACCTATTCTAATAGTGTCAAAAGATTGTGTTTATGTTGTTAAAGAGAGATAGGATGTCACTGGGGGACTCTTACACCTACCCTAAACACGTCACGGCAGATTCGCAAGACAAGCAAATAATGCTTCGAAAGAAGAGAAGATTTGATTAATGAAATTAGATTTTTGTTCTTTTTATTAATGATTATTTTCAAGCATGATTTGTTTCATGGGTAATATTTTTTTAGATAGAGCCCATTAATTGGAAGCATCGGATGTTTCCTTTTATAATCAATAAGTCGATAAGATCCTCCTTGAAGGCCTTCTATGACATGGGGCCTTCCCAAGTGGGTCTTTCCCTCATCTTTCAACATAATCTCTCCTTAGACTAACACAAGTTCTCCTACTAAAAGACCTAGGGTGACCATTGTTGTGAGCTTGAATCATTTTGTCCTTATAACTCGAGGTTCTAGCATCACATAGTGAATTTCTCCAAACCTTCAAGCTCTTCTAATCACAACTTTGCATTCTCAAGTGATCTTGTTATCCAATGCTATCCTTAGTGATAGGAGTTGAACTTCTAAAAGAAGAATGGATTTGGACCCATACACTAAGGAAAATGGGGTAGACTGAGTTAGAGTTCGGTATGAGGTATGATAGACCCACAAAGCTTCAACCAACTGCTCGTTCCACTATCATTTATTTTCATCAAGAGTTTTCTTCAGTATCTGGATGAGAGTTTTATGGAATGCTTCCGCTAAGCCATTTGCTTTTAGGGTAGTAGATGGTGGAGTATCTTTAATCTATACCATGTCTTCTGGCAAAGCTGTTGATCTTTGTGCTTTTGAATACAGTACCATTATCGAATATAATTCATCAAGGCCCCAACCTATATATATATATGGTTAAAAATTAGCTGAAAATCTCGAGTGGGATGGCTTCCACCCACTTGGAAAAGTAGTGAACTAAGATGAACCGATGCCCTTGAAGAAGGAGGATCGATCAACAATATCGTACCAACACTCAAATGGCCAGGAGGCCAATGTATGGTGTAGAATGTTGGGTGGTTGGTGGAGGACCACATCGTGTACCTGAGATTGATGGCATCTTCTAGCCACATCCTTGTAATTTGTGATCACCGAAGGCCAATACAATCCTAGTCGCTTGATCTACATCTTCATCTTGGACCGATTGATGCACATATACTTAAGTGTACCTCGGTTATAATGTCATGGGCTTCATGTTTGTCTAAACAATGTAACCACATTTGGTCAAAGGACCGGTGGTATAGGGTGCCATCAACCAGATCGTAGGAGAGAGCTCTCTGTTTCACTTGATGGGCTTGTGACCTTCCTTGAGGTAGTTTGCCAGTGTTCAAGTAATCTATGAATGGTTCCCTCCAATCTAGCTCCTTATCCATTTTGGCAATGACAACCTCCCCTTCATGAGAAAGTCTCTCGATGAGTTCAACATCAATAAGAGAAAAGACTTGTCTATTTTGGACCCTTATTGAAATGGACTCATCTTCCGAATATGCCAACTCTTTGGCAAGTTTGGCCAAAGCATCTACTACTGCATTCTCTACTCGGGGAACCTTGTAGATGGTAACTTCAGGAATTTGGGCCAATGCCATGGTATACTCGTAGTAATGATGAAGCTTGGGTTTGAGAACTGGTAGACCCACACCGTTGATGACCAAGAGAATCCCCAAAGATGTTGATGCTCTCGACGATAGTGATGGCTAACTGACAATCAAAGCCTCATACTTCTTATTGTTGGTGGGGTTGATAGTATGAGAATCTCATCACATCAGTTTAGTTGAGAACTATTCCCCCGCCTTTCGGAGAATAGATCATGGTGCTTCACCTTTAAGAAAAGAAGCCATCAAAATACATCTCCCATCGGCCGCCTCCCTAAGTTCATGATTTGTTCATCGTGAGATCATCTAAGCGGAGAATCAGCAGGAAGTGGGTGTGCTGCTAAGAAATCTGCTAGTGCTTGTCCTTTTACCACACGGAGGGGTACAAATGTGATATCAAATTGTGAGAGAATCATGGTCCAACATGCCAAACGTCTGAATATGGTTGATCATGTCATGAGATACTGCAGTGGATTTATTCTAGAGATCAAGTTCACCTTATGAGAAAGCATGTAATGTCATAGCTTTTGGGAAGCAAAGATCAAAGCTAGGCAATGTTTCTCAAGTGGATAGTTTTTCTAGGATCAAACAACGAGGGTAGTAGAGATCTCCTTCCTTCATCATCATTGGCTTGGGCCAACAGAGCATCGAGAGAGTCATCCAATGTAGCAAGAGAGGATGACTAGCGCAGATGCTAGAACGCTTAACCAAATATTGTTTGATGTCTTCATGCACTTGTCATCCCACTTGAACTTGGCATCCTTTTGACAAGTGTTGAAATTTTGCATCTCCATAATAGGTTTGAGAAGCATCTTAGATACGCCCATCCTTGAAAGGATCTGAGTTGAGTTAAACTCTTAGGAGGTGACATTTCTAAGATAGCTTTGATCTTTCAGGATCCATTTCTATTCCTCAGTGTCGAACAACAAACCCAAGGAATTTCTTTGAAGCTACTTCGAATGCATACTTCACGGGATTCATTTTGAGGTTATATTATCTTAACAGTTCAAAAAATTCACTCAAGTAAAGGAGGTGGTCTTCCTTTTCTCTGCTCTTGACTACTAGATCATCAATATAACACTTAACCTGATGATGGATGAGTTCAATAAAGATCTAAGTCATGGCCCATTGGTATGTAGCACCAGCATTTTTAAGGCCAAATGACATGACCCTATAATAGAAGATTTTGATTGGGGTTCAGTAAGCAGTGTTTCTTTCATCTTCAGGAGAGCATCTTCATTTGGTTATAGTCAGATGATCCATCCATGAAAGAGAAGACTGCATAAGATGAGGTAACGTCCACCATTAATTCTGGTATATGAAGAGGAAACTCATACTTAGGACATGCCTTATTTAAGTCCCTAAAATTGACTCATATACAAATTTTGTCATTCTTCTTCTTAACTGGGATGACACTAGCTAACTGTAGGATATTTTTCTTCCTCGATGAAACCAAAGATCGATCGCTTGACTTTAAATGACCTGTTGTTCAATTTCTAATCACATGCGTCTAGGAGCTTGCTTAATAGGGGTAGCATTAGGGTCTATTACCAGCTTGTGGATTGTTACGTCAGAGGATAATCCGGGCATTTCTTTATAACTCCATGCAAAGTAGTCTTTAAACTCAATCAATAGCCTAACTAAGTCATTAGTTTCTTCTTCATTCAACAACGAACTAATGTATATCGGGCGTGGATTTTCTTCTATCTTGAGGTTGATTTCTTTGAGCTTTTCTATTATTGAATGAATCTCCTCTTCAAACTCTAGTGGAGCCTCTTTAACTTAGAAATCATCTGGATCATCTGAGATTTTTAAACACACATTCTTATAAGCATTGATGATGTATGAGAAGAAACTATCAGATTCTAAATGATCGGTAATAACTAAGTAGTAATCTTCATCATCGACTGGACCAACTATACTGAATCCTAGTCCTGCTCTTGATTGTAATTTCCTACCTATATCGTTCCATAGCTTTTTGAAGTATTCAGACTTGTTCTTGGACCATGTGTGAGGAACTAAATCTTTCTGTATAAGATTTTGAACACAAGGAAAGTAAATTTCAAAAGGTAATTCTATTAATACTTTAAAAGTATCTTTCTCAAGCTCTACATCAAATTCAAGGCTTGAGGATGATGATCCCAAAAGAACTTCTTCATTTCATGGAAGACTTATGGACTTCTTAACTACTAAACCTTTAACTTTCTCGATGTGGTAGGTAAGAGCTAAGGTTCCCAACCGCTCCCTAATAGTTTCACATAAACTAGATTCAACACTTTGCTTTGCTTGAGGCCTGTCTTCATCTCTATCTGATCAAAAGTCACCTCCAATGGAACCCACAGAGGGGTTGGTATACTAATCACATCCCTCCGAAGTTGATTCCAAGTCGTGAATAGTAGGGTACTCCTATGAACCAACATGACCTCTATTGGTCAAGGCCAACTAGGGGTCTCCCACCTGAACCTCTTCCAGTGGAGGTTGAGCCATCCTACCCACATGTCCATATGATGGAATGAACTGGGTGGAATGTGATGATATATATTTCTTCTTCAATTCCCTTTCTTGTTCACTTGGACTTTTATTTTTCTTTTCATTTTCTTTTATCTTTTCTTTTCTTCATTTTCTTTTCTTTTGTGTTTTGCATTTGAATTTTGTCCAAGTTCACAAGAAAGGGTGTTTTGAGG
Organism: Cymbidium sinense; assembly: GCA_021442155.1. Lineage (NCBI taxonomy): Eukaryota > Viridiplantae > Streptophyta > Magnoliopsida > Asparagales > Orchidaceae > Cymbidium > Cymbidium sinense. The sequence continues at coordinate 85,836,972 of CM038228.1, forward strand.
AAGATAGTAGGTCACATCCTCATAAATCTCAACCTCTAACTAAAATGGCTTTTCATCTCATTGACATGATTCAATTCCCATCTTTTGAACTTGATGCACTGATGAAGGGAGGATGAAATGATCTTGTTCTAATGTATCCAAGGCCTACCAAGCAAAGTAGTGAATGAAGTATTCAAATCAATGATGTAGAACTTGGCTTCGCCTTCTCACCTATCTCCAAAGGTAACACTATAGAACCTAAAGCCCGCTCACCTTGATCATTGAATCCTCTCAACATCATCCTTTCTCTGAGTGTGGAGATGTCGATCCTCAAATAGGCAAGGTCTTTAGACTCATAATGTTCATCGATGCACCTCAATCCATGAGAACCTGAGTCTCCCCATGTCAATCGTGATGTAGAGGGGACTGTGCTCCAAGTCCCCTAAGAAGGTCTTCATCTATGAAGGTGATCCCTTGGCTTCTTTTGCATAATGTGCTTCCTCACCTATAGCGCCGGCTAAGCATATTCAAGATCAAGGAGAGCCTTGATTAGTGATTCCCTCATCTCTTTGGATAAGATAAAGGCATCATATGCTTAGCTTAGATGGAAACTTTCTTAGATGAGAAAGGACGTTGTAGTCCACCTTCTGGTCTTCCACAAGCATATCCAAGGTGGAGCATCTTGTGGAAGGGCTTCGATCTTCAATACCAATGACTTGTTTTTCTCTATCTTGAGGTGCCCTAGGAGGTAGAACCTTGCCACTACGGAGGTTGACTTGGTGATCTCTTGAAGGTGGAAGGTTCTACTGCAAGTGCTCACCTGCCTTCTCTATGGACCTCAAAATCGATGATTCCAAGTCTCAAGAGGTGAACCCATAGTATTTAGAGTTGAAAGTCCAACTCAATGAGAAAGAGAAGATCAAAATTATTATAGTTATTTAGACTTGAAGAGTTATCATTAGAATAAGAAGATAACCCATCGAAGTGACACATGTAATTCAAACTAGCTTTATTCTTCAATTTCTTGGAATTATTTGGTAACAAAGTAGAGTCAAGTAAAGTGAGTGGAGTAAGGGATTTGATGCCCTTATCCACGATACAAGAGTTCTACTAGTGAAAAATAAGAGCTAATAAATGGAAGAAGTCACCGTGTGGAAGCTCAACCAGGTCGGAGGTTGGACACGGTGGTGTGCTAAAGGGCTATCTATCCTACACACGCTATGCTGCTGCTGAGCTCCCCTTTCCTAGAATTGGCACTGGCAACTTGCAAACCTTCCTTGGTGTTGGAGGTTTGAGCTGACTCATGCACCTACAAGGAAAGCTTCTTGATCTTCTGGATGATCTTCTTAGAGGTTTTGGATAGAGAAATATCCCAACCTTCTCTAATTTTGGTAAGATCACATGTATCCCCAACGATTACCTAATGGAACTGGAAGGTTATTCCATAAGGTATTCCTTTGGGATAACTATAGCACCGATCTTGAAACTGTGTTCAAGCTAGTCCTTGAATGTGAAGCAATCCTCCAAAATGTGGCCTAGCATATAGTGGTAAGGGAAAAAGTTTGGATCATGACTTTGCCTACTTCCTTCTCTAGGCTCTAGCTGAAAATCAAGTTTCAAAGAGATTCTTAAAGATCTTCGATTTCCTCCCTTAAAAGAGAATAAGGTTTGTTTAACTTATCTAAAAGAGTAGGTGGACCATAGCTACCAATACATGTGCACTGCTAGTGGTGGTGGCAGGTGGTGATCTCCATGGGAGGCTGTGGTGGAGGCCAATAGGGCTGCCTCGGTGGTGGCAAAGGAGGTGGAGGCTACTGAGGTCGTGGTCTCGACCGATCTCTCTCTAGTCCCCTCATCAACCATCCACCGCTCCCGCTTCTCATAGACCTTTGTATTTCGCTTAGGCAACCGATCTTGAAAAGGCAACTATTTGGCCTCAGACTAGTCCTTGTTGATTAACTTCTCAAATGTCTTGATAGAAGCCCTTAAGCATGAAGGTTACCGCCATGGATATTCTTCAAGAGAATCTCAATGGCATGTTGTTCAAATAATGTTCACACTTCATACTCATGTTATGCCAGAGAATATAATCAATAAGGGACTGTGATGCTACAACGAGATCACCTAAGAACCCTTTGCTAAGCTCCAAAGAAATCTCTTGATGAAGAGTTGCTCTAACTCAAATGTCTTTCTAAACCATTGGACAGATACCAATCAAAAGCAATACCCGCTAGGCTACTAATGAAAAGGTAGAAAAGCCGCGCCACCGTGTTGCAATAACTGCCCCTAAATGTGCTTTGTACTTGGGTTTCCATTGTCATCAAAGCCTTTAAAGGAAGGAGGCATAAAACCCTTGGGATATTGGATAGCATCGAATTCCTCTGGGTAGGATCTACCCTTTGGAACCGACGATCCTCTCCGAGCTTGAGCCAAAGCTTCCTTCACTTGCTGCTCAACCATGGATTTTATGTCTTTTATTGTATGGAGGTACTTTCCACTACCTTCTATAGTGCTAGTGCTACCTTGCTCAATGAGAGGGAGTCTTGAGGTCCAAGACATGCAATTAACTAACATGTCAATGTATGTAGTAGGATGAACTAAAGGGCTTATTTCAAGCAAAATGCTAACAAGTCCTCTAACTATCATGCCATCCTATCAATATGCTCATCCTTCTGCCTCAATTGATGTTGAAGGTGTTGGGTTGATGCTACAGTGTCTTCCTGATCAACCTCATCACCTTCCATGGCTTGTTGTTCCCTAAGAAGAGATCCTCTAGTGTCAACCATGCAGACTCCAGCTGAGTCTCACAATAAGTCATCTTCATTGAGATCAAAGCAAACTTTCTCTTCATCTGACCAGTCATACCCTAAGATCTCCTTCTTCTCCATGAAATAATGTGCCACTATCTCATCTAAAGAATGATCCATCGAGGTCATACATCTAGCAATCGTGTGATATCGCAATCGAGAGGCACCGGACTCCGTCACTAGAGTCAATCCTATGTGGACCGTACTCACCGGATGAATGATTCTCCTAACCGACTACTATGAGAGGGTAATCTAGGATGTTCCACTATCACTGACTATAACATCTAATATCCACCATCACCATCTCAACTGCTGAGGGGCGGGTGAAGGATGACCACGATGCCGATCGCCACTCCTTCCGCACCACCACTAGGGAAGGTTGAGTGGGAGAGCTCGCCGCCACACAATAGGTGTAAGGGTAGGATCCCTCGCCAGCCGATCACCAATGGGGTGCTTTCCTATATGGCCTTCATGGACCTTAGATGGAACTAGAGCCGTGACTGACCGGTGATGGAAAATGAGGGGTAGAGCTGTCGGGTGGAGACACCACCGACTCTCTATGCACAAGATCTGACCTCCTATGAAGACTAGTCCCAATAAGGAGAATGTTGTCATGGTCAGTCGAAGAAAAATCAAGAGCTTGTCGCCGATGACGCTAAACCTCCCCCCTCGCTAGTAATATGTATGGGCCTCTGCCCTCTCAATATGCTATGCTACAAGGGATAATAGATCTAAGATCAAACTAAGTTCTGACCGACATATGCTCCACCTTCAGCAAGACATAGGAGGCATGTACAACCTCCTACTCAAGAACTACTCGATACTGCACCACTGTAGGAGGTGATGAGCGAATCCTCCTAACATCCTCCCTGTCTAACCTAGAGAGAGGATGGAACTAGTTTTGTAACTGGTGAAGTAATGGGAAACTCATCCACTGAATGGGGCCCTCTAACTCCCTAGTGATCGTGGTACCGCTTGATCATGCTTTTATTTGTTCTGGTAGGATGGGAGGAGTGAGAGCTAGACCCATACTCAAATGTTGGGGAGGCAATCCATAAGACCAGGGGAAACTTACCCTTAGAGGGTACAGATGAGATGGAGCTAACCCCTCATTGGGGGAGAGAGAACTCTGAGCACTCGACACTACCGGCAATTATGACTAAAGCCTGTGGGAGCCATCGCTTTCCTCTTCAGCCAAGAGACATAAGAGTCAGAGGGTAAATCAATCCTGATCATCGCTTCACACCTCTCTACGTGAGGGAGTGCCCTCACAAGTAATCCTCTCCCTCTCAATCCTACCAAAGTGAATCATGTATGGTCAAGTGAAAGTTGGCTTGATCCAAAGCCAAATCCATACCATGGGGGAAGGTGAAAATGAACTTTTGTTAATCGACCATCTCAGAATAACTGTAAAAGATAGAAAATTAAACTGCCACAATACTGACTGTAAGAATCTGCAATAAGAAATGACTTTGTATCAGATTTCTGCCTTTATAGATTTTTGATTTTTGAATTTAAAAATTTGAACCCACGTCCAATAATTTGGAAGTGTTAAGTGGGGTTCAAATAGATTTGAGAAGATTATTTGAAAAGAGGAATTTGAATATGAATCCAACTTTAACATATTTACGTATGTTGAAATATGGATTCAAAATTTTTGATAAGGATGCTTCCATAAGTTCATGTTAGTTTGAATTTGTATTTTCTTTTGATTTGAGGATCCTTTCCTTTAACAAATTTTGGTATGTTAAAGTAAGGGTCAAATTGATTTTGTTTTTGTTCGAATGATTTTGGAATTTCACTTACTTAGCAAATTTTGGTATGCTAAGTGAAGTGTTTGAGAAAGTGATTGTTCTTCTTGTGAATTTTTATTTTGATTTTGGAAAATTTGGAATTCCCACTTAGCAAATTTAGGTATGCTAGGTGAAGAACCCAAGTGTGTTTTGTTTGATTTTTGAAAATAGCATTCTTAGCAAATTTAGGTGTGCTAAGAAAATCCTAAGTGTTTCATTTTATTTTGATTTCTTTGAAAGTGGAGACTTTACTTTAGCAAATTTGGTATGTTAAAGATGAAATCCCACTTAGTTTTGTAAAATGGGAATTTCACTTAGCAAATTTGAGTATGCTAAATGAAATTTCATAGGATGTATTCAAAATTTTTGATTTGTTTTAGTTTTCAAAATGGAAACTTCTCCTTAGCAAATTTGGTATGCTAAGGAAAGAAGTTACAAAAGGTCTTTGAAAATTTTGGTTTTGACTTTGGAAACTTCATTTGGCAAGTTTGAGTATGTTAAATGAGGTTCCAAACTATGTTTGAAAAATTTTTGATTTTGGGTTTGAAAACTTTACATAGTAAATTTGAGTATGCTAAGTGAAGTTCCAAAGTTGTTTGAAAGTTTTTGGATTTTGGGTTTGGAAACTTTACTTAGTAAATTTGAGTATGCTAAGTGAATTTCCAAAGTTAATTGAAAATTTTTTGGATTTTTATTTGGAAACTTTACGTAGTAAATTTGAGTATACTAAGTGAAGTTCCAAAATGTGTTTGAGAATTTTTGATTTTATTTGGAAACTTTACTTAGCAAATTTTAGTATGCTAAGGGAAGTTCCAAAATGTGTTTGAAAATTTTAAAATATGATTGTTGATTTTTTATTTTGTATTTTGAAACTTCACTTAGCAAATTTGAGTATGTTAAATGAGGTTCCAAATATGTGTTTGAAAATTTTAAAATGTGATTGCTGATTTTTTTTTTTTGGATTTGATTTGAACAAAATTTGGGTATGAAGTTCCAAAATGTGTTTGAAAAATTTTGGATTTTGGATTTGGAGACTTCACTTAACAAATTTGGGTATGTTAAATGAAGTTCCAAATGTGTTTGAAAATTTTAAAATATGATTGTTGATTTTTGAAGGAGAGGACTTCCATCCAATAAATTTGGGTATGTAGTAATGGGAATCAATCTTTGAAAATTTTATTTTGTGTGTGATTATTGATTTTGAAAGAGAGGAACTCCAACTCAATCATATGTGAGATATGTTTAAGTGGGATTTCCAAGATGATTTTATTTTTAGTTAGGAATGAAATGTTTATTTAATAAATTTGAGTATATTAAATGAAGATGTTCATATGCTTTGGAAAATTTAATTCTATTTGAAGATGAAACTTCCATTCAATAGGTATAAGTAAATTGAATGGAAAGGTTCATGTGTATTTTTTGAAAACTTTATTATTGTGATTTTTGGAAAGATGATTATTCATTTTATCTTGACAAAGAAATCTTCACCAAAGTGAATTGAAAGAAGATATTAATTTGTGCTTTTTGGAAAATTTTGTTAGTTTTATTTTTGAAAATTCCTACATGTAACAATTATGAGAATTATTAAACGAAGGTGATAAAATTTTGTAAAAAATATTTTATTAAATGCATTTTTGAAAAAGTGCTTTACAGGGAAAAGTAAAGCAAGATTTATTTAATTTATTAAAGGCAAATATTAATTAGAATGGAAAAGAAAATGATAAAAAAAGGTAAATGATCATTTTCTTCAAAGATTTTAATAGGAAAGAACTATCAATCGATTGGTTCATTTTTGGAGAACAAATGGGATTGATCAAAAGAGGGGAGTTATTATCGAAGCCAAAATGAAAGATAAGTAGGAGATGCCCACGATGCTAGGAAACCTAGTGAGCATCTCAAACTATCCTACGGTTGGGCTTTACATTTTAAAATTTATTTAGTTTATTTGAGATGCATTTTTCATTAGAAATTTAGGACTTATGATTCCTTAACACAAGATAAAGGAAATTCCTAAGATGTGAGGAATTAGGCTTATGGCCATAAAGGGGAGAAGCAATCTTAGAACATAAATCTAGGGAGCTCAAGAAAAGCACAACTTAAATCTAAGGTGAAAATGGGTATCATTTGCCTTCAAAGAGAGGACAAATCACCCTTTTGGACTTACAACACGGGGTGGAACTAACTCCTCCTACAATTTAAAATACTTGTAGGAAAGTCTTTATGCTTATGCAAGATAGCTAGGCTATTGTTTATTTAAAAGGAGACTAAGTCCTTAAACTCACTTCTTAAAGAGACTAGATCATGTAGGGACATGTCTCAAATGACCTAAATCTAATAAATTCAAATTTCATTTTATTTTCATTTTGATAATTATTTTGAAGGCTAATAGGATTCATACCAATGTATGAGAAATAATGTTATTGGAAAAAAATTAAGGGAGGAGGAAGGCTCCACCATGGTCAAAGTCCCTCAATCAAAAAGTGAAATAAGATATGATATGTAATAAATACTCATCCATTTGCTAATTCTTTTATCTTAATTTTAAACCTATGTTTTATGTGAGGTTATGAGTTCTTTAATTTTTTATTTGAGTTATTAAGTTTGATAAAATATTAATTTTTTTCTAAAGAGCCTAATCCACATCCATGCCATTACTAGGAAAAGATGCCACTTAATGCAAAAGCTAAATAAATCATCAATCAATTTATAAAGCTAATCGTAAAAAGAATAAGGTGGTTCACCACACAAACCTAAAATATCAAATTAGGTAATAGCTCTACCCTTACACAACCTAGATTACAAATCAATTAAATTACAAAGTAAGGAATTCATTATTATCTTCTGCTTTCTTTCTTCTTCTTCTTTGATGGTTAGAAGGTAGAAGCTCCAAGGCTTCACATGGAGATAAGATCTTATGACCAATGCTCATCCTAATTCTAATAACAAGCATTCCAAAATCCTAATTGCACAAATTTTCATGAAAAGGAAAAGAATGGAATTTTAACAAACACCTGTAAAATAAAGATTAGCTAAAATAAATCACATAAATCTCAAGCATGTATATTGGACTTATCACCCCCACACATGGGCGACTAAGTCCACCGGGCCAATTGGATTATGCTTAGGGGTATGAAGCACCTGCAAGCAAAAGTAGTTATATTTTTATTTATAATAGCAGTCATTTAGCACAATCCCCTGTAGAAAATAATTATTAAACAAAGAGCATCCTACCATTAGAGGAGGGTTGCAATTAAATTGTTTAATTATTTTGGGTTCATTTTATTTCATGTTTTGATTATGTTCAAATAAATCCTATAATTAATTACTAAGTTATAAAGAGAGGGAACAAGAAGAGAGCTTCTCTTTCTTTCCCTAACCTAAGTAATTTCTAAAGTAGATTCACATTTTAGTTTTATTTAGTGAATTTTTTGATTAAGTCTTTTAATTAATCCTAAGTTTAGATGAATTCTAAACAAACCTATTTAAGAAGAAAGGAATTTTAAGATTAAATAAAATGAATTAAATCTGCATAACAAACATCACTTCATTTCTTTCCCAACAGGTATAACATGCATATGAATGAGTCCTAAGCATATCTATACATAAAAATGAGAATTTTTAACCCAGTTTGTGATGCATGCTAAGTAATTCATTTAAGGAAATTTGGAAGTTTAATATGCAAGATTTTCCTTAGGTAGAAAAGGGTTTCTTTATCCAATTCTTCACATACACACTTGAGAGTAAAAAGGCATAAGTGAATACAGTGTCATTGTTAACCAGAGGTGTAAGATACAAGACCTACTTAGGGATACTTAAAGCATCGTAACCTCAAGGTTGTCCAGACTAATATACCACTTTCCTTAAATACAAACATGTGTACAAATGAAATGAAATGGAAAAGAAGAATGCAAAAGTTGTATTAATTGATTCATTTTGTTTATGCAATTTATATGTGTGCAAGCATAGGTAACCCTTCTTAAGTGATAGCATAGGAATGAATAAGGTATGGAATTAGGTAAGTGTTAGGTTCTTTTCAAATGAATACATCTTACCAACTCTCATTCAAAACTATACTAACATAAGAGAGAAAGGAAATCTATGCTAAGCACATCCATATATTCTTTCACATGCAAGCTCATAATTAAAATATAAGTAGCACACTTTCAGATTTGATAATTGATTTATGTGTTTTAAAATGATTTGAATTTAGTAGTGATAATAGCCACTCATATTTCTACTTTAGCCAACACATGCAAATTTGACATAAAGTAAACAATTTCATTTTTAAATTTGAATTTGAAAGATATGAATGCATGAAACCACATGACATGCAAATTTAACATGTTTGAGGAAGAATCAAAGCAATGAAATCATGTAAACACAATCACTTTAATTAAATCCTAAATACATTCTTATGGAATAAGAAAGTTTAAAATAAATCAAAGTGTATTCAATGTGATTTTTGTTTAGTTTTAAGTTTGATTTAATTTCGAAAATGTGAGTTAAATTTACTGTTCCTAACCCATTCCCACATGTGTTTGATATTTTTGTTTAATTTTAGATGATTAGGTTCATTTTTATGTATTAATTAGGTTAAGGTGTGAATTAAGCAAATTAATTAACCCTTACCTACACCACCTTAACATAGTTAACCAAGTAATTATGAGCCAATGAGATGACATAAAAAACTCACAAGGAATTTAAACTTGCAATGCACCTAGGAAGAAAAGGCCTAATGCAATTTGGCTCATGATTAATGGTTAATTAAGCTAAAGGGTTTAGCTTAAGTAATTTCAAAACACCCCTTCACACATATAAATTGGGTTTTAATTTTCCTAATTGAACTTAGGCTCTTAAACACCTAAGCATCTACCCAAGGTAGATTAATCAAGTTCTGAAAGTTTTTTTTAGAATTTTTAGAAATTAATTAAGGAGATAATTAATGAATTAACCCTTAATGAAGAGAGGATTAAGGAAAGAAAAGGGAGTTTAGGAAATCGCTTAGGGGAAATCCCCCAAAATTATTCCTTAAACCTCCAATTTACTGGATCTGACCTTAATCAACTCTAATAATGGATTAAAACCACTAATGATATCTTAATTATCCTTAATTAGGTTAAGAGAGTAATTAGAAAACATATTTGCAATTCCCCCAATTAAATCCACAATATATCCCAAAAAAATTAGGAGAGGTAGAGGTCATCTCATAAAGCATACCCAAGAAGTTTGGGATTAATCAGATATTTAATTAAGAGGTAATTAGCAAAATAAATTTTCTAATAAAACTAAAAATTATAGAAAAGGATAATGTAAAATCTATTGAATCTATTTTTAAAATATTTTATGTTTAATTATCTTTTCATAGGATTTTACCTCATATTTTTCTGAATTTTATTAAAGGAGATATGATTTTTAGAAAATCAAGAGATTAATTATAATTAATTGAACTCCCTAAACTAATCCCTCAGCTCACAATAATGACGCGTGTGAGTCACGCTTACACTCATCACCATGAGTCCGCTTAAAACATCAAATCAAGTGGCAGTGCAGTGGCGGTATGCGCTTTGATCCCTACGCTTTGATCAAAGATTGGATGGCCAAGGATCCTCCCACGGTTTATAAAAGGATAAATGATTTTCTAAACATGGGAATAATCTCGGTCGTCCATCCAAATTATGTGGATGGATGGCCCTAATCTCCCGTTTCTAGGCTCATGATCGCCCACATGATCTAGGGAAGATCCTTCGATTGAGCTCGGATTGAAATAAAACTTTACTCACACCATCTAAAGCAAATAAGGACCATATACAATGGTGGAATTTGCATGAATTGAAAATTCCTTTCATAAAGACCAACACCTCCTAAGCTAGGTGCTCAAAAAATTCCATACCTCACCGGCTCAAGATCAAGATAGCTTCCTAGTTGAGATGAAGCTATTGAAATTCTTGAAATTTTAGGGGTTGAGTGGATTGTTCTATGACCAACATCACTTGATCTCTTGACAATTAATGCTCTCTTTGCTGTGGGAACTCAAATGGATGCTTGAGTGTGCTCAGATTGATCCTTAGAGGAAATGTGCTAGAGGAATTGAAGTGATTTTTAGTGTGGAGAAAGTTGGAAGTTCAATTGAGCTCCCCTAATTTTCAATGGAGAAAATTGAGAAATCTCAAATTCAAATCCCTCTTAGAATGCTTAGGAAGGCTCTCTGAACTTTCCTAACATGCTCTAAAGCTTAATTGAATTGAGGAATGATGGATTTGAATTGAATTATGGGGAGTATATCTACCCCTTGAAGGATCGGATGGTCGCAAGCTCCTTGACCATTTTGATCCAATTGACCACAATGCGAAGGTTGTTTATGTTGTAGATGTTTGCACATAGTCAGTTTGAGGCCTTGAGTGGATTGCCAACCTCCCATGTGCATCAAAGTCGGTGGAGGAGGGATTTGGAATGAGCCAATTTGACCCATGAGGTCGGGTTGGGCCTTGCAGCCAATCGGGCTGACCCAAACCCATTCAATTGTGAGCACCACTCTTCATTAAGTCCCCTTGAGGTATTAGGAAGGTATCAAGTGGATATGAAGTGGGCATGACCAAATTACCCATGGATTAGTCCATAATTTGTTCTATGGACTAGGAGTAGAATGGTTATTTTGTTGATTTTTTAATTTGGATATGTTGGGTATGTGGAGAAACTAGGTTTGGCCAAGTTTCATGAGATTTGGAATTCATTTGATAAGGTTTGGATCATGTTCACCCATTTAATTCAAATGGGTCAAGTTGACCAATTAGTCAAATTTGGTCAAACTAAGGGTTAGGTCAAGTTCATATGACCATTTGAAATATTTTGGTGGCTTTGGTTTGATTCAGTTTGGATTAATTTTTAATTTGGCTCATATGACTTCATTTAGGTCAAATGGGTCAAGTTGGCCTATTTGACCCATTTGACCTATTTGAGGTAGGTCAAGGGTAGGTTTAGGTTTGGTTAGTCATATGGAGTTGAATGGTATCTTTGTTTCAAATCAATTTTGGTTAAGTTCAAATTTGGCCCAACATGACCCTTTAGGTCAAGTTGGGTCTAAGGTTAACTAGGCTAGGTTAGGTATTGTTGGCCAATTGAGGCTTTGGTCAAGTTCAACAAGTGATTTGCAATGAACTTGACCCACTGGTTTCAATCAATTTAGCTTAGATAAAGTTTTGACAAATTTTGACTTGTTAGGTCAAGTTGGGTCAACTTGGGTCAAGTGGCCAATTGGGTTAGGTTAGGCTCAAATGTTGGTTTGGTCAAGTTCAAACATAGGTCATGAATGAACTAAGATCAATGGTTTCAATCAATTTGGCCTATGGTGGAATTTGGCTATATTAGGTTTCATTTTGGGCTAAGTGTTGACTTAGTCAACCCTTAGGTTTGACTTGGTTTGACCCAATTTGATTGATTGATCATCCCATGATGATTGTTGATCATGATGAGAGGCATAGGTGAGTTTGGTTCAATCTAATTTGGTTAGGATTAGAATTTGGCTCATAATGATACTTTAGGTCACTTTGGGTCAAGTGAGCCTAAGTGGGTCAAATGGCTTGGTCAAAGTTTGATTTGAACTTGTTTGAACTTGTGTATGGACTTATGATTGAAAAATAAATCCATTTATAAGTGATTTGAAGTCAAATGGATTTTGATTCATTTAAGAATTTCATATTCAAAGGAAGAATATGAAAGGATTTAGGGTTTGATTTTTTAATTTATTTTTGATTTGGTGTTTGATTTATATTTATATTTCATTTATATATGTGAATATAAATGAGAATTTAAATGAATTTTGAGAAAATACCATGAATTTGAATTGATTTGATCATGATTTTGGCTAAGTCCATGAAGGAAGACTTAAAGGATTTAAGAAAATTTTAGATTAGGAATTTGATTTTTAGAGTTTGAATTGATTTATTTGTATTTATATTTCATATATATATATATATGAATATAAATAAGAATATAAATGAGTTTTGACAAAATCCCTTGAGTTGGAATTGGTTTCATCATGATCTAGGTTAAGTCCTTAATGGAGTGCTTAAAAGACTCAGAAAATTTCATGAATTGATTTTGAATTTTGAGTTTAGTTTGATTGGTTTGAATTTATATTTCATTTATATGTGAATATAAATGAATTATGACAAAATCTCATGAGTTTAAATTGGTTTAGATCATGATTTTGGTTAAGTCCTTAAGGGAAGTTTAAGGACATAAGAATTTTTATGGATTTAGGAATTTTTATGGATTTTGATTATGGGTTTCAATCATAGATTCTAATCATGGATTTCAATTATATGGAGTTGATTTGAGCTTGGAGAGAATCAATTAGAATTGATTTGGAGTTTGACCTGAAGAAAGGATAGAGGAATGGTTCAAGCTAAGGGTAGGCAAATTTTCCTAACACCCCTAAGGCATGACCTATTCTCATAGCTAACTCTTCTAAGTCTCTATGGCTAGGTTGAGTGTCCACCTAATCACTAGATGTGTCTTAAGACTAAAGAACTCTTAAAGTCTAAGAGAAGTCCTATGTATAAGATCGAGGGGTTGAGAGCTCATTCTAAAAATTAGGTCAACAAATCTGGTAGCCTATGTCAAAATAAAGAGTTCAAAATCAAATACAATTTTATAAGATTTGCATTAGACTGGGTCATTACTCATACCACTCATGCTCTAGTCTCTTAAAGAGTAGATTTAAAGACTTAGTTTCTTTTCTAAATTATAATAATCTAACCATCTTGTAAAATTATAAGACTTGACCACGTGGTTTTAAAATGTAGGAGGAGTTAGTGCACTTCATGGTTATAAGCCCATCAGTCGAATGATTTACTCTCTCTTCTGGAGGAAAAAAATATACCCACCTTTCGCCTTAGATTTAGGTCATGCTCTGGCCCTCACTAAAACTCCCTAGATTTAGGATCTGCAGTTGTTGTTTCCCTTTGGGGCTACAAGCATAAATCTTCACCTCTTAGGAATTTCCACAATCTTGTATTATAGAATTATAAGTCCTAGATTTCTAATAAAATTTTCTACTCAAATATATAATTCTCCTCAATTTCAAACATAGAAAGCCCAACCATATGATAGTTTGGGATGCTCACTAGACTTTTTAGTATCATGAGCATCTCCTACTCATCTCTTTTTGGCTTCGATAATAAATTTCTCCTTCTGATTTATCCCATTTGATCTTCCAAATATAACCAATTTATTGATAGTCCTATATTTGAATTCTTTGGAGATAATAATTTCTTACTTTGATCGAGAGGATTCCTAAGGAACTCACTTTCTTTAGGATGTAATTAACTATGGGGGCTTGCCCCCATAGGGAACTTTAGAACCCGATTTAAATAAATCTTACTTTATTCATCCATGTAAAGTAAGAAAAAAAATTCTAGTATATAAGACCATCGCCTTAGAGTCCTTATTAGGTGATTAGGTCCATCATAGGGTAGTGATTTCTATCTTTCAAGATAGTGCACTATTCCTTGATGTCATACCTGATCACCTAAATAAGTACATCCTCAGATCTGCGTGGTGTCCCCCCATATATACACACATACACATCTCCAAAAATAAACACCACAGTAGTAGACTTACATCTTTCAAAACTAGGATTACTGTCGAGGTGGCCTGTTGGTGGCACAACAAGTCGAACCTGACCTAAGGGCTACTACTAAGAGAGTGCCGCTAGGGACTTATCTCAACTCAAGAGTAGTCAGGCAATTCTTATAGGGAGTTTCTACCTGCTAAAATAGGATGTCTGCTTGGGAAAGGTGTCGCTAGGGGCATTCTCTTAATCTATAAGTGAATATATATTTTATTTATTTATTATTGTTGACCCCATTGGTGTACAAGGGACCACACTGAGAAGGGGCTATGTCGTCCTTGACCTATCTCAGATTTACTAGACCAAGGGAGATTTTGCGCATCTGTGGAACAGAATCTCCAACCATGGCTATAAAGGAAACGTCAATCCAAAGTTACTTGGGTAGTGTCTAAATGGGGTTGTGAAGGACATGATCCAACTAGAGTGCCCATAGGGGAGGTGCCACTAGGGGCATTATCCTGAACCCTGTAAGTAAGAAAGCCTATAGGTATACGGTGGCCAACTCAAGGAGATGGCGTAGCAGTCTTACATATGCCAAGAGTGGTGTATCCACTGGGTGGGTCACTATCAGCATAGCGAACACTAACCAACCTATGGTGCCTGTCGATGCACGACGATCGGTCTAGAAAGAAGGCATGTAGACTTAAATCTTCCTAAAGTAAAATTGATTGATGGGATAGTTTATCATCAGCTTAACAGGTACTATCCGACCTAGGGCTACCCATCTGTATGCAATGGTTGTGCTAGGAAGAAACCATAGCATACTTACATCTCCCAAAGAGAAAAAAAATTGATGGGGTGACCCATTGTTGGCACAATAGATCGACCTGACCTAAGGGCGACTACTAAGTAGGGAGTCACAAAGAAGGACTAAACCCAGACTTGAAGTAATCAGAGTAAAGGAGCCATCAGGGGACTTACCCTAATCCTCAAATATACTCGACCAAGTCAGCACATGATAGGTAGTTTAAGAAGAAGGTGTAGCATACTTACATCCTCTTAAATGAAGCCATCATGATGGTAGCTTATCAACTACGCAGTAAGGCTTACCAAACTAACAGGGAGCTCATCAATGTGTAGTGGCCAAGTAAAGAAGGATAGCATAGAAAACTTACATCCTCCAAAGCAAGAAGACCACTAGGGTGACACACAAGTAGGGTAGCACATTAGTGCGACCTAGAGCAGCTACTGAGTGAGTGTCACTGGGGGCGTTATCCCAACTCAAAGTAGCCTGAGATAGAAATATATGTATTTGTTTGATATGTGTTTGTGTTATATTGAAGAAGGATAGGATGCTACTTGGGTTCTCTTACACCTATCCTAAACATGGTAAAGAATAGATGAAATGGTGCCATAGGGGCATTGTGACTCCACTAATGAAGGATGTTGCTCAGGTTCTCTTATAGCTAACTTAGTTGTGCTAGTAAAAATAGTATGCCTCTTGGGTTCTCTTACACTTATCCTAATAGCACTAGAGAATTGTATGTAGTTTGTGTTTGCATTGATGAAGGATAAGATGCCGCTTGGATTCTCTTACACCTATCCTAAATGCATCGTGGCGGATTCACAGACGAAAATGCTTTCAATTTGAAGAGATTATTTGAAATGGAATTTTCATTGATGATAATTATTTTCAAACATGATTTTAAGTAGAGCTCATTGATCATAAGCATGGGGAGCTCTCCTTTATAGTTGATGGGTTAATAAGATCCTCCTTGGTAGGCCTTCTCTATGGCAAAAGGGTCTTCCCAAGGGGGTTCAAACTTACCTCCCATCTTACGGCGGGCAATAATTGGCCTCCTTACAACTAAAATAAGCTCTCCTACTTGAAATGCTCTAGGATGAACCAACTTGTTGTGAGCTTGAATCATTTTGGCTTTGTACAACTTCGAGGTTTGGCATGCCCGTAGTCTCTCCTAAACCTTCAAGCTCTTCTAAAACTTGGCATTCTCAGTGATCTTATTACCCATTATCCTTATTGATGAGAGTTGACTTCTAATGGTAGAATGGCTTGACCCATACTAAGAAAAAAGGAGTAAATTGAGTTGGAGTTCTATATGGTGTGGTAGGCCACTTCAACTCATGTCATTTATTATCATTGAGTATTTTCTTCAGTATTTGGATGAGAGTTTTATTGAAGGCTTCTAAGCCATTTACCCTAGATGGTAGAATATCTCCAATCTATGTCTTGCAAAGTTGTTGATCTTGGTGCTCTTGAATGCAGTACCATTATCGGATATAATTCATCGAGGCACCTCAAACCTATATGATATGGTTCTAAAAACTGGAGCATCTTTGGTGTGACCTCTCGAGTGGAATCACCTTGCCCATTTGGAAAATGTGGTAGCTAGAATGAACCGATGACCTTGAAGAAGGAGGGTCAATGACCTACACCATGCAATATCGAATGGCCACAAGACCAATATAGAATGTAGAATGTTGGGTGGTTGGTGTAGGACCATACTGTATATTTGACATTGGTGGCATCTCGCTACATCCATCATGTAATCATCGAGGTAGTAGTATCTATCTTGATCTTTGGCTTTCATCTTGGACGGATTGATGAGCTCAATAATCGAGTGTACCTTAGTCATGATCTTACGAGCTTCATGCTTGTCAAATAGCGTAACCATATGATTAAAGGACCGTATACAAGGTGCCATATGAGAATAGGAAGCTCTCTTCATCATGGGCTTGTGACTTCTCTTGAGGAAGTTTGCCTCTATTTAAGTAATCTATGAATGGTTGCCTCCAATCCAGCTCCTCATCCTTCTTGGAAATGGTAACCTCCCCTTCAAGAGAATATCTTTCAATAAGTTTAGTATCAATAACGGATAAAGCTTGTTTATTTTGGAACCTTATTGATATGGACTCATCTTCAAGACAGGCCAACTCCTTGGAAAGCTTGGCTAAAGCATCTTCTATGATATTTTCTCCTCGAGGGATCTTTTAAATGGTAACCTCTGGGATTCAGGCCAGTAACTCCATAGTGTACTTATGGTAATGATGAAGCTTAGGCTTTAGAACCTTATAGGACCCAGTGATCAGATTGATGACTAATTGAGAATCCCTGAAGATGTTGATATTTTGGATTCTTAGAGTAATGGATAACTCCAGACCAATAATAAAAGTCTCATATTTGACTTCATTATTGGTGCAAGGATTGGATAAGTGATATGAGAATCTAATCATGTCATGATCCGGAGTTAGGAGAACTACTCCTACCCCTGCCTTTCCTAGAAGAGTAGATTGTGGTTCTTCTCCTTTTTGAGAAGAAGCCACACCACCAAAATACAATTTCCATCGGTGATTTCTAGTGTCCACCAAGTTCATGATTTGTTCATCAGGAAGATCACCATTAAGGAGAATCGAAGTGGGTGTCTAAGAAATCGCCAATAATCCTTTCATGGCATGGAGGGTATGAAAGTATTGTCAAACTGAGAATCATGGACCATCTTGCTAACTGTCTGGATAGTGTCACTCGTGTCATAAGATACTACAGTGGGTTGACTCTAGAGATCAATTTGACTTTATAAGCAAGCATATAATGATGTAGCTTTTAGTATGCAAAGATTAAAGCTAGGTAATATTTCTCAATGTGTGGATAATTGGCTTCAGCAGGGATTAGACGATGACTGAGATAGTAGAGAGCATTCTCTTTCCCTTCATCATTGGCTTGGGCCAATAAAGCACCAAGGGAGTCATCTAATACAGTAGTGTAGAGGATGAGTGGGTTTCCCGGGATAAGGGCTACTAGAATTAGCTACATCATCGGGTAGTGATTGATGTCTTCAAAGGCATGCTGACACTTGTCATCCCACTTAAACTTGGTGTCATTTTTTACAAGAGTTAAAAATGGCTAGCACCTTCCTGGTAGGTCGGATATGAAGAGTACTATATACACCAATCACCCTTAAATGATTTGAGTTGAGTTAGACTTTTATGGGGTGGCATTTCTAATATCATTTTGATCTTCTCCAGATCAATCTTGATTCCCCGGAACAACAAACCTAAGGAACTTCCTTGAAGCTACTCTGAATGTGCACTTCAAAGAGTTAATTTTGAGGTTAAATTATCTTAACTATTCGAAAATTACTCTCAAGTCAAAGAGGTGGTCTTTTTTCTTTACTTTTGACTACGAGATCATCGGTATAACACTCGACTTGATGTAAATGAGTTCATCGAAGATTTGATTCATAGCCCTCTAGTATGTAGCACCAGTATTTTTAAGGCCGAAAGGCATGACCTTATAGCTATATATTTTGATCAAGGTTCGAAAGGCAGTATTTTACTCATCTTCAGAGGCCATCTTTTTTGGATTACATCTAGATATGTAATCCATGAAAGAGAAGACTACATGAGATGAGGCAATGTCCACCATCAATTTTGATATTGGTAGTAGAAATTTAACTTTTGTACATGCCTTATTTAGATCCCTAAAATCGATTTATGTGCAAATTTGGCAATTCTTCTTCAAAACTAGGATGACACTAACCAACCAGGCATGGTATTTTTCTTCCCTAATGAAGCCAGCATCAATCTATTTTTCTACTTTAGAAATAACCTACTGTTCAATGTCTAATCGCATGCATCTAAGAGCTTGCTGGTTAGTTAACATTATTATATTGCTAGTTTATGGACTACTACATTAGAGATAATCCGACATCTCTTCATAACTCCATGCAAAGTCCTTAAACTCCCAATAGCCTAACGTCATTAGTTTGGTTCAACAAGGAACTGATGTATGTTGGGCGTGGATCTTCCTCAGTCCCAAAGTTGATTTTTTTGAGTTCATCAATGGTTGATTTAATTTTTTCTCCAAACTCTGGTGGTGCATCTTTGACTTGGAATCATCATCATCAAGTTTCTAAACACACCTCCTATGAGTTAATGTAATTTGAAAAGAACCTATCGATTCTAAATGATTGGTGATGACTAAACAAGAATCATCATCATCGACCCATTGCTCCCGGTCTTAATTAAGAATTCTTGCATTTGTTGTTCCATAACCTTTTGAAGTAATCTAACATGTGCTTGGACCATGTATGTAAAATTAATCCTTTCTTTGCTTAATTTAGAATACAAGATGAGTACTAATCAAAAGGTAATTCTATTAAGTCTTTATATGAATCATCCTTAAGTTCTACATCAACTTCTTTACTTGAGGATGATGCTCCTAGAAAGAGCCTCTAAGGCTTCATATCTATGGATGACTCAGGGACTTCCTTAACTACCAAACCCTCAACTTTTTGTGAGGAAAGTGAGGTTAGAGCTAAAGTTCACAACTGATGCCTAACTATTTTATATATAGACTTAGATACACTTATACTTTGCCTTGGAACCTGGTCTTCATCACTTTCTTACTCAAGTGTCACCTTGAAAGGGATTTGTTATTGAGAAGAGCTAGCTGGTGTCCTAACCACATAAGACTCATCCTCTGAACTAGATTATAAGTCTATGTGGATAGTAGGTATACTCTGGTGGGACATACCTTTATTGGGTGGCCAATAGGGAGGCTTTTCCACTTTTGCCTCAATTTTCTCTTCCTCCCTGGTGGAGGTCATGTCATCCTACCCATATGTCCATTGGAGTAATGAACGTGGTGGAATCTAATGTCACTCTATATCTTCCCCAGTCTATTTCTTGCTCCCTTCTATTTTCTTTTTCTTTCTCTTTTTTTCTTTTCTTTTCTATTTCTTTTCTTTTTTTTTCTTTTTCTTTTCTTTCTTTTTGTTCGTCATGAGGATCTTGACTAAGTTCACGAGAATGGACTTGCTGATTTTAGGGGAGGAAATAGGTTGCATCTTCATATATCCCGATCTCATGAACTGTGAGTGGTTTGAGATCATCTTTGATGCAGTACTCAATCCCACCTTCATGAACTTCATGCAATGATGTAGAGAGGATGGAACTGTGTTATTTTCATGTATCCATGGTCTCCCAAGCAAAGCGTTGAAAGATGTGTCTGAGTCTATGATGTGAAACTTGGCTTCAGTCTTCTAATCATATCTCTAATGACAACACTATGGAGCCTAAGGCCCTCTCACTTTGTTCATTAAATCCTCTCAACATCAACCTTTCTTTTGGAGTTTGAAGATGTCGATCCTCAAGTAAGGGGTTCTTAATCATACATAATTGTTGCACTGATCCAGAACTCGATAGTCACCAACATCCACTATAATGTAAAGAGGATGGATGTGCTCAATCATCCCTCGAAGTAAATCTTCATCACTGGATGTCCTTCTAGTGGCATGCCTCCTCTTCAGTAGTGGTCAGCTAAGCAAAGCATATCTCTGGATCAAGTATGGCATTGATTAGATATTCCTCATCTCTTTGGATAAGATAAGGGCATCATATATGCTTAACTTAGCTAGCAACTTTCTAAGATGAGCAAGGACATTGTAATCAACTCTGGCTTGGTCCTCCACAAGCATATCCATAGGTGGAGCATCTTGTGCAGGGGCTACCTACTCACTACAACCAATGAATTACTTACCCTTATCCGGAGGTGCTACACTAGGAGGTAGAACTTTGCGACTACATAGGTTGACTTAGTGACTTCATGGGGAAAGTTCTACCGCTTCATCGCATACCTTCGCCTTCTCCTGGGACCCTCGGAGTTGGTTGACTCCAAGTCAATCTCAATGGGTGAACCTAATTGATTCAGAAAAGGAAAGTCTGATTTTAAATCAGAAGAGAAAGGATCAAAATTATTAGAGATATTATTATTATTTAGACTTGGAGAATTTTCAATAGGAATATAATCAAGAGTATCAAAAGTGGACAACATACAAGTACAATCTATTTTCTTCATAGATTTTTTTTGGTGGAGGTACTTGATAGAAATCGAGTAAAGTAGGCAAGGTATAGGCTTTAGTGTCCTTATCCATTGATATAACACTCTTACTAGAAGAAGAGCTAGATGAAGTGGCAGCTGCAATGATGGAGGGAATGCTGGACTTGGACAGTGGTTGCGCTACATGATTATCCCAGGCAAGTGTGGATTGTTGCTACTGCTGCTTATCTCCCACCTTCCCTGAGTTGTCTTTGGTAACTTACAAACCTTCATTGATGTTGGTGGTTTGAGCTACCTCAGGCACCTATAAAAAGAGTTTCTTGATCTTAGAAATAATCTTTTTAGAGGTTTGGGATAAGGAAATATCCCAACCTTCTTTCGTATTGAGAGGATCACATGTATCCATAAGGATTACTGTAACAAAACTAGATAGTTGTTCTAATAACTAACCTTTAGGGATAATTTTGGCACTAGACTTGTAGTTGTGCTCAAGTTAGTCCTTGAAAGTGTTGCAATCTTCTAAGACATGGCCTAATATGCAGTGGTACGGGCAAAAGTTAGGATCATCACTCTTGCCCACTTCCTCCGGCCTCTTAGGCTCTCATAGCTAGAAATCAGGCTTCTTTAAGATGTTCTTAAAGATTTTCCTGACTACCTCACTCTTGAACAAATATGGCATGTTTTATTTATCTAGAATAGTAGGTGGATAATAGCTACCTGGCGACGGATATGAGTATCACGTGTATACACCGAGGAGGTGTGGAAATGGCCAGGGGGGGTGGTGGTGGTATGGTGGCCAAGGTGGTAGTAAAGGAGGTGGTAGTGGAGGCTGAGCTGGGGTCTCAAACTAGACTCCGGTTGCTTCCCTTATCTCACACACCACTTCCCCGACTTCTTTTAAATACTTTATGTGGTTTGGCTTGGACTAGTCTTGAAAGGTCTATTTCTTTTCCAGCGACTAGCTACCTTGTTGATTAATTTCTCAAAGATTTTGATTATAAAGCCCTTGAGCATGATAGCAACTGGGCCATGGATATTCTTAAGTAGAATTTATATGGCATGTTGTTCAGACAGTTGTTGTTTGTATTTCATACTCAGGTTTCATCACCTGAGAATATAATCAACAAATGACTCATTGGAAATTTGTTTTGCTATAATAAAGTTGCCCACAATTACCTTTTGCTGGGCTCCACCAAACCTCTTGATAAAGAGTTGCTCCAACTCAGCAAAAGTCTTCACCGAACCATTAGGTAGTTCAGTGTACTAATCGATTGCAACTCTTGACAGACTGCTAACGAAGACTCAGAAGATAAGTGCATCACTTCCATCGATGTTGCAACAGCTAGCTCTAAAGTGTACTATATGCTGTCGAGGGTTCCCACTGCCATCAAAAATCTCAAAAAAAAGGTGGCACAAACCCTTTGGGATACTAGACTGTGTCAAATTTCTCTAAGTAGGGTCTACCCTTTGGAATGGATGAAGTGCCCTGGGCTTGCACCAATGCTTCCTTCACCTGCAATTCCACCATTTCTTTGAGGTCTTTCTTCTACACGGAGGTACCATTCACCATTCTTATGTGCTTCCACTATCTTGATCTATGGAGATGCACTCTTGTGATGATCTAAAACATGTAGGAGCTCAGTCGACGCCTCTATGACTAGGCTATGATCGTGGATTGTGTAGTGCTGCCGCTAATAGGTCTTCAACCATCTTCTCCATTCGGTTGATATGCTCATCCTTCTTCATGAGCTGCTAGAGGAGGTGTTGGGTTGATTGAGTGGTGTCATCCTCTTCAACCATAATACCTTCCTGACTATGACAGTCTTTAAGAAGGGATCTTGGGGTATTGACCATATGGACTTCTACTGAGTCCTCAATTAGATCATCCTCATCAAGGTAGAAGGCTACCCTACCCTCTTCCTATTCTGAATGATTGCTCCCCAGAAGTTGTTTCTTCTCAGCAAAGTAGTCTTTTAGGATGTCATCTAAAGAATGATCTCCTACTCTGCCAGGCTGGACTAGCACAAGCACCTATTGACTATGACCAGGGTGCTCATCTAACTCATGCATCTAACACCGCCACTACCGATGCTCTCATGGAGGATCAACTACCATGGAATCATTGCCCCTTCCTTCACTCTATGGCTACATGCGGTACACCACTGATGTCGCCAATTTTCTTTTATATAAAGTGGAAGGTCAAACTAGAAAGTTCAACCTCACCTTAGCTGGTGGGACAGATGGAGTGGGATTCTTAGGCCATAACCAGATCACCAATGGGGATGTCCTCTCCTTGGATGTAGACTTATGGATCTTAATGGAAATTATGGAAGGGGGAACTTAAATAGATGATGATGGATGAGGAGTGGAGCGGTGTGATGGTGGTGACACCGGCTGCCTCTCCATTGGAACCCTCCATGACGGGTTTGGCCAACTGTTATCCGTAAGATATTCAAGTAGCATGTCGACCGGAAAATCAACGGCGAGGCTGCCAACCATGCATACTTCTACCTTCTTGCCCATTTTGTAGCTCACCTCGCTCTTCTCTATGGATGATCTACACCTGGGATCTGCACTCAAATTGAATAATGCACCGCACTCTAAGCTCTACCAACTTGACGAAGAACTATCCTAAGACTTACATAGGACTTCCTCCTCTCCCTAGTTGATGCCTCGTACTTAGCTGATGGTGGAAGTAGTACTATGATCCTCCTAACATCCTCCTCTCCATCTAAATCAAAGAGGGGGTGTAATCTATTACCACCCAAGAAAGTGGAAACCTCAAGTGAAGAGCCCTCCTTAGGGAGGCAAAGATCAATCTCCTTGGTGCTCATGCGATGCCGCTTGATCTTCCTTTATTGTGGCATGTGAGAGCAGGTGGAGGGAGAGCTGGAACCTACCTCAAAGGTAGGGGAAACTATCATGGAAATTGAGATAGCCTTCCCCTTATAAGTGGGGAAAACTAGTGAGGAGGTGCTCACACAGCCGCCAGTGGATAACCATGCACTGGAAACAATTGGTGCCGACACTACCAAAGCTAGACTGACAACTAGAATTGACACATGGGAACCTCCACGCCTTCCTCCTCTCAGAGGGAACTACCGATGGCGATGAAGGAGTGGTTTCTATCCGCTACCTTTACTAACACAGATGGCTATCCTCTCACAAGTCATTTGGATTGCCTTGAACCGCAAATAAAATGAATCGATGTGTGTGGTGGTGGTCAGGATTGGCTGAGGCCACCTAACATGATGGGAAGATGAAAATGAACTTGCCGGGAGCCATAGTAATTGAACTGATAGAAGACTGAAAGGAACTAACTATGCTGATACCTCTACATTTATTGAAACATAATTGAGTCAGACCCTTGCTTTGATATTTGTCTTCAAAAATATATTTCTGATATTAACTTTAAATTTTGAACCCACACCTAACAAATTTAAGTATGCTAAGTGGGGCTTATTGAATTTGAGAGATTTAATGAGAGTCTTTGCCATAAGATTTGATTCCAATTTGGAACCCACATTCAATAAATTTAAGTATGTTAAATGGGGTTCATTCCATTTTTGAGAGAATTTTGAGATGTATTTGTTTAGTTCATCCTTTATTTTGAAATTTTGAAGTTGGAATCTTCACTTAGCAAATTTGAATATGCCATGTGAAATTCAAGTGTATGTTTGAAAATATTTGGAAGCATTTTTATTTGTTTGCGATGATGTGTGTCATGTATTTAATTTGTTTTAAAAAAGGGGTCCTTACTTAGCAAATTTAGGTATGCTAAGTAAGGCCCAAAATGTGTTTGATGTATTTTGATTTGATTTGAAAAATAAGACATTTACTTAAAAAATTTAAGTATGTTAAGTAAGGCTCAAGTGTGTTTGATGAGTTAATTTTGTTTATTTTGAAAGAGGGGAACTTCTATTTAACAAATGTGGTATGTTAAATAGAGTCCAATTTGTTTTCAATTTTGAAAAATAGAACTCTCATTTGAAAATTTTGGGTATGTCAAATGGACTTCAAGTGTGTTTGATTTGTTTGGGATTTTGAAAAGGGAACTCTACTTAGCAAATGTGGGCAAGTTAAGTAGAGTCCAATTTATCTTTATTTTTGAAAAAGGGAATTCTCATTTGACAAATTTGGGTATGTCCAATAGAATTTAAATGTGTTTTGATTTTGTTTTGAAAAAGGGAATTCTCATTTGACAATTTTGGGTATGTCAAATGGAATTCAAATGTGTTTTGATTTTGTTTTGAAAAAAGGAATCCTCATTGGAAAAATTTGGGTATATCAAATGGAATTCAAATGTGTTTTGATTTTCTTTTGAAAAAGGGAATTCTCATTTGACAAATTTGGGTCAAATGGAATTCAATTATATTTATTGACTTTCAAAAATGGGTTTTTTTTGTGTGATATTGCTTTTCAAAAGGTAAACTCCAACTTAGCACATGTGGAATGTGTTAAATGGAATTTCAATTTTATGTCATGATTTCATTTGAAAATAGGATCTTCATCCAATAAACCTAGGTATGTTAAAATAGAGATAGCTATTTTCAAAAATGTGCTTTTTCAAAAAGGGATTTTAAAAGTATTTGATTTTGATTTTGAACAGAACCTCCATGTAATAATTGTAGACATTGTTAAATGGGGTTTGGTTACCTTTGAATCTTTTTTTGAAAACTTTATACAAATCTATTATTATGTGACTTTTAATTAATTTGAGAAGTACTTTTTTTAAAATAATATTTTTTTCAAATGATTTGTTATGGGATGAACCTTACCTCACAAAGAGGATGGTAAAGAGGTTCTAAAATTTTTAGTCATCTCCTTTAATTTAGTTAATTTATTTTTATCTATTGGGGGACCCAATAGAAGTTTTAAGACCAACATGGAGTGAGGTCCTAAAACCTAAAGGATGTTGGCTAGCTTTGCTTAAAGATGAAATAAGCTAAGTGATAATGGAAAAAAAGATAGTCTTGGGCTTATATAAAACATAAGTCCACTATCGTGCTTGAAGATAATAATTGTCTACTAGAGATGGAGAAAGGAACCTTCCCTAGTGGAGTCGCCAGAAAAATCTATGGTGTTTATTTTTGGATGTGGGACACCACATAGATCTTAGGGGGTACTTATTGAAGTGATCAGGTATGACATTAAGGAATGATGCACTACCTTAAAAGATAAAAATCATCACTCTATAATGGACCTAATCACATAATAAGAACTCCTAAGGTGTGATGGGTCTTCGAATATAGCAGAGATTTTTCTCCTACTTTTCATTGAAAAGTAAAGCAGGGTTTATATTAAGTCAGTTTCATTAAGTTCCCTATAGAGGCAAGCCTTCATAGTTAATTGCATCCTAAAGAATGAAACCATTAGGAATACTCTTGATTAAAATAGCAATTAAAGTCTCCAAAGATTTCAAAGCTAGACTATCAAAGGATTGTTTGTATTGGAAAATTAAGTGGGAAAACACTAAGTGAAGACTTATTATCAAAGCCAAAGGGAATGAGTCAAAAATGCTCATGATATTAGGAAACCTAGTGAGCATTCCAATCTATCCTATGGTTGGGCATTATATATTTGAAATTAAGAAGATCAATTTAGTTAAAGTTGACATTTTATTAGAAAGCTGGGACTTATAATCTAATAATACAAGATTATAGAAATTCCTAAGAGGTGAGAATTTATGCTAGTAACCCTGAAGGAAATAGCTATCTTGAATCCTAAATCTAGGGAGCTTTAGCATAAGCCAAATCATGACATAAATCTAATAAAAAAATGAGTATATGGTTTACCTTCAAAAGAGAGGATAAACCATCCGACTGCTAAACTTACAACCTCATAGACTGGCATCCAGCAAACGCCTCCTATGCTTTAAATCTATGTAGTCTGGTCTTATGTATTACAAGATAGCTCGGGTAGTTATTTAACTTAAAAGAAACTAAAATCCTAAACTCACTCCCTAAGAGACTAGAGCATGAGTGGTATAAGCATCTAACTTAGTCTAAAATGCAAATCTTTTCAAATTTTATTATTTTTTGACTTATTCATTTTGACAAAGGCTTGGAATTTTTTAAGCCTAAATGGATGATAAAATTTATTTATTGGCTAAATTAGCAAGAAGTGGGTGTTCTCTACCACAAGGGATGCCCTCACAGTTAATCACTCCCCTTTCATGCAAGGATGGAGATCCCCCATATCCAAGGAAGAAGTAATATGACATGGATGTGAGACATAAAACCATACAGCTAAGGGGTTGCTAAATCTTTTAATAATCTTATTTAAAACCTAGGCTTTATGATGAGGTTATGAGCTAATTAAAATTTAATTATAAGTGATTAGTTGGGTAGGAAATTTATTTTATCATAAGAGCCTACCGCATCCAGGTCACACATTCAAACATCAAACATTAAGAAACTATGAAAAACATGTTGTTCTAATGTGCAATCTAACACAGCATCAATCAAACATGCAAAAATTGCATAAAAGAATAAAGGCCAGTGCGATCGGGTTCCATCGTACACCCCGAAAAGAAAAATGGGTAGCCAAGCTCTACCCTTATACAACCCGATTGTGGTGAAAAATTTTGCATCATCTTTCTAAGATGTATACTTCCATCTTCAATCTATGTGAAATAAAATGAAGATAGAAATAAACTCTTATGCATTTGAACACCACGTAGATCTACAAATGTTCTTATTAGGGTGATCGGGCATGACATTAAGGAGAAGTGTACTATCTCAAAAGATAGAGGTCACCACCCTACAATGGACCTAATCACCTAAATAAGGACTCCTAAGGACAATGGGTCTACATATCTACCAGAGATTCTTCCCCTACTTTATATGGAAAAGTATCGTAGGGTTTATTTTAATCTAGGTTTGTTAAGTTCCCTATGGAGACAAGCCTCCATAGTGAATTACATCCTAAGGAATGGGATTCGTTAGGAATACTCTCAATTAAGGTAAATGATTATTGTCCAAAGATTTTGAAAAGGCAGGACTATCAATCAATTGGTTTATTTTGAGAAAGTCAAGTGGGATCGATCAAGAGGAGGGAGTTCTTATCGAAGCCAAATAAAAATAAGTAGGGGATGCTTAATATACTAAGAAGCCTAGTAAACCTCCTAAACTATCCTATGGTTGGGCGTTACATTTTTGAAAGTGAATCAATGTGTTTGACTTGAATTTTCATTAGAATGATACGGCTTACAATTCCATAGTACAAGGCCATGAAAATGCCTAAGAGATGAGGATTTATACTTATGGCCCACAAAGGGGAGAAGCAACGTTGGAACCTAAATTTAAGGAGCTTTGGTGGGGCCACAACCTAAATCTGAGGTAAAAATGGATATTTAGTTTACCTACATAAGAGAGGCTAAACCATCTGACTGTTGGACTTACAACCGCCTGGGTGGCCAACTAACTCCCGCTTAAACATGTAGGCAAGTCATATGCTTTATGCAAGATAGCTAGGCTATTATTTATTTTAAAAAGAGATTAAGTCCTTAAACTCACTCCCTAAGAGACTAGATCATGTAAGGGAATGAAAAATGTCATTGATATAATGCAAAACATATTAAATTTTACTTTTATTTTTAGACAATCATTTGACTTGGGCTTATAGGAATCATATGCCGAATGCATGAGAGATAAGATTATGGGCCAAAATCAGCGAGAAGGGGAGGTGAATTTCCACCATGGCTCTCAAAGGTCAAGCCAAGTTCTATGGAAAAGGTGGAAGCCCTCCAATCAAGAGTGAAACAATATGCTTTTATGCATGAGATTAGAAAATAAATACTCATCCAGCTAAGGGGTTGATAATTCTTTTATCTTGATTTTAACTTAGGCTTTAAATGAGGTTATGAGTTATTTATTTTTAATTTTTAGTTATTCAATTTGGTAGAAGATTTATTTTTCTCTAAGAGCCTAATTGTCATACAGGCCATACATCAAGCAAAGAATAAACTAGAAAAATATGTCATCTTAATGCACAAGATAAACAAAACATCAAACATTTTATAAAGCTAATACAAAAGAATAAAAGGACAATTGTAGTCAGGCACCACCGCATAATCTTGAAAACAAATTAGGTAGCCGAGCTCTACCCTTATACAACCTAGATTTTAAATGAATTAATTACAATTAAGCAAGGAATTCATGTTATAGGGGTCTTCATTCTTCATTTCTTCATTCTTCCTTTCTTATTTCTTCATTATTTCTTCTTTCTTCTTTAATTCCTTCTTTTAGATGCTTGGAATGTGGATGCTCCAAAGGCTTCACATGGTACATAAGATGAGATCTTATGACCAATACTCATCCTAATCCCCCATAATAATCATTCCAAAATCCTAATTACAAAATTACATGAAAAGGAAAAGTAAATCTAACTAACACCTGCAAAATAGAGATTAACTAAATAAACCATACAAATCCTAAGCATGTATATTTAACTTAGCACCCCACACATGGGTAACCAAGTCCACCTGACCTATTGGATTATGCTTAGGGGTATAAGCACCTGCACAGCAAAAGTAGATATATTTTGATTACTGCGCCCCTTAAGCATAATCCCCAGCAGAAAATAATGATTAGACTAAATCATTCTACCATTCATTCTATGCATATTCACCCTAACATCCAGACTAAAAATAATACATTACAAAATAAAAGCAAACATCAAGCCATGCACCACCCTAACATAAAGCTAGAAGTGGTGACTCAGCCTAATGTGTGTGTTATTTAAGGTTTGTGTGGTATGCTTAGCTACACTTTAAAGTTTAGATTTCCTAAGTATGAAAATGTTCAATTAGAGGGTGGTTTCATTTCAATTGTTTATTTAATTTAAGTTAATTTTATTTGATGTTTTTTTTATTTGGTTTAAATGAACCTACTTAATTATTAAAGGTTGTAAAGAGAGGGAAAAGAGAAGAGAACTTCTCTTTCCTTTCCTACCCTTAGTAATTTCTAAAGCATATTCATGTTGATTTTGTTTAGTGAATATTTTATTATGTGTTTTAATTAATCTTAAGTTTATATTTTTAATAAACAAACCTATTCAAAATGATAGGCATTTTAAGATTAAGTAAAGTGAATTAATATCACAAAACACACATCACTTCATTTCTTTCCCAACATGTATAACATGTATATGAAT
The DNA here is from genome assembly GCA_021442155.1 of Cymbidium sinense. Lineage (NCBI taxonomy): Eukaryota > Viridiplantae > Streptophyta > Magnoliopsida > Asparagales > Orchidaceae > Cymbidium > Cymbidium sinense. The sequence continues at coordinate 85,867,134 of CM038228.1, forward strand.
GAATCCTAAGCATATATATACATACTAATAGAAATGTTTAGCACACTTTATGATGAATGCTAAGAAAGTCACTTAAGAAATTTTGGATGCTTTGTGATGCATGATTTTTATTAAATAGAAAAGAGTGGTTTCTTTTATCCATTATTCACATGCACATGTGTATGTATGAAAGGCATAAGTGAGTACGGTGCCATTGTTAGCACCAGAGGTGTAAGGTACAAGACCTACTTAGGCTACTTAAAGCCTCACAACCCTCCATTGTGACTAATATACCATTTTCCTTAAATACAAATACATGTACAAAAGAAATGAATGGAAAAAAAGAAATATGCAAAAGTTTGTATTTGTTTGTTTTGTTATTTATATGTACAAGTGTGGATGTCCTTCTTAAGTAATAGCATAGGAATGAATAGGAATGGGGTTAGCAAGTGTTGTGTTCTTTCAAATGAACTATACACTTTGTCAAATCCTATTCAAAACTATAAGAAAGAGAAGGAAATCCACAACATCTTCATATTTATATTCACATGCAATCTTATAAATAATTATAAGTAGCACACTTTTCAGATGTTTGATTTATAGGTTTTGAAAATAGTTTTGGATTTAGTAGTGATAATAAGCATTCATATTTTTACTTTAGCCAAAACATGCAATTTGACATAAAGAAAATACTTCATTCTCAATTTGATTTTAAAAAAGTATGAAAGCATGAATTTCATATAACATACACATTTAGCATGCTAGGAAAGAAATAAAGTGATGAAAGCAATCTAAATTCGTTCACCCTAATTAATTCCTAAAGACAATCCTATGAAATAAAAAAAAGTTCAAAGTGAATCAAAGTTTATTTAATGTGATTTTTGTTTTGAATTTGCTTTATGTTTGATTTCGGAAATGTGAAAGAATGTTTTCTAGTCTTAACCCATTTCCCCCATATGTGAGTTAATTTAGTTTGTTCTTAGGATCATTAGGTTACTTTTATATTTTATTTAGGTTAAGGTGTGAATTAAGTGTATTAATTACCCCTTACCTACACCACCTTAGCATACTTAATCAAATAATTATGAGCCAATGATATGACATAAAACCACACAAGGAATTTAAATCAGCAATGCACCTAGGAAAGAAAAGGGCCCAATGTAATTGGCTCATGATTAATGATTAATTAAACTAAGGGGTTTAATTTAAGTACTTTCATAGCCCCTCTCACACATATGAGTGGTATTTTGATTTTCTTAATGTACTTAGGTTATTGAACACCTAAGCATCTACCCAAGATGAATTATTTAAGTTCTGGAAGGTTTTATAATTTTATCAAGGTAAGTAATTAGTGAATTAATCCTTAATTAAGTTTTGATTAAGGAAGAAAGAGGGGGTTTAAGGATTAACTTAAGGAAAATATCCCAAAATTATTCCCTAAATCTCTTATTCACTTAAATAAATCTTAACTAACTCAATCAAGGGAATAAACCATTGATTACACACTTAATTAAACTTAATTATATTAAGAGGGTAATTAGAAATTAATCTAGCAATTCCTCTAATTAAACCATCAATAAATCCAAAGAAAATTAGGGGAGGTAGAAGTCATCCCATTAATCATACACAAGAAGTTCAAAATTAATTAGTGGGGTAATTAGAGAGTAATTAGCAAAATCAAATTCCCAATAAAACCCAAATCTAGAAAATAACATTATTCAAAATTTATTGAAATCAATTTTATAATATTTTAGATTTAAATACCTTTCACATGCAATTTATTTCACATTTTTCTGATTTTTCTACACTTAGATATGAATATTTGAAGTTTCCATGCTTAATTAAGTAATTTAAATCCCTAATTATATAGTTAATCTTGTCGGCTCCATGTGGAGGCTTTAAGCATGCCGCCCATAGACTCGCTATTTAAGTTATCACATCGTAGCACCGCATCAACGGCAGCACTATGCGCTTTCTCTCTATCCATCCGATCAAGGATCAGATGGCTAAGGTTAAATCAATGATTCTAAAGGATTAAAACGTGGATCCTACGTGTTTTAATCATGGCCGTCCATCCAAAATGCATGGATGGACGGCCCATGATTCTTCCCTAAGATCACCTATGGGAGATGGCCACCGTCCATCTTCCATGGCATGATCTGAGCTTGATTGAGCTCAGATTGATCTAAAAATCAACCCACACCATCACCATGCAAGGGCGATCACATCTAACGGCTAGATTTTCATAAAGTAAAAATTCCTTTCACAAAGGACCTCACCACATCTAATCTAAGCTCAATTTCATCGCTTACCTAGCTGGAGGCTATCACCGGCACTCGATTTCCATGGAGAAGCTTCGTCTAGTGGAGACAAAGCTTTGTTGAAGTTTTGAGACCTTGAAATTGGATGGATCTTTCTAGAGGCCAACTTCACCTTCACTTGAGCTCAGTCTTGACCAAGAGCACTCCTCCTTTGCCTTAGGAACTTCAATGAAGCTTAGAGTGAGTTCAATTTGATCCTCTGAGGGTGCTCAAAAGAGGAATTGTCTTGGTATTGAGTGTGGAGTAAGTTGGATTTCAACTTGAGTTCCCCTATTTTTGATTTGAGAAATCGAGAAATGGAGAAGTTCAAGTTGCTTGAGAGAGCTTGGGAAGATTTCCAAATGCTTGTTCCAGCTTCCCTAAGTTCAATCGAGTGTGCTAGAAAGAAATTCAAGTGAAATTAGGGGAAGTATATCTCCCCCTAGAGCAGTCGGACGACCGAGCCATCTCTTGCCATTTTTGATCAATATGCCTCATGCAATGGGTTGTTAGGCCATTTAGGACTTTCACATGGGTCATTTTGGAGGTAGTGGAGGAAGGATTTCCATGTGTTCAATTTGAAGGAGGAAGTATTTCCATGTGTTTAATTGAGTGGAGGAAGGATTTCCATGTGCTCAATTTGAAGGAGGTGGTCGATTTTAGCCTGAGGTTGTTTTGGGATAAGCCAATCCCATTGGGTTAGGTGCACCACACTCACTAGTATCCACTTGGTCCACTAAGAGGTTGTCAAGTGATCATGAACAGGATTTGACCAAATTTTAAGTGAATTTGGCCAAAATTTACCCTATGTCCTAGAGGTAAAATGGTCATTTGGTTTGGGTTTCAATTTTAATATGTTTGATATGATTGAAAAATGGGTTAGGCCAAGCTTCATTGAATTTGGAGTTAGTTTGATATGATTTGGCTCATGTTGACTCATTTAGGTCAAAATGGGTCAACTTAGGTCAAGTGGACCAATTCATCAAATTGGGTCAAACTAAAGGTTGGGTCAAGTTCATATGGCCAATTTGAAATGTATTGATGGTTTTGGTTTGGTTCAATTTTTTTTATATTCAATTTTGGTTCAATTGAGTTTATTTAGGTCAAATGGGTCAAGTTTACCAAATTGACCCATTTGACCTATTTGGGTTAGGTCATGGGTTGGTTTATGTTTGGTTGTTCATTTGAATGGATTGGTATGTTTTTTTCCAATCAATTTGGTTTATATCTGAGTTTGGCTCAATTTGACCTTTAGGTCAAGTTGGGGTCAATGGCTAGGTTAGGTCTAAATAGCTTTGGTCAAGTTAAATAATCATTTTGGGGTGAACTTGACCCATTTGGTTTCAATCAATTTGGCTTAGATCAAGTTTTGACACATTTTGACTTTTTAGGTCAACTTGGGTCAAGTAGCCAATTAGGCTAACTTAGGCTCAAATATTGACTTGGTCAAGTTCAAACATTGATCGTGAATGAGTTTTGATCAATAGTTTCAATCAATTTGGCCTATGGTGGATTTTGGCTATGTTGGGTTTCAATTTGGATAAGTGTTGACTTGGTCAACCCTTAGGCTTGACTTGGTTTGACCTAATTTCAGTGATTTATCATCTCATGATAATTGTTGATCATGATGAGAGGCTTAAGTGGGCTTAGTTCAATCCAATTTGATTAGGATTAGAATTTAGCTCATAAGGGTATTTTAGGTCACTTTGGGTCAAGTGAACCTAAGTACGTCAAATGGTTTGGTCAAATCTTGATTGGAGTTTGATTGAACTCACATATGGACTTATGATTGAAAAATAAATCCATTTGCAAGAGATTTCAAGTCAAATGGGTTTTGATTCATTTGACAATTTCAAGTTCAAAAAGGTGAACATGAGCTTGACTTGGGTTTGATTTTGGATTTAGTTTTAGTTTGATGATTGAAGTTTGTGTTTATATTTGAATTCATGATTGTAGAATTGATTGAATCATGAAGAAAAATCAAGAGTTTGGCTTGATTTGAAATTGATGTCTAAGTTCAAGATTTTGACTTGAAAGGCTTAGGTTGGATTTTGATGGATTTGAGTTTGAGTTTTAGATTCATTTTTATTTGATGATTGGAGTTTATGTTTATATTTGGATTCATGATTATAGGATTGATTGAATCATGAATAAAAATCAAGGGTTTGGCTTGATTTTAGTTTGATTTGGCTAAGTTCAAGAATTTGACTTGAAAGGCTTAGGTTTTAATTTGAGTTGATTTGAGTTTGAGTTTTGAATTTGGTTTTGGGTATTTGAATTTATATTTCATTTATATTTGTGAATATAAATGAGAATATAAATGGGTTATGAGAAAATTTCATGAATTTTAAGTGGTTTGAACTTGATTTAGGCTAAGTCTTTAAGAGGAAATCAAAGTAACTTAGGAAAGATTTTGAACTTGGAATTTCAATCATAAGCTTTAATCATTTGGAATTGATCATGGATTTCAATCATTTGGAATTGATTTAAGTTTGACTTGAAGGAAGGAAGTGAGGAATTTGGTTCAAGAATAGTATTTTCCTAACACCCTTAAGGCATGACCTATTCCATGGCTAACTCTTCTAAGTCTTCTGGCTAGGTGTCCACATAATCACTAGATGTGTCTTAAGACTAAGGAACTCTTAAAGTCTAAGAGAATTCTTATGTCTACTATGGAGGGGTTGAGAGCTCATCCTAAAAATGAGATCAACACCAGTACATAAAATAATAATTACAATTTATAATAAATGAATGATACGGGGATTTTCATATCTTCATTCTTCTTAACTCACTTCTTTCCTCCTTTGATTTGATTTGCTCAACTTCAAAGGCATCACAGGGCCTCCCAGGACAAAGCCTTCAAGCCACTGCTCATCCTAATCCCCCATAACACTAATCCTAATTCCAAATGCAAAATTACATTAAAAATAGAAAAAGTAAATCTAACTACACCTGCAAAATAGGGGTTAGTTAAACATACATACAATCCCAAGCACTTATATCATAATTTGGACTTATCACCCTGAACATGGGTAACCAAGCCTACCTATCCTAACTTGGATTATGCTTAGGGGGTTTAAGCACCCTATAAAGAGAGCATTTATTTTTATTTTCAAGCAGCCCCTTAAGCATAATCTCCTGCATAAAATATGATTAGGCTAATCACGGCCTACCATCTAATCTATCAAGCATACACCCTAACATCCAGTCTAAAATATTACATCAAAAAACAAAACATACACTAAACATACACCATCCTAACTTAGGACTAGAAGTGGTGACTTAGCTCTAATGTCTATGTTAAGGCTTGTGTGGTATGTCTTACTAGGCATTAAGGTTATGTTTTCTAAATGTGAAAGGAATTCAATTTAACCATAAAGGATGATTTCACTTCAAGTTGTTTAATTGATTTGAGAATTTTAATTTGTGTTTTATTTTATTCCATATGATTACACTTAGCAACTAAGTGTTATAAAGAGAAGAAAGAGGATTGCCCTTTTTCATCCCTACCATAAGCCACTTTCTAAAGCATGTTAATTTGATTTAGTTCTCTTTAGTGAATGGCTTATTTAAATTATTTAATTAACTCTAAGTTTAGGTTCACCTTAAATAATTCCATTCAATATGAAAGGCTTCATAAGATTAACTTAATTGAATTACTATCACATGACATATATCAAGTTATTCCTTTCCATCACATGTAGCATGCATATGAGTTAATTCTAAGTATCACTATACATGCAACATATTTCTCTTAGTACACTTAGATGATGAATGTATATGTGTACATTTGTAGAAAATGAGATTTTCATTCATTAGCCAAACGCACATACAAGTATATAAAAGTTTTATACTGCCATTATTAAACTGGGGAGTGAAAAGACCTCCTGATCCTTAATGTCTAGACTAGATATACCCACTATTCTTGAATACACATGAATGTACAAATGACTACAAGAATGAAAACTCATGCAAAAGTTGTTGTTCTTTCAATTAAATTATTTATACATGTGGGCTAAAGTTGGAAAGGAGATTTTCATTCATTAGTTAAATGCACATACAAGTGCATAAATATTTTAAGCAGATGGTTCGCCATTATTAAACTAGGGGAACGAGATAAAGACCTCCTTGGGGCTACTCAAAGTCCTGCATCCCCAAAATATCCAACTAGATATACTCACTATTCTTGAATACACATGAGTGTACAAATGCCTACAAGAATGGAAAATCATGCAAAAGTTGTATTTCTTTCAACTAGATTATTTATACATATAAGCTAAAGTTCTATCTAAATTCTAACATAGGAATACATAGGAATGAATTCAAACAAATGTTGTGTCCTTTTCAAATGGGCTATACACTTATTAACATTCAAACCTTATGTAAATCCATATAGACTAAAGAAAGAGAACTCCATATAACATGTTCTAAGCCATAGACACATGCAAGCTTACAGACATTTATAATTATTATCACTCCAAATATTATAGTTGACTTATAAACTTTTGAAATAACTTTGATTTATTAGTGATAATAGCCACACATATTCCACATAAAAGCTTAACATTAGAAAATTTTATTTAAATTTAAATGTTTTGAAAACATGAATGCATAAAATCACATGACACATATCATTTAATATGACTGGAAAGGAATAATAAGACATAAAATACATGTTTCATTTAATCAAACTAATTCTTAAGGGCAATCATCTTAAATAGAAGCACTTAAAAAAGCCAAGGCTTTTTAATCATCATTTTAAGTTTACATTTTGATTTGATTAAAGAAATGAGGAGAAGTTTTCTGATCATAATCCATTCCCATATTTTTGATTTAATTTAGTTTGATAAAAAAAAAAGGTAATTAGGTGAATTATATGAGTTAATTAAGTTATCTTTATGCTTTAAGTACATTAATTAACCCTTACCTATATCAACTTAAGATAACTAGTCAAATAATTATAAGCCAACATGGAATGTAAAAAATTAAATTGTAATGACCCTAAGAAATGATAAGGGCCTAGTCCAATTTGGCTCATAATTAATGATTAGTTCAAATTAAGAGATCTAATTAAGTACACTTACAGTTTTCCTACACTTATAGATTAATCATAATGTCCTTAATATCCCTTAGGTTATTAAACACCTAAGGAGATACCTAAGATTCATTTAATTAGGTTTTCATGTGTTTGGAATTTTAATTTGGTTAATGAAATCATTAATCACTTAATTAAATTTAAACTTAATTGACACATAGGTTAACAATCCTCCAAATGAAGTGGACTTAGGAAAATATTAGGAAAAAGGCTCCAATTTAATCCCTAAGTCTCCTCACAATTAAATAGTGACAAATGAACCCTATCAATTAAATAATTTATTATTCATGTGATTAATTATCCCTTAATTAAGTTATGAGAGTAATTAATGCCTAATTAGCTAACTCTCCTAATCAATTAAACAAAAAATCCCAAGAAAATTACAGAGGTCATCCCCTAAAACAACTTCAAAAAATTTGGGTTAATTAATTAATTAGGGGAGTAATTACTTTTTTTAATTAAACCCCAAGCTCTAATTGCTCAAAATCAATTAAAGACATTTTTAATAAATTCTCTCTAAAATACCTTTTAAATGAATATTTGTTTATATTTTTATAATTTTCAATGATTTGTTACAATTTTCAAACTTTCAGCTGATTTAAATGATTTTTCATAAATTTATAAAATCTAATAATTTATTTTTATTAAAATAGACTATTTGAGCTTTAGAATGCAAAATCTCCCAACATAGAAATCATTTTAACTTGAAATTTTTATGATAGGTGTATTTTAACTTCAATTTTACTCCCTAAAAATTTTAAATCAATCTTATGTGTAATTTTCAATTTAATCTAAACCTAATGAATCTCACTCCCAAAAGTGAGGTCAACAATATTCTTAAGAAGAATCTCAATGGCATGTTGTTGACAAGCTATGCTCGCGTTGCTCCACGAGAATATAATCAACAATGGGCTCATTGAAATTTTTTTTCACTACAATGAGGTCACCTACAGTCACTCTTGTTAGCTCGGCAAATCTCTTTATGAAGAGTGCTCCAACTCAACAAAGTCCTCACCGAATTATTGATTGGGCATACCAATCAAATGCAACCCCTAAACCTGACAAAAAGTCGAGCGAGTGCGTCACTACCACTGGCGTTCCAACAACCAGCTCTAAAGTGTGTAATATGCTGACATGGGTTCCCACTGCCATCAAAGATCTTGAAGGAAGGCGGAACAATACCCTTCGAGAATTAAACTACATTGAATTCCTCTAGGTATGGTCTACCCTTTGGAAAAGATGAGCTCCCCCTAGTTGGCTCCATTGCTTCCCTCACCTGATGTTCCACCATGTGTTTAATATCCTTTTCATGCATGGAGGTGCCATCTGTGACATTCTTATGCAAGCTACTAGCATCATCCACTGCGAGAGTGCACCCAGGATGGTTTAAGGTATGTACCACTCAGGTCATCTATAGGAAGGTGAGAGTGAATACAACTAAAACCACTACCATCAACTCCTCTACTTTCTTCTCCATCCTATTAATATGACCATCCTTCTACCTAAGCTAGTGGAGGAGGTGCTGAGTCAAGTGAGAAGTGTCACCTTCCTGAGCACCTTCTAACTTCTGATCCTGTAAGGACCCGTCAACCATGTGGATCTCAGCTGTGTTGTCCAACATGTCATCCTCGTCAAGATCAAAATGGACTCTATCCTCTCCTGATCTAAATGGTCACTTCTGAGAAGTTGTCTCTTCTCAGCAAAGTAGTTTTTTAAGATGTCATTTAGTGACCAATCTACTACTCTGCTTGGTTGGACTGGCATGAACACCCTGACGGCTAACCGTAAGACTTTCTCATCTGACATTATTCATCTGATACTACCTATTGATAGGGCTTCCTCACTGGGAGGATCAACTATCATGGAGATCATGTATGTTTCCCCTCCCCTCTCTCCCTCTGTCTATGGTGGAGGTGGTGCGACCACGACACTTTTGGGTCGCCACTCCTTCCTAACCACTGAGGTAGGGGATTGACCAGGGGAGCTCGATCTCACCTCAACAGGTGGAACGGATGGAGTAGGACCCTTAGGTCATAGGTGGATCACTAGTGGGGATGGTCTTTCACCAGATGGGGGCTTCTGAAGCTTGGCGAGGGTGGTAGATGTGGTAAGCTGGATGGGTGATGGTGGATAGTGAGTGGAGAGGTGTGATGGCAACACTGACTGCCTCTCAACTTTAGTTCTCCTCCTGCGTCAAACTATGCCATGAGAATAATGTTGTCTGAATAATCAGCCCTGACAAGGTGAAGATCAGAGAAATCCATCAGGCGGTGCACGGCATATCTCGTCTCTCCCTCTCTTGCCACTTGGTGATACTCGAGCCTCGGTGACTCTCTCTCCCTACAGATTTGGTCATTGACACTCCTAGAATCATGGATCTCAAGTCAAACATTATTCTAGACTCTGAGCATCCATAGGCTTTGCCAACCTGGTGAAGAACAGTCCTAAGATTGGCATAGGTCCTCCTACGCTCCCTAGCCGGTACCTTGAAGTGTGCTGGTGGTGGATGCGAAATAGCGATTCTCCTATAGTCCTCCTCCCCATCTGAGGCCGAGAAGGGGTGAAACCTACTGCAACTCAAGAGTGGAGAGGTCTCATGGGGAGAACTCTCCTCAGCGATGTGGGAGGCAGCATCAATCTCCCTGGCTGCTCACTCATGGTGCCACTTGACCTTCCTATTTTTATTATGGTGCTAAGTGTGGGTGAGCAAAGCAGAGCGAGAGCTGGAACCTACCTCAAAGGTAGAGGAGACTATCTCAAAATCCAAGATAGCTTTCCCCTTTGGGGGGACCAAAGAGGAGGTAGTAGCTCTCATTGGAGCTATGGTGGGAGCAGGAACTAAAGTATGGTATTAACACGACATCGGGATCAGGAACCATGGAGCCTTCCTCTTGATGAGGGGAACTTCAGTCAGATGGAATGTCAGGCGATAAGTGGTGTCTATCGCCACCTCCTCACTGCTAATAGTTATGAGGGCTGTCCTCTCACAAGTAACTCATACTCCCACAAAACTATGACCAAAGTAAATCAGATGTATGGTGGCAATCGTGGTGAGATTTCCTAATCCAAGGCAAGATCCACACTAGAAGGGAAGGAGAAAACAAACTTGTCGAAAGCCATAATAGCTGCATTGACTGAAGGCTAAAAAGACTGACAGTGCTGAAATCACTGCATTTATTGAAACAAAACTAAGTTAGACCCTTGCTTTGATATTTTCTTCAATCATTGACTTCAAAATTGGATTTGAATTTGAACCATACTAAACAAATTTAGGTATGCTAAGTAGAGTTCATTGAATTTTTGGAGAGATTTTGATAATTGGAGGAGAGACTTTACCATATGATTTTGATTTGGAACCCATACTTAACAAACTTAAATATGTTGAGCGGGGTTCAAATATTTGGAGAGACTTTGGAGATATATATATATGTTGTATGTCTTGTTTAAAAAATTTGATTTGGAAAACCTTTACTTAGCAAATTTAGGTATGCTAAAAGGTTTTCAATTATATGTTTGAAAATTTTTTTAATAAAATATCTTTCTTTGTGATGATTGTTTGTTATGTGTGTGATATATGTTGATTTGATTTGAAAATGGGGCTCTTACTTAATAAATTTGGCATGTTAAGTAGGGGCCAAATATGTTCGATATGTGTTGATTTGATCTTTTTGAAAAAGAGGGGAACTCTTATTTGACAAATTTGGTATGTCAAATAGAGTTCAAATGTGTTATGATTTTTTTGAAAGAGGAAATCTATTTAACAAATTTATGTATGTTAAATAGAGTTCAATTTTTTTTTTTTTTTTATTTTTTTTTTTTTTTGAAAATGGGACTCTCATTTAACAAATTTTGGTATGTCAAATGGAGTCCAACTGTGTTTTGATTTTCAAGACTTTGGAAAAAGGAATTCTACTTAACAAATGTATGTATGTTAAATAGAATTCAATTTATTTTGATTTTCCAAAAAAAAGGAACTCTCATTTGACAAATTTGGGTATGTCAAATAGAGTTTAAATATATCTTGATTTTGTGTGTGATTTTTGCATTAAAATGAGGAAAACTCCAACTCTAGCACATATGGAATATGCTAAGTGGAGTATCAATTTTATGTCATGTTTTCATTTGAAAATAGAATCTTCATTCAATAAATTTGGATATGTTGAATGGAGATAGCTATTTTCAAAAATCTGCTTTTAGAAAAAGGGATTTTAAAATTTTTATTTTGATTTTGAAAAGAACCTCCATGTAACAATTGTAGAAATTGTTAAATGAGGTTTGGTTATCTTTATGCTTTTTGAAAACTTCTTATGAATTTTTGTGCAAATCTTTTATTATGTGGATTTTGAAAAACTGCTTTTGAAAAAGTGTCATTTTGCAAAAGAGTTTATTTTATTAAGTATAAGATGAACCTTGCCTCACTAAGCTCGTGGTAAAGAGGTTCAAATTTTTAGTCATCTCCTTTCATTAGTTAATTTTATCTTTCGCCTATTGGGGGGCCCAATAGGTGTTTCAAGACCTACATGGAGTGAGGTCCTAAAACCTAAAGGATGTTGGCTAGCTTTGCTTAAGGATGAAATAAGCTAAGTGTCGATGGAAAGAAAGATAGTCTTAGACTTATATAAAATATAAGTCCACTATCGATACTTGGAGACAACAATTATGTACTATTATACATGGAGAGAGGAACCATCCCCAGCAGAATCGCCAGAAAAATTTATGGTGTTTATTTTTGAAATGTATATGGGGGACACCAAGTAGATCTGATGGGGTACTTATTGAAGTGATTGGGTATGACATTGAGGTATGATGTACTATCTCGAAAGATAGAGACATCACCTAATAAAGACTCCTAAGGCATGATGGGTCTTCGAATATAGTAGAGATTTTTTTCCTACTTTACATGGATGAATAAAGTAGGATTTATATTAAATCGGGTTCTAAAGTTCCCTATGGAGGCAAGCCTGTATAGTTAATTACATCCTAAAGTAGTCAAGTTCTTTAGGAATACTCTTGATTAAAGTAGGTAATTATTGTCTCCAAAGATTTCAAAGATAAGACTATCAGGATTAGTTATGTTTGGAAAATTAAATGGGAAAGATCAAGGAGAAGACTTATTTTGGAAGCCAAAGGAGATGAGAAAGAAATGCTCATGATACTAAAACCTAGTGAGTCCAATCTATCCTATAGTTGGGCCTTATATGTTTGAAATTGAAGAGAATTATTTTGTTTGAGTTGAAATTTTTTTTTATTAGATTGCTAGGGCTTATAATCCAATACAAGATTATGAAAATGCCTAAAAGGAGAGGATTTATACTTGTAGCTCAAAGAAAATAGCTACCTCAGATCCTAAATCTAGGGAGCATTAGCATAAGCGAAGACATGACCTAAATCTAAGCAAAAGTGGGTGTATGGTTTACCTCCACAAGAGAGCCTGCTAGACTTATAACTGCCTGGAGTGGTAGCCAGCTAACTCCTCCTATGCTTTAAAACCATGTAGGAAAGTTGTATGGGCTAAATTTGGAAAAGAGGTCCTTTCCACTCCACATGAGAGACCCTCAAAGGTCAAGTCTTCCCCTATCGTGCAAGGATGGAAACTCTCTCTTAGCAAGAGTGAAGCAATATACATGCATGATGTGAGACATACAACATTTAGCTAAGGGGTTGCTAAATCCTTTAATTATCTTGACTTAATTCTTAGGCTTTATGTGAGGTTATGAGTTATTTAGAACTTTAGTTATGAGTTATAGTTGGGGTAGAAAATTAATTTTTCCCTAAGAGCTAATTCATCCAGGCCATACAACAAACACCAATCATAAAGAAACTATGAAGAGGCATGCCATTTCTAATGCACAAGGTAAACATAACATCAAACATTTTATAGTTATCGTAAATAATAAGTCGGTGTAGTGAATGCAATACAACATGAAAAGGATGGGTAGAGCTCTATATAAAATAATAATTACAATTTATAATTGAATAAATGTTATGGGGATCTTCTTCTTTTCATGCTTCATATCTCCATGTCTTCACTTCTTCATTTGATTTGGTATACTTGCTTCAAAGGTATCATAGGGCCTCCTAGGACAAAGCCTTCTAGCCACTGTCTATCATAATCTCTCATAACACTAATCCTAATTCCTAATGCAAAATTACATTAAAAATAGGAAAAATAAATCTAACTATATTTATGAAATAAGTGTTAGCTGAACACACATATAATCCCAAGCAATTATATATGTAATTTGGACTTAGCATCCTGCACATGGTTAACCAAGCCCACCTATCCTCACTTGGATTATGCTTAGGGGTTTAAGCAATATGCAAAAGAGAGTATTTATATTTATTTTAAGCACCCCTTAAGCATAATATCTCATAGAAAATATGATTAGGCTAATCACGGCCTACCATCTAGTCTTTGAAACATACACCCTAACATCCAGTTTAAAATAATACATCATAAAACCGAACATACATCATACCATGTCTGTCCTAACATAAAGCTAGAAGTGGTGACCTAGTTCTAATGTGTGTGTATTAAGGCTTGTGTGGTATGTCCTAACTAGGCATTAAGGTTATGATTTTCTAAATGTGAAAGAAGTTTAATCATAGGAAGTTGATTTCACTTTAAGTGGTTTAATTGATTTAAGATTTTACTTAGTATTTTTTTTATTTGATTACACTTAGCAACTAAGAGTGATAAAAAGAAGAAAAGAGGATTGCCCTCTTTCATCTCTACCTTAAGCCACTTCTAAAGCATGTTAATTAATTAATTCTCTTTAGTGAATGGCTTATTATAAATTTTAAATTAATCCTAAGTTTAGGTTCACTTTAAATATTCATATTTAATATGAAAGGCATCTTAAGATTAATTTGTTTGAATTACTATCACATGACACATGTTAAATCATTCCTTTCCATTGCATGTAACATGCATATGATTAAATCCTAAGTATACCTACACATACAATATATTTTAGCACACTTGAATGATGGATAGGAGTATGTATATTTAAAGTTTATATTTTTCATTTGATTGAATTATTTTATCATTTTAATTTAAAGCTCTATCTAAATTCTTATACAAAAATACATAGGGATGAAATTTGTTAACCAGGGAAGTGAGGTAATCAAATGACATCCTTGGGGATAACTAAAGTTCATATTCCCCGGATGTTTAGACTAAATACCATTACATCCAACCATATGTCAATTTGCATACATGAATATAAGAAAGAGAGCTTAAATCACATGATCAATTAATTCAATCACTTGAATAATTACAAATGCATGTATTTTTGATAAAAAGAAAAGGGGTTCTAATTTCATAATTAAATACACACACACACACACATGTATAAGAGACATAAGCTAGTACATGTCATTGTTAACTAGGGAAGTGAGATAATCAAATGACCTCCTTGGGGCTACTTAAAGCTTCATATTCCTGGGATGTCATACTAAATATTTTCTTTTCTCAAATACATATGGATGTATACATAAGTAAAGAAATTAAAACCATGCAAAGATTATATTTTTGCTTGATTGATATATTTAGGCATGTGCATTAAAGTTCTTATTCAAATTCTAATGTAGAAATACATGTAAATGAAATCAAATAAATATTTATCACTGTTAACCAGAGAAGTGAGGTAATCAAATGACCTCCTTAGGGCTAACTAAAGCATCGTATTCCTGGAATGTCAGACTATATACCTATTAACATTCAAATGCATGTAAAGCTACAAATGAATCAAATAAAAGAAAGCTTCAATGCACACACTTAGGGTATAATCACATACATTTCCTATGTATTTATAACTAGCATTCAAAGAATATGTAATCATTCATGTATAAGCTTTATAAAATATATTTAGATTTAATAGTGATAATAGCTACACATATATCAAATTAAATCAACACATGCAAGCTTGACATAAAGAAAACCATTTGATTTAATTAATTTTGCAAATGATGAATGCATGAATCAAATGACATACAATATTTAATATGATTGGAGAGGAATAAATAAACATAAACATATGACTTTATTCAACCAAACTAATTCCAAAGGACAATCATAATAAATAAAATTATACCAAAGCTTTTTAATATCAATTTTTTTAATTTGATGTTTAACTTGATTTAAGGAAAGATGGAAAGAGAGAAAGAGGTTTGATAATCCTAATCCCATCCCATGTTTGTGAGTTAATGTGATTTAATGAGAAGCAATTAGGTTAATTTTATGGATTAATTAAGTTAATATGAATTCATTAATTAATTAACCCTTACTTATGTTACCTTAAAGTAATTAACTAAATAATTATGACCCAATGTGATATGTAAATGAATTGAAAAGTAAATTAGTAATGGTCCTATGAAATGAAAGGGGCCCAATGCAATTGGCTCACAATTAATGGTTAATTAGGCTTAACAAACTTACTTAATTACTTTTATAATTTTTTCACACATATGGATAAATCATAATTTCATTAAATCTCTTTAGGCTATTAAACACCTAAAGATCTACCCGTGAATTAATTGGTTCATATGTATTTTAAGATTTAATTAAACTAATTAAGTAATTAATTAATCTACTAATCTTTAATTAATTCTTCTTGAAAAAGTAAAAGAAATTTTAGAAAAAGATTAGAAGAGAAGCCCCAATCCAATTCACTAAGCCTCCCCACTGTTAGACAGTGATAGATAACCCAATTAATTAACCATATAAATCCAAAGAAAAATAGAGGAGGCAGAGGTCATCCCGTAAACAATCTCAAAAAATTTGAGCTTAATTAGTAATTAATTAGGAAGTAATTATGGTAATTAACTTCTCAATTAAACTTTAATTAAGCCCAAATTACTATTCTATTCAAAATAAATTAAGTATAATTTTAATGGATTCCTCTAAAATACCATTAAAATGAGCCTTTGTTAGTATTTTTAGATTTTCTACAATTTGTTATGAATTATGAAAGTTTTAGCCTTAAAAATAAATTAATTAATCTTAATTAAGCCTAATCCCATCGGCCGCATGCGTCTAACGTGTGCTTTCCATGTGTCCGCGATTGGCTATTTAAGTAGTCACACCCAAGGCTAACTCAGATGGCAGGGGGATGTAGTATTGATCTCTATCATTTGATCTTGAATCAGATGGCGCAAATCAAACTTGCAGTTAAAAAAGCCTTAAATGGATGATCTAGCATGATCTGATCATGGTCGTCCGTTCCAATCATGCAGAACGGATGGCTCGTGATCTCTCCTTCCTACGAGCAATGAAACGATGAAGCCCGCCCACCATGGATCGCTCAATCTGAGCTCACCGAGCTCAAATTCACTCCAAAATAACCCCACACCTTTGAGTGAGGGATCCACGAATATCCAATGGCTAAGATTGGCACACATGCAAATTTCCTTCATAAAGCTCCAACCCATTTTAATATAAAGATCAGTTTCAATGGATTTACCTCACCAAAGCTAAGACAGGTATCTCACAGACTTGAGGTAGCTTCGTCAAGTTGAGACGAAGCCTGTTGAGCAACAATTAGATTGGTTCCATGTGGATTGCTCGGAAGGCCAAGATTTCCTCTTTAGAAGCTCAATTTTGATTGAAGTTCATCCTCCGGAGGGCTTGGAGCTCGAGGGAAGGTTCGCTTGCTTCAACGATACATGTAAGGTATGTGTAAGAGCAATTGGGTTTTGATTGAGAAATGGAGAAGTTGGAATCAAGGATGAGCTCCCATGTTTTATCTTTACACAAGAAGAGAAAATCCAAAGTGGGGAGGGTTTGGAATCATTCGTGAGCTTACTATGGAGTTCTATTTCTCTCTTGAGAGCTCAGACGAAGCGAATGGTGTGATTTCATGTGAGAATTGATAGGGTATACCCCTTAATTAGCTGAGGTGGATGGATGAGATTACTTCTCCAATTTTAGCTGGTCATCCATCATCAGAGTGACGAAGGGGTCACAATCTAGTCCACATGGCATGCCATGAGTTGAAGGAAGGCACAGGACGTGGCTCAAGGCTTGACATGGTTGATGGCTTCTTCCTTGATCCTTTGGGTTCTCAGATTGGGAGGGAGGTGAGTTAACTCACCTCCCTTTGGTTCATGGAAAGCCTAGCCCACTTAGGGTGGACTAGGTGGCTAGGTGATACCCCATTTGCAGTGAGTGAGGGCTGTCAAATGATGGTGAAGTGAACTTTGCCAATTTTGGCAAATTCCCACATAGGGAGGCATATCTAAGAGAGATTTTCCTTGGGTTTGGCTCCAATTGGGTTTGGGCTGATTTTGGACTGACCTAAGATGGGTTTGGGTCAGGTTTGGTCAGCTCCCAAGGTCCCATGGGTTGGTTTCATGGATTTTGGCTCAATTTGGTCAAATGGGTCAATTTGGGTCATGTTGGGTTAGGTTGACCAATTGGTCAAATTGGGTCAAACCAAATCTTGGGTTAGGTTCAAATGATGATTTGAAGAGTTTTAGTTCAAGTGGTTTCAATCAATTTGTCCTAGGCTTGGTTTTGGCTCATTTGAATTCATAAAGGTCAAATGGGTCAAGTTGACCAATTTGACCAAAATTGCCAAATTGGTTTGGTTGAGTGTTGGTTCAAGTTCAATTGCTTAATTAAAAATGATTGTAGTTTTGGTTTTACTCAATTTGGATTTAATTTGTATTTTGGCCAATTTGACCATTTTAGTTAATTTGGCTAAGTTGGTCAATTGGGTTCAATTGGCCAAATTGGGTTCAATTATGGTTTGTGACCAAGTTGAATAATCAATTTGGAATGAACTTGAGCCATTGGTTGCAATCAATTTGGGTTGGATCATGATTTGACCCATTTTGGCCTTTTAGGTCTATTTGGGTCAACTTGGGTCAAATGGCCAATTAGGTTGGGTTTGGCTCAATTGATGGTCAAGTCATGTTCAATCATTGATTATGAGTTGGTGTGAATCAATGGTTTCAATCAATTTGGTGTATGGAGTTTTGGCTAGTTTGGGTTTCATATGGGCTAAAGGTTGACTTGGTCAAATGACCAAGTTGACTTGGTTTGACCTAATTCAAGACAATTTGATCATCCTAGGGTGATCAATGATCATGGTATGAGGTTTGGATTGCTTTGTTCAATCCAATTTGGGTTCAATTAGAACTTGGTTCATATGGGTTCTTTAGGCCACTTCTAGTCAAGCGGACCTAAATGAGTCAATTGGCTTGGTTTTAGTTTGATCAAGGTTCAGTTGGATTTATATATGATCTTAGGATTAAAATATAAATCCAACTCCTATCAATTTGGGCTATGATAGGTTTTATTTTATTTGGAATTTTTAAGTCAAAAGGGCTAAGTTGGGCTTGACTTGGGTTGATTTAATTTGTCTAGCTATTTGTAGGTTTCATTTATATTTGGATAGGCGATTGAAGAAATGATTGATTCAAGAGAAAATCCTTTGATTTTGGCTTGATTTAAATGGGTTTTGGCCAAGTTCAAATTAGCTTGAAGGGTTTAAATTGGGTTTTGATTTGATTTTGGATTAGGTTTTGGCTATTTGAATTTATATTTCATTTATATTTATGAATATAAATAAAGATATAAATGACTTATGAGAAAATCACTTAAGTTTGGAGTGATTTGAAAGCAAATTTGACCAAGCTCATGGAGGTAAGTCAAAAAGGCTTAGAAGAAAATTAATTTAGTTTGATTTGGTTTTGATCATTAGAATGTGGGTTTCAATTATATTTGTGAATATAAATGAAGATATAATTTATTTATGAGAAAATCATTTGATTTTGGGTTGATTTGAATGGGATTTACCTAAGCTCATGGGGGTAGGTCCATATGGCTTAGAAAGGGTCTTGGTTGGATTTGGATTTAGTTTGATTTGGTTTTGGTTATTTGAGTTTATATTTCATTTATATTTGTGAATATGAATGAAGATATAAATGATTCATGAAGAGATCAATCAAGTTTGGAATGATTTGAATGGGATTTGGCTAAGCTCATGGGGGTAGGTCCATATGGCTTAGGAAGGGTCTTGGTTGGATTTGGATTTGGTATGATTTGGTTTTGATTATTTGAGTTTATATTTCATTTATATTTGTGAATATAAATGAATATCTAAATGATTCATGAGGAGATCAATCAAGTTTGGGTTAAATTGGGTGGAGATTTGGCTAAGTCCATGGAATTCAATCATAAGGCTTAAGGAGGATTTGGGAGTTTAAATTTGATTTTGGGTTTCAATCATTTGGAATTGAGTTTGGACTTGAATTTGATAAATGATTGAGGGATTGATCTTTGAAAATCAACTGAATTTGGATTGATTTGAATTTGGCTAGGGTTAAGCCCATAAGATAAAATCATAGGGCTTAGCAGGATTTCAATTTTGAATTTGATTATGGGTTTCGATCATTTGATTTGGAATTTGCATTTGAAGATTTGGTTTGAGAAGGTAAACATAGGTTGGGTTTAGGCCACAAGATGGATAAGTCTTCCTAAATCTCTAAGGCATAACCTACCCTCATGGCTAACCCTTCTAAGTCTCTAGGCTTAGGTTAAGCATTCACCTAATCACTAGAAGTATCTTAAGATTAAGGAGCTCTTAGTGTCTATAAGAGTCCTAGATCTATGATGAGGAGAATAAGAACTCACTCCAAAACTAAGGTCAACATACATCTTCCTGAATGAGGGACCACTGGGGTGATGCACTAGCAGGGTAACACATTAGCCCGACCTAGAGCAGCTAATGAGTGAGTGCCACAGGGGGCGTTATCCCACATCAAAGTAGCCCGAGACAAAAGATGTTTTTTTTTTTGTATTCTATGTGAAGTTTGTGTTTATGTTGTGTTGATGAAGGATTGGATGCTACGGGTTCTCTTACACATACCCTAAACACATCATGGATTCACGAACAAAGATGTTTTCAAATGATGAGGAGATATGATTTAAAAAGGAACTTTATTGATGATGATTGTTTTCAAACATAGTATTATGGATAATATTTATTTAAGTCATCTATTGGAAGCATCAGGCGCTCTCCTTTATGGTTAATCAGTTGATACGATCCTCCTAGGTAGGCCTTTTCTATGACAAAAAGTCCCTCCCAAGTGGGTTCAAATTTGCCACTCATCTTGCAACGGGCAACAACAACCTCAAGAGAGTTTGCTTACATTTTGTAATCTCATGGTCACCTCCAACTTTTCTTCACCCTTTTGGCCACAACAACTTCCCCTTCATGAGAGTATTTTTTTTTTGATGAGTTTAGTATCAATAAGGGATAAGACTTGTCTATTTTGAACCATTATTGATATGGACTCATCTTTCGGACATGCCAACTCCTTAGCAAGTATGGATAAAGCATTTGCTATAGCATTTTCCCCTTGAAGAATCTTAAAAATGGTAATCTCTAAAATTTGGGCCAACAAATCCATAGTGTACTTGTGGTAGTGATGGAGCTTAGATTTTAGAACCTTATTGGACCCAATGATTTGATTGATGACTAGAGAGTCCCTGAAGATGTTGATGTTCTGGATGCTTAGAGTAATAGCTAACTCAGACCAGCAATCAAAGCCTCATATTTTGCTTCATTATTAGTGCAAGGATTGGATAGGTGATATGAGAATCTCATCACATCCCGGTCCAAAGTTAGGAGAACTACTCATACCCCTACCTTTCCTAGGATAGTAGATTGCGGTTCTTCTCCTCCTTGAGAGGAAGCTGCAACATCAAAGTACATCTCCCGGTGAATGCTAGTGTCCCCTAAGTTCATGATTTGTTCATCGGGAAGGTCATCACTCAGAGGAGAGTCAACAGGAAGTGGGTGTGCTGCTAAAAAATCTACTAGTGTTTGTCCTTCCATCACATGAAGGAGTACAAAAGTAATATCAAACTATGATAAAATCATGGACCAATGTGCCAACCATCCAAATAGTATCGACCGTGTCATGAGATATTACAATGGATTGATTCTAGAGATTAAGTTCACCTTATGAGAAAGCATACAGTGTCATAGCTTTTGGGATGTAAAGATTAAAGCTAGAAAATATTTCTCAATGGGTGGATAATTCACTTTAATAAGGATTAGATGACGACTGGGGTAGTAGAGCATTCTCTTTTCCTTCATCATTCTTGGGCCAACAAAGTGCCAAGTGAGTCATCTAATGCAGTAGTGTAGAGGATGAGTGACTTACGGGATAGGGGCAACTAGAATCGACATCATTATCAGGTAGTGCTTGATGTCTTCAAAGTTATGCTAACACTTATCAACCCACTTGAACTTGGCATCCTTTTTGACAATTACTAAAAAGGATGGAACCTTCCTGATAGGTTGGATATGAAGCATCTTAAATACACCAACTGACCTTGAAATGATCTAATTTGAGTTATACTCTTAGGGGGTGGCATTTCTAATATCACTTTGATCTTCTCCAAATCGATCTCGATTCCCCGATGTTGGACAACAAACCCAAGGAAATTCCCTAAAGCTATGTCGAATGCACACTTAAAGGGGTTCATTTTGAGGTTAAATTATCTAAATCATTCAAAAACTACTCTCAAGTCAAAGAGATGGTTTTCCTTTTTTTTACTTTTGACTATGAGATCATCGACATAGCATTGACTTAATGATGAATGAGTTTGTTGAAGATTCAAGTCATGGCCCGCTAGTAAGTAGCATCGACATTTTTAAGGCTAAAAGGCATGACATTGTAGCAATAAATTTTGATCGGGGTTCAAAAAGTAGTGTTCTTCTCATCTTCAAGGGCCATCTTTATTTGGTTGTATCCATATGAGCCATCCATTAAGGAGAATACTGTGTGAGATGAGGTAATGTCCACCATCAATTCTGATATTGGTGGTGGAAATTCATCTTTTGGATATGTCTTGTTTAAGTCATTAAAATTAACACATATATGAATTTGGTCATTCCTCTTAACTAGGATGACACTAGCCAACCAGGTAGGGTATTTTTCTTTCTTGAAGAAGCCAGCATCAATCAGTTTCTTGACTTCAAAAATGACCTACTATTCAATATCTAATCACATTCATCTAGGAGCTTGCTTGATAGGGTTAGCACTAGGCTCTATTGCTAGTTTATGGACTACTATGTTAGGAGATAAACTAGGCATCTCTTCATAACTTCATGCAAAGCAGCCCTTAAACTCAATCAACTAACTAAGTCATTAGTTTCAATTTCATTCAACAAGGAACTGATGTATGTTGGACGTAGATTATCTTAATCTCCAAGTTAATTTCTTTAAGCTCATCGATGGTTGACATGATCTCCTCTTCAAACTCTAGTAGTGCATCTTTGGCTTCAAAATCATCTAGACCATCTGAAGTTTCTAAGCACACCTCCTCATATGAGTTAATGTGATTTGAAAAGAACCAATTAGATTCCAAATGATTGGTGATGACTAAATAATAATCGTCATCATCGACTAGACCCACTGTACCAAATCTAGTTTTGGTCTTGATTGAGAATGTATGCATTTGTTGTCACATAACCACTTGAAGTAATCTGACCTGTGTTTAGACCAAGCATGTGGAATCAATCATTTCTTCGATAAATTTAGGACACATGACAAGTACCAATCAAAAGGTAATTCTATTAAATTTTTATATGAATCATCCTCAAGTTCTACATTGACTTCTTGACTTAAGGATGATGCTCCCAGAAAGAACCTCCAAGTCTTCACATCTATGGATGACTTAGGGGCCTCCTTAACTACTAAACCCTCAACTTTTTTGTGAGGAAACTAGGGTTAGAGCTAAGGTTCCCAACTGATTCCTAACTATTTCACATATAGACTTGGATACATTCGTTTTTTTTTTGGAGGCTAGTCTTCATCGTTATCTGGCCCAAATGTCACCTCCAAAGGAATCTGCTACTGAGAAGAGCTGGCTAGCATGCTAATCATATAAGACTCATCCTCTAAACTAGATTCTAAGTCTATATGGATAGCATGTGTACTCTTGGAACTAGGACATGTCTCCTATTGGGTGGCCAATAAGGAGGTTTACCACACCTATGACTGCCTCTGACTTGGCCTCTTCCTCTTCCTGGCAGAGGTCGGGTCATCCTATCCATATGTTCAAATGGAGTAACGAACTGTGAGTAGAATCTAATATCGAGCTCCACTTCCTCCTCCAAGTCTATTTCTCACTCTCTTTTTTTTCTTTTTTATTTTCTTTCTCTTTTTTTTCTTTTTCTCTTTCTTTTTCTTCCTCTTTTCCTTTTATTTTTAAACTTTGTCCAAGTTTGCAAGAATAGACTTCTTGATTTTGAGGGAGGTAGTACGCCGCATCCTCATATATGCTGACCTCGTGAACTGTAAATGGCATGAGATCTCCTTTAATACAATAGGCGATCCCACCTCTCATAAACTTTATACACTAATGTAGAGAGGATGGAATTGTGTTATTTTCATGTATCCATGATCTCCCAAGAAAAGCATTGAAGGATGTATTTGAGTCTATAATGTGAAATTAGCTTCAGTCTTCCAATCATCTATCTTCAAAGGCAATACTATGGAACCTAAGGCCCTCCTACCTTGTTCATTAAATCCTCTCAACATCATCCTTTCTTTTTGGAGTTTGGAGATGTTGATCCTCAAGTAGGCAAGGGTTCTTATGCTTATAATGTTGATTGATGCATCTGGATCAACCAACACTCTAGATAGCCTATATCTGCCAACATCCACTGTGAAGTAGAGGGGACGGTTGTGCTCAATCATCCCTAGAAATAGGTCTTCATCACTAATAGGTCTTTGAATGGCATGCCTCATCTTCAATAGTGATTAGTTGAGCTAAGCATATCTCAGGATCAAGTAGGGCCTTGATTAGAGATTCTCTCATCTCTTTGGATAAGACAACAGTGGCGTATATGCTTAACTTAGCTGGCAACTTTCTAAGGTGAGCAAGAAAATTGTAATCAGCTCTAGCTTGGTCCTTCATAAGCATATCCATAGGTGGGGCATCTTGTGGAGGGGTTATCTGCTTACTGAAACCTATGACTTGCTAACCCTTATCGTGAGGTGCTACCCTAGGAGGTAGAACTTTGCCACTACGTAGGTTGACTTCGGTGACTTCATGTGGCGGGTTGGTGAAAATTTTTACCTACTCATCGGGTATACCTACAACTTCTCTTACAGACCCTTGGAGTCAGATGACTCCAAGTCAATCTCAATGGGTGAACCCGATTGATTCAGAAAAGGAAAGTCTAATTCTGAATCATAAGAGAAAGGATAAGAATTATTTGTGCTACTATTATTATTTAAACTTGGAGAGGTTTCAATTGAAATGAGATCATCAAGATTATCAAAAGTAAAGAAAAATATAAGTGGAATCTACTTTCTTCATTGCTTTCTTTCTAGGTAAAGGTACATGATAGAAATCAAGTAAACTAAGCAGAGCTAGGGGTTCAATGCCCTTGCGCATATATAATATTTCTATTAGCAGAAGAAGAGTTGGATGAAGTGGTAGTAGCTGCAACGGTGGAGGGAATGCAAGATTGGGATGATGGTTGCACTTCTTGGCTATCCTGGGAAAGTGTGGACTGCTGCTGCTGCTTTTGAGCTCCCACCCTCCCCAAGTTAACTTTGGCAACTTACAAACCTTCCTTGATGTTGGAGGTTTGAGCTAACTCAGGCAGCTGCAAAGAAAGTTTCTTGATCTTAAAAATAATCTTTTTAGAGGTTTGGGATGAGGAGATATCCCAACCTTCTTTTATCTTAATAAGATCACATGTATCCCCAAGGATTACTCTAATAGAGCTACATGGTTATTCTAACAAGTAATCCTTAGGGATAATTATGGCACCCGACTTGTAGCTACTCTCAAGCTAGTTCTTGAAAGTGATACAATCTTCTAAGACATGACCTAACATACGATGGTAGGAACAAAAGTTAGGATCATCACTCTTGTTCACTTCCTCCGGCCTTTTAGGCTCAGGTAACTGAAAGTCAGGTTTCTTTAAGAGGTTCTTAAAGATTTTTCTAACTACCTCCTTTTGAATGAATATGGCTTATTCAATTTATTGGCAATAGTAGGTGGGTAGTAGTTACCTAATGGTGGGTATGAGTACCACTGTTGAGTGTACTCTTGTGGAGGTGGTGGTGGCAAACGTTATAGATGTGGTGGCTAGTATGATGGTCGAGGAGGTGGCAGTAGAGGTTGCTGAGCTTATGGTCTCTCAAACTAAACTCTAGTTGGTCATTTCCCCTCTACGACTTGTCCTAGCTCAAATACTTTCTACATGGACTTGAAAGATTGGTCTTGAAAAGATAATTGTTTGGCTTCCACTTGCAAACTAGCCGCCTTGTTGATTAGTTTCTTAAAAGTTTTGATTGTAAAGCACTTGAGCATGAAAGCAATTGAGCCATGGATATTCTTAAGTAAAATTTCTATGGCATGTTGTTCAGACAGCTGTGGTTTGCATTTCATACTCAAGTTTTGCCACCTGAGAATATAATCAATAAAGGACTCATTGGAATTTTATTTTGTCACAACGAGGTTGCCCACAGTTACCCTTTGTTGGGTTCCAAATCTCTTGAAAAAGAGATTCTCCAACTCAGCAAAAGTCTTCACCGAACTGTTGGGTAGTTCAGCGTACCAATCAAATGCAACCTCGTGATTGACTACTAACAAACAAGCTAAAGAGAAGTATGTCACTGCCTCCGGTGTTGCAATAGTTGATTTTGAAATGTGTCATATGCTACCGCAGGTTCCCACTACCATCAAAGATCTTGAAGGAAGGTGGCACTAATCCCTTGGGATACTAGACAGTGTTAAACACCTCCAGGTAAGGCCTACCCTTTGGAATGGATGAACTACCCTGGGCTTATGCCAATGCTTCCTTATTTGTTGTTCCAACATCTATTTGATGTTCTTTTCATGCACAGAGGTACTATTTATGACCTTCCTATGCAAGCTGTCACTATCCTGATCCATAAGAGAAGTACTTGGGAGGTTCCAAGATGTGCAAAAGCTCAGGCCACTCGGCCTCCATAGGATTGGGTTGTGATGCTAGAGTTTGGTTTTGAAGTGATAGAACTGCCACTAATAAATCTTCAACCTCCTTTCCATTCTATTGATCTGCTCATCCTTCTACCTAAGCTGCTAAAGGAGGTGTTGGGTTGAGTGAGAGTGTCTCCTTCCTCAATCATGGCACCTTCCTGACTCTGATAGTCTCTATGGAGAGATCCCCGAGTATCGACCATATGGACTTATGTTGAGTCCTCAAATAGATCATCCTCATTGGGGTCGAAGGCAACCCTACCCTCTTTTGATATGAATGATCACCCCCATGAAATTATTTCTTCTTGACAAAGTAGTCTTCTAGGATGTCTTCTAAAGAATGGTCTCCTACTCTGCCGGGCTAGATTGGTACAAACACCATTGAAGGTTGATCTAACTCTATGCACCTGATACTACCTACTAATTGGATGCTCTTGCTAGGAGGATCAACTTCCATGGGGACTGCACTGGTATCCCCTTCATCTACTATTACTAATGGCTACAGTGGTGGCACAACCATGCCACTTTGGGATTGCCACTCCCTCTTTACCATGACTAAAGTAGGAGGTCGAATGGGAGAGCTCAACCACACCTCAGCTAGTGCGATGGATGGAGTGGAATTCTTAGGCTGTAGCCAGATCACCAATGGGGATGTCCTCTCTATATGTATACTTCTAGACCTTGGTAGGAACTATGGAAGAAGGGACTCGAACGGGTGATGGTGGATGGGGCGACACCAACTGCCCTCCTACTGGAACTCTCCTCCTATGGTTGGTGGTACCGATCAACACTATGTTATCCGCATGATCGGCTCTAGTAGCCTAACAATCTGGAAAATTAACAAGGGTGGAGGTCGCCGATTACCGGGCATACCTCCTCCTCTTCTTCATGCCCTTTTGCATTGTAGCTTGACCTCAGTGGCCTTTTCCCTATGAGATCTATAATGCTCCTATGGATTACGTACCTAAATTGAATAATGCACCAGACTCTGAGCATTCATAGGCTTTACCAACCTGGCAAAGAATAGGCTTAAGACCGGCATAGGAATTCCTCCGCTCCCTAGCCATAACCTCAAAGTGTACTGGTGGTGGAGGCAATACAATGATTCTCCTATAATCCTCCTCTCCATCTGAGGCTGAGAGGGGGTGGAACCTGCTATTGCTCAAGAGAGGAGAGGTCTTATGGGGAGAACCCACCTCAACGAAGTGGGAGGTAGCATCGATCTCTAATTGGCCTCATGGTGTCGCTTGATCTTCCGTTTCGGCAGTGTGTGAGATGGCAGAGAGAGAGAGTTAGAACCTACCTCAAAGGTAGGGGAAACTCTCTCAGAAGCCAAGATAGCCTTCCCCCTTAGAAGTGGAGGAAACCAGTGAGGAGGTGCTAGCTCACACCAGGGCTACAGTAGGGACAATAACATACTACACTAGCTTGGGAACCATTAACACTGACACTACCGGAGCTGGCATAAAAGGAACTGGAACTGATGTCATTGCACAGACCTCGATAACCTACCTCTTCAGAGAGGAAAACATGGACTCAGACTACAGGTCAAAGCGAAGGAGTGGCTTCTATCCCGCCACCTCCTCTCTACTAACAGTGGTGAGGGCTACCCCATCACAAGTAACTTTGATGGTATCAAAGCCATGGCCAAACTGAATTAGGTGGGTGGTGGTCATGGTGTGTATGGCCTGATCCAGGGCTAGATTCACACCCGACGGAAAAGAGAAGATGAACTTGTTGGGAGCCATAGTAACTAAACTAGGGATGGAGAAGGAGCTAACTGTGTTGATACCTCCGCATTTGTTGAAACATAACTGAATCAAACCTTCACTTTGATAATTATCTTCAAATATTAATCTTCTGATATTGATTTGAAATTTGAACCCACACTTAACAAATTTAGGTATGCTAAGTGGGGATCACTAGAGAAATTTTAGAATGTGAGGAAAGACTTTGCCATAGAATTTGATTTTGATTTGGAACCCACATTCAACAAATTTAAGTATATTGAATGGGGTTCATTTCATTTGGAGACACTTTGGAGATGTATTGGTTTTGTTTATCCTTTGTTTGAAAATTTTGATTTTGAATCTTCCCTAAAAAATTTGGGTATGCTTAAGTGAGATTCAAGTGCTTGAAAATATTTGGGAGCATTTTTTGTTTATTTACGATGATGGGTATCATGTATTTAACTTGAAAATGGGATCCTTACTAGCAAATTTATGTATGTTAAGTAAGGCCCAAATGTGTTTAATGTATTTTGATTTTATTTGAAAAATGAGACCTTCACTTAACAAAATTTAGGTATGTTAAGTAAGGCTCAAGTGTGTTTGATGTATTTTGATTTGATTTGAAAAATGTGACCTTCACTTAACAAATTTAGGTATGTTAAGTAAGGCTCAAGTGTGTTTAAATGAGTTTGTTTTGTTTTATTTTGAAAGAGGGGAACTTCTATTTAACAAATGTGGTATGTTAAATAAAGTCCAATTTGTTATCAATTTTGAAAAATAGAACTCTCATTTGACAAATTTGGATACATCAAATGGAGTTCAAGTGTGTTTGATTTGTTTATGATTTTGAAAAGGGGAACTCTACTTAGCAAATATGGGTATGTTAAGTAGAGTCAAATTTTTTTTATTATTAAAAAAAAGGAGTTCTCATTTGACAAATTTTGGTATGTCAAATGGAATTCAAATGTGTTTTGATTTTATTTTGAAAAAGGGAACTCTACTTGGCAAATGTGGGTATGTTAAGTAGAGTCCAATTTATCTTGATTTTGAAAAATGAGAATTCTCATTTGACAAATTTGGGTATGTCAAATGAATTCAAATGTGTTGATTTTGTTTTGAAAAAGGAACACTATTTAGCAAATATGGGTATGTTAAGTAGAGTCCAATTTATCTTGATTTTGAGAAGAGGAATTCTCATTTGAAAATTTGGGTGTGTTAAATAGAATTCAAATATGTTTTGATTTTGTTTTGAAAAAGGGAACTCTACATAGCAAATGTGGGTATGTTAAGTAGAGTCCAATTTGTCTTAATTTTGAAAAGGGAATTCTCATTTGACAAATTTGGGTGTGTCAAATGGAATTCAAATGTGTTTTGATTTTTTTTTTAAAAAAAGGGAACTCTACTTAGAAAATGTGGGTATGTTAAGTAGAGTCCAATTTGTCTTGATTTTAGAAATGGGGATTCTCATTTGACAAATTTGGGTGTGCCGAAGGAATTCAAATATGTTTTTATTTTATTTTTTGGGTGATTTTATTTTTTATTTTATTTTATTTTATTTTTTATTTTTTTTGAAAAGGGGAGTTCCACCTAACAAATTTAGGTATGTTAAATAGAATTCAATTATATTTATTGATTTTCAAATATGGGATTTTTGCATGTGATATTTCTTTTGAAAAGGGAAACTCTAACTTAGCACATGTGGAATGTGTGAAATGAAATTTTAATTTTATGTCATGATTTCATTTGACAATAGGATCTCAATCCAACAAACCTAGGTATGTTGAAATAGAGATAGATATTTTCAAAAATGTGCTTTTGAAAAAGGGATTTTAAAATTATTTGATTTTGATTTTGATTTTGAAAAGAACCTCCATGTAATAATTGTAGACATTGTTAAATGGGATTTGGTTCTTTAAATCTTTTTAAAAATTGTACACAAATCTTTTGTCATGTGACTTTAATTAATTTGAAAAGTACTTTTTGGAAATGATATTTTTGCAAAGGATTTATTATGGGATGAACCTTGCCTCACCAAGAGGATGGTAAAGAGGTTCTAAAAATTTTTTATCATCTCCTTTGGTTTAGTTAATTTATTTTTACCTATTGGGGGATCCAATAGGGGTTTTAAGACACATGGAGTGAGATCCTTAAACCTAAAGGATGTTGGCTAGCTTTGCTTAAGGATGAAATAAGCTAAGTGTCAATGGAAAGAAAGATAGTCTTGGGATTATATAAAATATAAGTCTACTATTGATGCTTGGAGATAATAATTATCTACTAGAGATGGAGAGAGGAACTACACTGAAAGGAGTTGCTAGAAAAATATATGGTGTTTATTTTGGATGTGAGGGGACACCATGCAGATTGTATGCGGTACATATTGAACTAATTGAGTAAGACATTGAGGTATGACATACTATCTCGAAAGATAAAGATATCACTCTTTAATGGACCTAATCACCTAATAAAGACTCCTAAGCAATGATGGGTCTTCGAATGTACCAGAGATTTTCCCCTACTTTACATGGATGAATAAAGCAGGATATATATTAAATTAGGTTCTAATGTTCTCTATGGGGATAAGCCCCCATAATTAATTACATCCTAAGGAAGATAAATTCTTAAGAATACTCTCGATTAAAGTAGACAATTATTATCTCTAAAGATTTCAAGGATAGACTATCAATCAATTTGCTATTTTGAAAATCATGTGAGAAAGATCAAGAAGAAGACTTATTTTGGAAGCCAAAGGGAATAGGTAGGGAATGCCCATGATATTAAGAAACCTAGGGAGCATTCTAATCTATCCTAAGATTGGGCTTTATAATTTTAAAGTTGAAGAGAATTATTTATATAAGTTGAATTTTATTAGATTGTTATGGATTATAATCCACCAACATAAGGTTATGGAGACACCAAAGAGGTGAGTATTTATGCTAGTAGCCTGAAGGAAACATCAACATTAGATCCTATATCTAGGCAGCTTTGGCATGAGCGAAAGAATGATATAAGTCTAAGCGAAGATGGGTATATAGTTTGCCTCCATTAGAGGATAAACCACCCGAATGTTGGGCTTACAATCACCTGGAGTGGCAGCCAGCAAACTCCTCCTATGCTTTAAATCCATGTAATCTGGCCATATGAATTGCAAGATAGTTAGGGTAATTATTATTTAGAAAGAGACTAAAGTCATGTGGTGTTTATTTTTGGGATGTGGGACACCACAGATTTTAGGGGGTACTTATTAAAGTGATCGGGTACAACATTGAGGAATAATGTACTATCTCAAAGATAGAAGTCATCACCCAACAATTGACCTAATCACCTAATAAGAACTCTTAAGTCATGATGGGTCTTCGAATGTACCAGCAATTTTTCCCCTACTATCCCTAGAAAAGTAAAGTAAGGTTTATTTTAAGCCGGGTTCGTTAAGTTCCCTATGGAGGCAAGCCCTCTTACTTAATTACATCATAAGAAATGAAATCCCTTAAGAATACTCTTGATTAAAGTAGACAATTAGGGTCTCCAAAGATTTCAAGATTATACTATCAAAGGATTGGTTATATTTGGAAAATCAATTAGGAAAGTTCAAGGAGAAGACTTATTTTGGAAGCCAAAGGGAATGAGTAGAAATTCTCATGATATTAGGAAGCTAGTGAGCATCAATATATCCTATGGTTGCTCTTTATATGTTTCAAATTGAAGAGATTGATTTTTATTAAAGTTGGCATTTTATTAGAAAACTAGGACTTATAATCCCACAACATAAGATTGTGAAATTGCCTAAGAGGTGAAAATTTATGTTTGTAGCCTGAAGGAAATAGCTGCCTCAAATCCTAAATCTAGGAAGCTTTAGCAAGAAATAATGCATAACTTAAATCTAAGCGAAGATGGGTACATGGCTTACCACCACAAGAGAGGATAAATCACCCGACTACTGGACTTTTGACCACGTGGAGTGGCAGCCAGCTAACTCTTCCTACGCTTTAAAATCTTGTGGTCAAGTCATATGATTTTGCAAGATAGTTAGGTTGTTATTATTTAAAAAGAGACTAAAGTCCTTAATCCCACTCCCTAAAGAGACTAGAGCATGAGTGGTATGAGTAATGACTTAGTCTAATGCAAATCTTTTCATATTTTATTTATATTTGACACTTCATTTTGACAAAAACTTTGGGATTTTGTATGCCAATATGTATGATGAAATTATATCATTGGTCAAATCAGTGAGAAAGGGTGTTTTCCACCATAAGGGATGCCCTCACAGGTCAAGCATTCCCCTATCGTGCAAGGATGGAAATCATATTTTCAAGAGAGAAATAATATGATATGCATGTTGTGAAGCATTCAACCATCCACCTAAGGGGTTGCTAAATCTTTTAATTATCTTGATTATCTCCTAGGCTTTATGGTGAGGTTATGAGTTATTTAGAAATTTAATTATGAGTTGTAGTTGGGTAAAAGATTTATTTTTCTAAGAGCCTAATCGCATCCAAGCCATACAACAAACACTAATCATAAAGAAACTATGAAGAGGCATGTCATTTCTAATGCACAAGCTAAACATAACATCAAACATTTTATAACTAACGTAAGAGGATAAAAGGTCGGTGCGGTCAGGTACCATCATACAACCTAAAAAGAAAAGATGGGTACTCGAGCTCTACCCTTATACTGCCTAGATTACAAAAGAATAATTACAATTAAGGATGAATACATGTTGTTGGGGTCTTCATCTTCATCTTCATTCTTCATTCTTCACTTCTTTCCTCCTTTGACTTGATTTGGATGTGCTTGCTTCAAAGGCATCACAGGACCTCCTAAGATAAAGCCTTCTAGCCACTGCTCATTCTAATCTCTCATAATACTAATCCTAATCCCTAATGCATAATTACATTTAAAATAGTAAAAGTAAATCTAACTACACCTACAAAATAGAGGTTAGCTAAACATACATTCCACCTAAGCAATTATATTTATAATTTGGACTTAGCACCTTACACATGGGTCACCAAGCCCACCTATCCTAACTTGGATTATGCTTAGGGGCTTAAGCAATCTGTAAAGAGAGCACTTATATTTATTTTTCAGGGGCCCCTTAAACATAATCCCATGCAGAAAATATGATTAGGCCAATAGCAGCTTAACATCCAGTCTATGAAATATACACCCTAACATCTAGTCTAAAATAATATAGCATAAAGCAAAACATTCAGCAAACCAAGCACCACCCTAACATAAGGCTAGAAGTGGTGACTTAATCTAATGTATATGTATTAAGGCTTGTGTGGTATATCTTAACTAGGCTTTAGAGTTTTAGTTTCCTAAGTGTGAAAGATTCAACTTAAAGGGTGGTCTCACTTTAAGTGGTTTAATTGATTTATAAATTTTACTTAATGTTTTCTTTTATTTTATTTGACCTACACCAAACAACTAAGTGTTATAAAGATAAACAAAGAGAGGTTCACTCTCTTTTATCACTACCTTAAGTCATTTTCAAAGCTGATTAACCAAATAATTCTCTTTAGTGAATGGCTTATTATATATTTTAATATGTCCTAGGTTTAGGTTCACTTTAAATAAACTTATTCAATAAGAAAGGCATCTCAAGATTAATTAAAATGAACTACCATCACATGACATATGTTTATTTATTTCTTTCCATCATATATAGCATGCACATGGTTAAGTCCTAAACATACCTATACATGCAATTTATATCTTTACATACTTGAATGATGAATGTAAGAAAATGCATTTAGAATTGATATTTCATTTGGTTGAATTATTATGTCATATCAATTTAAAGCTCTATCTAAATTCATATACAAAAGCATAAGCAAAGAGCTTTAAGTTATATGATTAAGTAATTCCACCACTTGAACCAAATATGAATGCATGATTTTTTAATAGAAAATGAATTTTCATTCATTAGTGAAATGTGCACACAAAAGTATAAAAGTTTCAAGTAGGTACAACACCATTATTTCACACCAGGAGAGTGAGGTAGAGACCTCCTTAGGGCTACTTAAACCTATGCATCCTCGGGATGTCCAGACTAATATACACTATTCTTATATACACATGAATGTGCAAATAACTATAAGAATGAAGAAAACATAGAAAAGTGGAATTAAATTTAATTAAATTATGGTTTTTATTCACTAGTTACACCACACACACACACATATAAAAGTTCTAAGTAGATACTATGCCATTGTTTCACACCAGGGGAGTGAGATAGAGACCTCCTTAAAGCTACTTAATGCCGTGCATTCCCGAGATGTCCAGACTAATATACCCACTATTCTTATATATATATGAATGTTTAAGCAGCTATAGAAATGAAACTATACAAAAGGTTGGAGCAATTTAATCGATTTATTTATGTAGATGAATTAAAGCTCTATCTAAATTCTAATGTCAAAATGCATAAGAATGAAATCAAACAAGTATGTCCCCATTATCTCACACTAGGGGAGTGAGGTAAAGACCTCCTTGGGGCTACTTAAAGTCGTGCATCCCCGGGATGTCCAGACTAATATACCCATTAATATTCATACTTATGCAAATTAACATATGAATGAAAAGAAAGAACTTCACTTCATACACTAAGCTTATATTCACATGCACCTCCAATATGTATAACTAAAGTCATAACACATATTCTCATTCATTAAGAAGCTTTTGAAAATATATTTGAGATTTAATAATGATAATAGCCACACATATTTTTTTAACTTAAGCCAACACATGCAACTTGACATAAAGAAAATCAATTATTTTTAATTGACTTTTGAAGAAATGAATGCATGAATCAAGTGACATACAACACTTTAATATAATTAGAAAGAAAAAAAGAAACATAAGCATATAATCTCATTCAATCCAACTAATTCCTAAGAATAGTCAAATTAAATAAGCTTAGTTAAAATAAACCAAAGTTTATTAAAGTCATTTTGATTTCATGTTTGATTTGATTTGAGAGATGTGAAAGAGGAGATTCAATCATTTGCTACTCTTAACCCATTCCCATGTTTGTGAATTGATTTAGTTTAATATAAGAGGTAATTAGATTGATTTTATGGATTAATTATGTTACAATATGAGTTAAGTCTATTAATTAACCCTTGCCTATGTTACCTTAAAGTAATTAATTAAATAATTATGAGCCAACATGATATGCATGAAAAATAACTTGCAATGATCCTAAGAAATGAAAGGGCTGAATGTAATTAGCTCATAATTGATAATTAATTAGGTTGAGGAACTTAATTAAGTACTTTTGTGGCTTCTCCACACATGTAGGTTAGCCGTAATTTTCTTAGTAGCTTTAGGTTATTAAACACCTAAAGATCTACCTAAGAAACTTAATTAGATGAGTTCTGGAATGATTATGATTTCAATTTAATTAAGTAAGCCATTTAATTAATGAATTAAATCATTAATTAGTATTAAATTAATTAATTTCAAGTCAAGTGAAATGAACTTAGAGAAAAGAATGAGAAAGAGGTCTCAATCTCATTCCCCATGTCCATTCACTATCTCACAATGATTAATAAGCTTAATTAATGATTTTCTTAATGTTAGAATGTTAATTGATCACCTAATTAATTAAGAAAGTAATTAAGGCTAAGATAAGCAATTTCCTATTAACTAAGAAATAAATCCTAAGAATATTATGGGAGGTAGAGGTCATCCCATTAATCAACCTTAGAAAGTTTAAAATTAATTACTTGGATAATTAGGGAGTAATTAGGCTAATTAAGTTTTTAGTTAAACCCAAATTAAGCCTTAATTATTATTCAAAATTAATTAAAATTAATTTTAAATTAATCTCCTCTAAAATACCTTCAAAATGAATGTTTATTTGAATTTTTATGATTTTTTTTATGATTTGTTATCCTTTTTAGAAGTTTCCAATCATTAAGATGACTTTTATGAAGTCTGTTAATTAAATTTATTAAAATAAATCATTTAAAATTCAAAATTTAATATTTATCAATCCTGAAGTTATTTTGATTTGAAATTTTTATGGTGGGTGCATTTTAACTTCAATTTTAACCTCTGAAAATTTCAACTTAATTTGATGTGTATTTTTAGTTTAATTAATGAAATTTAATGTTTACTAAAACTTAAATTAAGTTCAACATATTCAATGAAATTTGGGGATTTTAGGTTTGTTGGATTCCTCTCAAAAAGATGAATCCAACGAGCCCTTATTTACAATTTTTTTCTTAAGTGTTTTATTTTCTCTGTATTTTTGAAGTTTTAGGTGATTTAAATAATTTTTAAAATTAGAAAATGATTTTCCACTTAACTCGGTCGGCATCGCTGCGGTTAACGGGGCAATGCCATGCGGCGTGCATGATTAGACCAGAGGTTACGCATGGCACGACCGCACGGTTGGCTGGCGTGGCAACGATGCCACATTAGCAAATGAGTAATAAACCATGAATGAACAGGACCATGAAGCACGGATCATATCGAACCGATCACATATCAGACGGTCAAGATCTTATCTACGAGATCAAAGAGCAGAAATGCTCAGATCGCGGATGATCTGAGTCATTCGATCCCTAAATTATGGGATCAGGCGGCTGCTATGCATTTCGGCCTGTCGAACTGTGTTCTAAGGGATTTATGGAATTTTTCATAAAATCTAAATGAAATCTACCGGATGGGCTCATTTTCACATCAATTCACACCGAAAAACTTTATTTCATATTGGGATTATATAAAATAAATAATGCAATGGATTTCTAAGAAAAATTCCTAAAATTAAATAAAATCCATCATAAATAAGAAATTCTAAGGCCGGCTACAGGTTTTCTTGAAAGTTACCTCACCGGGGATGATTTTCAGCAACAGTGATGATCCGAGCATGCTCTTGAGTGGAGAAAGAAGCCTTGGAATGAGCCAGGACCTTCACTTTCACTTCAGAATGATGTATCTCCAAAAGTCATAGCTTCTTCACCAAAATCCACTTGGTTTTGGTGTTTTTAGCTCAAGAGGAGTGGGGAAATGGTGATTGGTTGCTTTGGGAGCTATAGGGGAATGAAATGAGGGGAATAGAATGAGAATAATGGTCTCTAATTTTTTGGTTTTAAATGTGGCTGAAAATCCCCTTCATTTTTGTATTTTGGCTCCAAAATGGTGTCATTTATCTTGGGGTAGTTATGAATGGAAGGGAATCATCCTAGGTGGCTCATTTTGGTTGGCTAAGGCATAGAAAGTGGTTGTCATAAAGGATAAATGGGTGTCCTAGCAAGGGGAGGTGGGAGTCCTTCATGCCAAGTGTTCTAATGGGAGAGTTGAGGTGAACTCACCTCTCCATGAGTCATGGCTACCCCAACAACCTCTTAGGTTAGATGATCAATATTCTTGTGCATATGTGGACCAATGGATGAGTGCCAAGTTGCCAAGGAAGAGAAATGACCACTTGGGCAAGTATCTTTTCTCATGGGATGCCCTTGACCCAAGGGCAAAGTGGTCATTTGGTATTAAATTTGATTTGAACAAATTTGAAATGAGTCAAAAGTGAGTTGAACCAAATTTTATGTCATTTGGAGTTCATTGGATATAATTTGGGTCAATTTGACCCATTTGGGCTAAATTAGGTCAAAATAGGTTAGGTTGACCAATTGATCAAATTTGATCAAACTAAGGGATGGGACAAGTTCAAATGAGCATTTGGTATTGGTTCAATTGGTTTCAATCAATTTGGTTTAATTTGGATTTAATTTTAATTTTGGCCAATTTGATCTATTATGTCAATTTGGGCTAAGTTGACCAATTTGACCCAATTGACCAAATTGGCTTGAATCATGGCTTGGTTTGGGTTTGGTTGACCATTTGGAATATATTGTAGGCTTTGGTTAAGTTCAATTTAGATTTGATTGGGTTTTAGGTTGATTTGATCCTTAAGGTCAATTTGGGCTAAATTGAGTTTGGTTGATCAATTGGTCAAATTGGGCTCAATTAAGCTTTGGTCAAGTTTAATAATCAATTTGGAATGAACTTGAGCTATTGGTTGTAATCAATTTGGTTTATATTGCAATTTGGCTAGTTTGGGTTCATATGGGTTAAAGGGTTGACTTGGTCAACAGGCTAGGTTGACTTGGTTTGACCTAATTCATGATAATTGATTAACCTAAGATGATCAACAATCATGACATGAAGTTTGGATTGGCTTAATTCACTTTGATTTTGATTGAAATTAATTTTGGTTCATGTAGGTCAAATTGGCCACTTTGGGTCAAGTGAGCCAATTAAGTTTAGTTGGCTTGATTTTGATTTGGGTTTGATTTGATTGAGTTTATGTATGGATTTGAGATTGACATATAAATTCAATTACAATTGGTTTGGGTTCAAATGAGTTTTGGTTCAATTAAACATTTCAAGTCAAATGGGCTAGGTTGGGTTTGACTTGAGATTTTGATTTGGTTTGATATTTGTAGTTTGTATTTATATTTGGGTAAGTGATTGAGTTGATGATTGATTCATGAAGAAATCCATTGGTTTTGGCTTGATTTGGATAGGAATTGGCTAAGTCCAAGGAATTGGCTAAAAGGGTTAAAATTGGAAATTTTATTTGATTTGAGTTTGGTTTTGGCTATTTAGATTTATATTTCATTTATTTTTATAAATATAAATGAAGAAACAAATGATTCATGAGAAAATCACTTGGTTTGGAGTGATTTAGAAGCAAATTTAACAAATCTTAAGGATTTAGTCAAAAGGGCTTAAGTATGATATTGATTTAGTTTGATTTATTTTGATTTGATTTGGCTCATTTGAATTGGATTTCATTTATATTTGTGAATATAAATGAAAGAATGATTGACTTATAAAGAAACCAATCAAGTTTGATTTGGTTTAAAGAGGGTTTTGGTGAAGCATCTGAAGGTGACTCATATGGCTTAAGAGAGACTTTGGAATTTGAACTTGGTCTTGGGTTTCACTTGGGGTTGGAATTGATTTATGATTTGGATTTGAATTTGAGGTTTAATTGATATTTAAGAAAATCAATTGAATTAGGGTTAATTTGAATTTAGTTAAGGCTAAGTCCATAAGATAAAATCAAAGGGCTTAAAAGGGTTTTTTTTAATTTGAATTTGAATTTGATCATAAGTTTCAATCATTTTATTTGGAATTGATTTATGATTTGGATTTAAACTTGAGTTTTGGTTTGAGGAAGGAAGCATGGATTTAGTTTGAGCCATAGGATAGGCAAGTCTTCCTATGGCTAATCCTTCTAAGTCTATGTGCTTAAGTTAAGTGTTTCTCTAATCACTAGAAGTGTCTTAAGACTACAGAACTCTTAGTGTCTACAAGAGTCCTATATCTATGATGAGGGAGTTGATAACTCACTCCAAAAGTGAGGTCAACAAGTCCTTAAACCACTCCCTAAGAGACTAGAGCATGAGTGGTATGAGTAATGACTTAATCTAAATGCAAATCTTTTCAAATTTTATTTGATTTTTGACACTTCATTTTGACAAAGACTTTAGGATTGTTATAAGCTTAAATGCATGATGAAGTAGAGTTGAAGGCCAAATCAAGACAGAAAGAGGGTGAAGTTACGTAGGGGTTGCTCTCACTCCGCTCACATGCATGAAAGGATGGAGACCCTCATTTTGCAAGAGTGATTCAATATGACATGTATGATGTGAGACATATAACATTCATCTAAGGGTTGCTAATTCTTTTAATTATCTTATTTAATGCCTAGGCTTTTATTGTGAGATTATGAGTTCATTTAATTTTAATTGTGAGTGATTAGTTGGGGTAGAAAATTTATTTTATCCTAAGAGCCTAATTGCATCCAGGCCACACATTAAGGCATCATTCATGTAAGAAACTAAGAAAAGGATGTCATTTCTAATGCGTAATTTTAAACATAACATCAATCAATTTTATAAAACTAATGCAAAAGAATAAGAGGTCGATGCGATCGAGTACTACCGTACAACATGAAAAGAAAATATGGGTAGTCGGGCTCTACCCTTAAACAACCTAGATTATGAAAGAATAATTGTAATTTATAAATGAATGTTATGGGGGGTCTTCAAACCTTCAATCTTCATGTATTTTACTTCTCCATGTCTTCATTTGATTTGGATTTGCTAATTCAAAGGCATCACAAGGCTTCCCATAATAAAGCCTTCAAGCCACTATTCATCATAATCTCCTATAGTACTAATCTTAATTCTAATGTAAAATTACATTAAAATGAAAAGTAAATCTAACTACACCTACAAAATAAGCATTAGCTAAAAATGCATACAACACAAGATGTTATATTTATAATTTGGACTTAGCACATGGGTAACCTATCTAACTTAGATTATGCTTAGGGGCTTAAGCAACCTACAAAGAAAGCATTTATAATTATTTTTAAGTGGCCCCTTTAGCATAATCACCCATAGAAAATATGATTAGGCTAATCACGGCTTACCATCCAGTATACGAAGTATACACCCTAACATCCAGTCTAAAATATTACATCACACAACAAATCATGCACCACACATACATCATCCTAACATAGGACTTGAAGTGGTGACTTAGTTCAAAGGTGTGTGTTAAGGCTTGGAGTGGTATGTCTTACTAGGCATTAGAATTATGATTTTTTAAGTTTGGAAGGATTTAATTTAGCATAAAATGTTGGTTTCACTTCAATTTATTTAGTTGATTTGAGAATTTTAATTTTAATTTTGTTTTGTTTCATATAATTTATGCTTAGCATTTAAGTGTTATAAAGAGAAGAAAGAGGATTTCCCTCTTTCATTCCCACCTTGAGCCACTTTCTAAAGCATATTAATTTGATTTAGTTCCCTTTAATGAATGGCTTATTACACATTTTAAATTATTCTAAGTTTAGTCTACTTTAAATAATCATATTCAATGTGAAAGACTTCTTAAGATTAATCTAATTGAAGTACTATCACATGATTTATGTTTAATCATTCCTTTCCATCACATATGGCATGCATATGATTTAATCCTAAGTGTATCATACATGCAACATATTTTAGCACACTTAAATGATGAATGTAGATGTGCATATTTGAAGTTTATATTTCTATTTGATTGAATTATTTAATCATGTTAATTTAGAGCTTTATCCAAATTCTTATATAAAAAGACATAAGAATGAGATTATACATGTCATTATTAAACCAGAGAAGTGAGGTGCTCAAATGACCTCCTTGGGCTAGCTAAAGCCTCGTATTCCCAGGATGTCCAAATTATATACCTATTTGCATTCAAACATGTGTAAATTTGTATGTAAGAACATAAGGAAAGAGACCCCAAATCATATGGCTAAATAATACAATCACTTGAACAATTATGGATGCATGCATTTTTAATATAAAAGAGAGATTATTATTCTTTAAGCATTACACACATGTATGAAAACATAAACAAAAATGTGTCATTGTTAAACTAGGAAAGTAAGGTAATCAAATGACCTCCTTGGGGCTACTTAAAACCTCATATTCTCGGGATGTCAAACTATATACTTGTTTATTTAGATACATATGAATGTATAAATAACTAATAGAATAAAAATCATACAAAACTTGTATTTTGTTTAATTAAATTATTTATGTATATGAATTAAAGATCTATTTAAATTTTAATGTTGAAATACATATAAGAATGAAATCAAATGGAGTATGTCATTGTTAAACCAGAAAATGAGGTCAAATGACCTCTTTTAAATTTAAAAATATTCGGATGTTCTATATACTCATTACCATTCAAACTTATGTAAATGAACATGTGAATAAAGGAAAGAGATTTTAATTCATACACTTTAAACTATAAGCACATACATCTTTTATGTATTTATAACAATCATTACTACACATATCATCATTCATTTATAAGATTTTCAAAAATATATTTGGATTTAATGGTGATAATAGCCACACATATATTAAATTAAATCAACACATACAAGCTTTACATAAAGGAAATTTCATTTAATTTACTTAATTTTAAAAAAAAAATGGATGCATGATATCAGATGACTTACAACATTTAACATGATTAGAAATAAATAAATAAACATAATATATGATTCCATTCAATTAAATTAATTCTTAAGAATAATCATATCAAATAAAATCATTTAAGATAAACCAAAGCTTCTTTAATGTCATTTTTAATCTCATGTTTTGATTTGATTTAAGGATGTGAGAAGAGATTTGTTTATCCTAATCTATTCCCATGTTTGTTAATTAATTTGGTTAATAAATAATGATTAAGTTGATTTTATGGATTAATTAAATTTTAATATGCATTAAATCCATTAATTAACTTGCTATGTTACTTTAATTTAATTAACCAAATAATTATGAGCCAACATGATATGAACATACATTAGAAATTAAATTACCAATGATCCTAACAAATAAAATGGACCTAATTCAATTGGCTCACAATTGATGATTAATTAAGTTAAGAAACTTAATTAAGTACTCTTCTAATTCCCTCATATATGTGAGTAAACTATAATTTCCTTAGGATTTCCTTAGGTTGCTGGACACCTAAGGGTCTACCCAAGACTTCATCAATTGAGATTCCGTGTGATTATAATTTCAATTTGATTAATTGATTAATCCTTGATTAATTTAATTAATGAAATAAACTTAGAGAAAGAGATTAGGAAGGATGCCATAATCTCATCTCATGGGCTCATTCACTGTTAAGCAACAATTAACCACTAAATTAATTTATTTATTATTATTCATGGGAATAATTAATTATTAAATAATTTAAAAGAGTAATTAGAGCTTAATTAGTTAATTTCTCTAATTAATTAAGCAATAAATCCCAATAAAATTATGGGAGGTAGAGGTCATCCCATTGAATTAACACATAAAGTTTGGGTTTAATAACTTAAGTAACTTAAGGAGTAATTAAGCTAATTAATTTTATAATTAAATCTTAATTAAGCCATAAGTACTATTCCAAATTAATTAAGAATATTTTGATAACTTCTGTTGAAATGCCTTCAAAATAAATATTTATTTACATTTTTATAATTTTTCTATTGATTTGTTATAATTTTTCAAAGTTTTAACTAATTTAAATTTTTCATTAATTTTATAAAGTCTATTAATTTATTCTACTAAAATGGACTATTTGTGCTCCAAATTTCAATATCTCTCAATCCAGAAATCTTTTTGATTTGAAATTTTATGATAGTGTATTATAATTTCAATTTAATCTCTAAAAATTTCATATCAATCTGATGTATATTTTTGGTATAATTAATATAATATAATTTTTTTAAAACCTAAATTAAGCTTAGAATACTCAGTAAAAATTAGGGATTTTGGTTTTGTTAGATTCCTCTCGAAAAGATGAATCCAACAAGCCTCTTACTTGCAATTTTTTGTTAAGTATTTTATTTTTCTAGGAATTTTGAAGTTTTAGGTGATTTTATTAATTTTTAAAAGCTAAAAATCCTGATTTTCCTACTTAACCCTAGTCACACTGACCGGGCGATACGATTGCGCGTGGCACTATGTGATTGGTTGGTCGATGTAACAAAAAGTGAATGCATGGTTCTGCGGATCATATCGAGGGTCGATTGTGGATGGATGGTTGATCAAATTGGGCAATTTGAGGGCCTAAATCGAGCAAAATTTGGCACTAATTCACATAGTCCATTTCCTTGAATGGGAGATCAGATGACGGTGAGATTTTCTTCCTCCCAATGATGAAAGGGACTGTCAGAATAATGATCTTTGTAGGATTTTATGGGCATTTTTATGAAATTGAATAAAATTTTCTCCGACCGAGCTCAATTTCACATTGATTCTCATTGAAAAACTATTTTCACATTAAGATTGTTCAAATCAAAAGATCCAAGGGATACCTAAGAAAAATTCTTAGAATCGAGCAAACATCATCACAAATAAAAGAACTTATAGATGGCTAAAGGATTTAAAAATTACCTCATCGGGAATGGTTTTCAGTAGTTGTGTTGGTCCAAGCACACTCTAGATGCGAGAAGAAGTCTTGGGATGAATCTATACCATTGCCTCCTCTTGGAATATTGTATCCACCAATGGTCACCGCCTCCTTGCCAGAATCTACTCAATTTTGGTGTCTTCTAGCCCAAGGAAGTGAGGAAAGGGGTTTTGTTGCTTGGAGGAGCTCTTAGAGTATATGCAATGGTAGAATAATTTATTGGAGGCCTCTTTCTCTTGTGCTTGGTGGTGGCCAAAATAACCACTAATGGTGATTTTTAGCTTCTAGTGTATGTTATATGGCTTGGGGTGGTTTGGAATAGTAGGGAATCATCTTAGGTGGCTTAGTTTTGTTGGCCATGGCTTGGGAGGTGGCTACCAAGAGGGATTAGTGGGTGTCTTATGGGTTTTGAATGCTCCAATGGGGAAAGTAAGGTAAATTCAACTCCCCATGAGTCATGGCCAACCCAACCACCCCTTGGGTTAGGTTGGGCAATGTCCTAGATACCTAGGTGGACTAATGGAAGAGTGTCAAGAAATGGAAATGACCACTCCTCTAAGTGATTTGTCTCATGTGATACCCTTGACCCAAGGTAGAATGGTCATTTAGCATTAGATTTGATTTGGGCAGATTTTAAATGAGTCAAAAGTTAGTTGGCTCAAATTTCATGTCATTTGGAGTTCATTAGGTTAGGTTTGGCTCAATTTGACCATTTTGGTCAAATTAGGTCAAAACAGGTTAGGTTGACCAATTGGTCAAATTAAGTCAAACCAAGGGTTCGGTCAAGTTCATATGACCATTTAGGGTGTGTTGGTTTCATTGGTTTGGTTTAGATTTAATTTTGGTTCATTTGAATTCATTTA
Source organism: Cymbidium sinense (assembly GCA_021442155.1). Taxonomy (NCBI): domain Eukaryota; kingdom Viridiplantae; phylum Streptophyta; class Magnoliopsida; order Asparagales; family Orchidaceae; genus Cymbidium; species Cymbidium sinense. The sequence goes on from CM038228.1 coordinate 85,912,097, forward strand.
GGTCAAATGGGTCAAGTTGACCAATTTGACCCAATTGACCAAATTGACTTCGATCATGACTTGGCTTGGTATGGTTAATCATTTGGAATATGTTGTGAACTTTGCTTGAATTTAATTTGGATTTGATTGGGTTTTAGGTTGGTTTGACCCTTTAAGTCAAGTTGGGTTCAATAGGTCATTTGGGTCTAGTGAGTCAATTGGGCTCACTTGAGGTTTTGGTCAAGTTCAACAATCAATTTAGAATGAACTTGAGACATTGGTTGCAATCAATTTGAATTAGATTTTGATTTGACCCATTTTTATCATTTAGGTCAATTTGGGTCAACCTGGGTCAAGAGGGCCAATTGGATTTGGTTTGGCTCAATTGAAGATCAAGTCATATTCAATTATTAATTTTGGGTTGGTATGAATCATGGGTTTCAATATATTTGGCTTATGTTGCAATTTGGCTAGTTCAAGTTTATATGGATTAAAGGGTTGACATGGTTTGACCCAATTTATGATAATTGATCAACCGAGGATGATCAACAATCATGCCATGAAGTTTGGATTTGCTTAATTCACTTTGATTTGGTTAAAATTGGATTTTAGTTCAAATAGGTCAGATTGGTCACTTTGGGTCAAGTGAGCCAATTGGGCTTAGTTGGCCTGATTTTGGGTTCAGTTTGATTTAGTTGAGTTTATATATGGATTTGAGATTGATATAAAAATCCAATTGTAATTAGTTTGGGCTCAAATGAGTTTTGGTTCATTTGAAAATTTCAAGTCAAATGGGCTAAGTTGGGTTTGACTTGGGTTGATTTTAATTTAGCTTGATAATTGTATATTTCATTCATATTTGGAATGGTGATTGATAAAATGATTGATTTGTGAAAAACCAATTAAATTTGGTTTGATTTAGATGGGATTTTGGCTAAGTTCATGAAATTGATTCACAAGACTTATGAAGAGTTTGATTTAATTTTATTTAGTTTGACTTAGTTTTTATCATTTTAATGTAGATTTGATTTATATTTAAGAAGATGATTGAAGATATAAATTGATTATAAAAAAAAATCAATTGATTTTGGATTGATTTAGATAGAATTTTGGCTAAGTTCATGAAGGTTCATTCCCATGACTTTGGAAAGATTTCAAGTTTGATTTGATCTTGGGCTTCAATCATTTGGCTTGGGATTTGAATTTAGATTTGGATTTGGATTTGACATTGAGTTTGATTATAGTTTGATAGGGTGAATCTAGATTGGATTTGGGTTTAGGCTATAGGGTGAATTTTCTAAGTTCTAAGGCATAGCCTAATCCTATGATTAACCCTTCTAAGTCTCTAAGTTTAGGATAAGTGTTCACATAATCACTAGAAGTGTCATATGACTAAGGAAGTCTTAGTATAGAAGACTCCTAAGTCTAAGATGAGAGATTAAGAACTCACTCCAAAAAGTGAGGTCAACATTCATCCACTATAAATCATTTGAAACCATTGATTCACACCAACCTATGATCAATAATTGAACATGACTTGACCACCAATTGAGCCAAACTCAACCTAATTGGCCATTTGACCTAAGTTGACCGAATTTGACCTCAAAGATCAAAATGGGTTAAATCATGATCTAACCCAAATTTATTGCAACCAATGGCTCAATTTCATTCTAAAATTATTGTTGAACTTGACCAAAGCCATAATTGAAGCCAATTTGGTCAATTAAACCCAATTGACCCATTTAGCCCAAATTGACCTAAAGGATCAAATTGGCCTAAATCCAAATCAAAGTCTACAATCATTTTCAATTAACCAATTGAACATGAATCCACACCTTACCAATTTGACTATTTTGGTCAAATTGGTCAACTTAACCCATTTGACCCATTTGATTCCAAATGAATCAAAATCAAACCTAAGCCAAATTGATTCAAACCAATTGAACCAAGACACTTCAAATCATCATTTGAACTTGTCCTAAGTTTTGGTTTGACACAATTTGACCAACTGGTCAACCTAACCCAACTTAGCCCAATTTGACATATAAGGGTCGAATTGAGCCAAACCCCTTAGAACCAAGTCATAACCCATTGGAACTTGATCCAACCCAACCCAAACCCATGTTAGGGCAGCCCAAAACTTGTCCAACCTAAATTGGGCTTAATCCAAAATAAATCCCCCTTGGATTCTCCTCCCTACATGGGATTTTTCCAAAATTGGCAAAGTCCACTCCTCCCTTTCCATGTGGCAGCCCTCACACACCCCAAATGGGGTCTGACCCAGCAACCTAACCCAGCCCATGTGAGCTAGGCCTATCTTGGACCAAAGGGAGGTGAGTTAACTCACCTCCCTCACAAGCCAAAACCCATGGACCCAAAGGAGAAATCAGCTACCTTTAGCCACCCACCAAAGCTTCCACTAACCCAATCGAGCCACATGGAGGTGACACCGACCCCTTCGGCGCCCTGACGGCGGCTAATCGGCCAAAATTTGTGAGCTTGATCTATCCATTTGATCCAAGGGAGGGGGATATACCCCCTCATTTTGATTTGAAATCAACACCAAGACTCTAGGAATCCCCTTAGAGCTCAATTTGAAATGCTCAGAGCCTCCACATAGCACTTCAAGCTTCCCTAAGCTTGAATTTCTTCAAGCGAAAATAAGACAGCCCCTTCTTCAATCCAACTCTCACATTTCTTCACCAAATCCAAATTAACTTTACACACACACTCCCCACACCTCATTGTGCAAGAACGAATCATTTTTCAAGCTTACCGACCACCGGAGGTAGGAGTTTGATCAAAACTGAGCTCCAAAGCTACAAATCTTGGCCTATCGAGTGGACGAGAGAAAATTAGCTTACGTGCTACTCAACAGGGTTTCATCTCCACTAGATGAAGCTTCATCAATCGAATTCTTTGTCGGTCTTGAGCTCTTGCAAGGCAATTCCATTAAATCTAATATTTGGCAAATTTCATTGGAGCTTTGTGAAGAGAAGTTGAATGCCATGTGATCTTAGCTATTAGATCTCTTTGAATCCTTTGCATGAAGGTGTAGGCTTCTTTTTGAGGCCATATGTGCTCGAGTGAGCTCGAAAGCGAGGAATGGCGGATAGCCTCCATCCTTCATCGTTGATGACAAATCACACACCGCCTGTTCTGCATGATCAGAATGGACGGTAATGATTAGATTTTCTAGATTGATATGATTAAGTCCTTAAAGAATAGTGGGATCAATTTGCATCGTCCGATCCAAGATCAAACGGTAGAGATGACAGTGCATCCGCCACTAGCCACGTCAGCGCTGAGTCAGATGTGCTTAAGTGACCAATCCCACGATGCCATATGGAAAGCATGCAACGTCAGCAGTTCGCATGGCACCAACGAGATTAGGTTTAATTAGGGCTAATTAATTAATTTTTGTGGCTGAAACATTCATAATTCATATCAAATCATAGTAAAATTCAAAAAATATATATAAATACTCATTTTAAAGGTATTATGGAGGAGAATCATTTAAAATTAATTCCAAGTAATTTTTAATAGTTATAAAGTCTTAATTTTGGTTTAATTAAAAATTTAGTTATAATTACTCGGATAATTAATCCCAAACTTTATGGGTTAGTTTAATGGGATGACCTCTACCTCCCATAATTTTCTTGGGATTTATTGCTTAATTAATTGAGGTAATTAACTATTTAAGCTCTAATCACCCTATTAATTAATCTAATTAATTAATTAACCTCTCAAACAATAAAGAAATAATTAATTAAGCTTGATGATCACTATTGAACAGTGATTGGGCAAGGGGAATGTGATTATGACATCTCTCCTAATCTTTTTTCTAAGTCCATTTTATTTAAAGGAGAAATTAATTAAAGGTTTAATTAATTAATTAATGATTTAACTATTCAAATAATAATCATATTAGAACCTAATTAATTACATCATGGGTAGACCTTTATGTGTTTAATAACATAAAGGGGTTTAAGGAAATTATGGCTAATTCACATGTGTGAGAAAACCATAAGAGTACTTAATTAAGTTCTTTAATTTAATTAACCATCAATTGTGAGCCAATTGCATTAGACCCGTTCATTTCATAGGATCATTGCAAATTTATTTTCCATTCATATGAATACCATGTTGGCTCATAATTATTTGGTTAATTATGTTAAGGTAACATAGGTAACAGTAATTAATTGATTTGATTAAGGGTCTAACTTAATGAATTCATAAAATTCACTTAAGTACCTCTTCTTAAACCAAATCATATTACCAATGTGGGAGTAGGATTAGATAACAAATGTGTTCTCCTCCTCTTTAACATCAAATCAAAATCCAAAATTAAATTAATAAAGAAGCTTTAGTTTACCTTTAATGATTTTATTTAGTACGTTTGTCCTTAAGAATTAATTGGATTGAATGAATCACATGCTTGTATTTGATTATTCCTCTCTAATCATGCTAAATATTATATGTCATTTGATTTCATGGATCCATTTCTTTTCAAAAATCAATTGAATTAAATGAGATTTCCTTTATGTAAGCTTGCATGTGTTGACTTAACTTAATATATGTGTGGCTATTATCACTATTAAATCCAAATATATTTTTAAAAGTTTACAAATGAATAATAACATGTGTAATGATGATAGTTATAAATACATAAGAGATGCATATGTTTACAATTTAAATGTTTGAAATGAAGTCTCTCTCCTTCATTTATATGTTAGTTTATATAAGCTTGAATGGTAGTGGATATATAATCTAGATATTCTAGGAATATGAGGCTTTAAGTAGCCCCAAAGGAGGTCATTTGATTACCTCAGTTCCCTGGTTAACAAAGGCACGTATTAATTTGATTTCATTCTTATGTATTTTAACATTAGAATTTAGATAGAGCTTTAAATCATATACATAAATGATCCAATTAAATAAAATACAATCTTTGCATTATTCTCATCCTCCTAATCATGAATACATGCATAGGTATTTAAGAAAAAATGGAATATCAAGAATACGATGCTTTAAGTAGCCCCAAGGAGGTCATTTGATTACATCACTTTCCTGGTTAACAAAGGCACATACTTGTTTGTGTCTTTTATACATGCATGTGTATATTTGATTAGGGAATGATAATCCTCTTTTCTACTGAAAATATATGCATTCATAATTATTTAAACGATTGAATTATTTCATCATGTGATTTGGAACTTCTTTCTTATATTCATATATGCAAATTTTCATAAGTTTGAATGAAAAAAAAGTATATAGTCTAGACATCCCGAGAATACGAGGCTTTAAGTAGCCCTAATGAGGTCATTTGATTACTTCACTTCCCTAGTTAACAACAACATGTGTCTAGTTAATTCCACTTTTATGTATTTTTGTATAAGAATTTAGATAGAGCTTTAAATTTATATATGCTAAAATAATTCAATCAAATGAAAAGATAAACTCAAAATATACATACACTCATCATTTAAGTGTGCTAAAACATGTTTCATATATAGATACATTTAGGATTAAATCATATGCGTGATATTTGTGATGGAAAGGAATGATTTAATATATGTCATGCTTTAGTAATTCAATTAGATTAATCTTAAGAAGCCTTTCATATTAAATAAGGTTATTTAAAGTGAACCTAAACTTAGGATTAATTTAAAATGTCTAATAAGTCATTCATTAAAGAGAACTAAATCAAATTAATATACTTTTGAAAATGGCTAAAGGTGAGGATGAAAGAGGGCAATCCTCTTCCCTCTCTTTATAACATTTAGTTGTTAAGTGTATATCATATGAAATAAAATAAAAGATAAATTAAAATTCTCAAATCAATTAAATAATTTCAAGCGAATTCGATCCTTTATGTTAAACTGAATCTTTCCAAACTTAGAAAAATATAACATTAATGCTTAGTTAAGATACACCAAACAAGCCTTAACACACACATTAGAATTAAGTCATCACTTCTAGTTCTATGTTAGAACGGTGCATGATGTGATGTATATTTTATTTTGTAATGTATTGATTTAGATTGGATGTTAGGGTGTATGTTCCTTATACTGGATGTTAGGCTATTTTTGGCCTAATCATATTTTCTTTAGAGAATTATGTTTAAGAGGATGCTTAAAAATAAATACAAATGCTCTCTTTCCAGGTTGCTTAAACCCCCTAAGCATAATCCAAGTTCGGATAGATTGGCTTGGTTACCCATGTGCATGGTGCTAAGTCCAAACTATACATATAACTACTTGGGATTGTATGTATGTTTAGTTAACCTTTGTTTTGCAGGTGTAGTTCGATTTACCTTTTCTATATAAATGTAATTTTTGCAATAGGAATTAGGATTAGTGCTATGGGGGATCAGGATGAGTAGTGGCCATAAAGCTGTCTTGGGGTGCTCTGTTATGCCTTTGAAGTAAGCACATCCAAATCAAAGAAGGAATAATCAAATCAAGGAAATGGAAGAATGAAGAATGAAGACCCCCATAGCATTTAATAAAAATATAATTATTTTTTTATATTCTGGGTTGTACAAGGGTAGAGCCCAGCTACCCATATTTTCTTTTTTCAAGTTGTACGACGGCACTCGACCGCATCGGTCTCTTATTCTTTCATGTTAGTTTATGAAAAAATTGATTGATGTTATGTTTAAATTGTGCATTAAGATGACATGCTTTTTATAGTTTCTTATGATTGATGATTTAATGTGTGTGATGCAGATCTTAGATAATTAATTTTTATTTGATCTCCTCATCTAAATTTTAAAATAACTCATAACTTCACCATAAATCTGGCGTTAAATAAAATAATTAAAATATTTAGTAACCCCTTAGCTGTATTGTTGTATATTTCACATCATGCATGCATATTCTCTCTCTCTTTCTCTCTCTCTTGAATATCAAGGATCTCCATCCTTGCATAATACAGGGAATGCTTGACTTGTGAGGGCATCCTTTATGGTAAAAACCTTCTTCTAGCTAATTTGGCCAATAATCTACTTCATCATGCATTTAGGCATATAAAAATTCCAACACCTTTGTCTAAATGATGTGTCAAAATAAAATAAAATTTGAAAAAATTTGCATTAAATATTAAGTCATATGCTCATATCACTCATGCTCTAGTCTCCTAAAGAGTGGGTTTAGGACTTTGGTCTCTTTCTGATTAAATAATTACCCTAGACATCTTGCAATTCATAAGACCAGACTACATGGTTTTAAAATCATAGGAGGAGTTAGCTAGCGGCCACTCCAGGCGGTTATAAGTCAAAGGATGGGCTACTAAAGCTCCATAGATTTTCTTTAGCTAAGCATAAATTCTCTTTCTTAGGCATTTCCATAACTTTGTGTTGGTGGATTATAAGCCCTAACAATCTAATAAAATTCAACTCTAACAAATAAATCTCTTCACTTTCAAATATATAAAACTAATTATATGATAGATTGGAGCAATCACTAGGCTTCAAGTATCATGAGCATTCCCTACTTCTTCCCTTTGGATCCCAAAAATGTCTTATATTTGAACTTTCCCATTGATTTTCCAAACATAACCAATCCTTTGATAATCTAACCTTGAAATCTTTGGAGATGATAATTGTCTACTTTAATTGAGAGTATTCTTAGAGAATTTCATTTCCTAAGATGTAATTAACTATGGAGGCTTTCCTCCATAGGGAACTTTAGAACCCGGTTTAATATAAACCTTGCTTTATTCATCCATGTAAAGTAGGAGAAAAATCTCTGGTATATTTGAAGACCCATCATGCTTTAGGAGTCCTTATTAGGTGATTAGGTCCATTGAAGGGTGATATCTCTATCTTTTGAGATAGTACCTTATACCTCAATATCGTACCTGATCGCTTCAATAAGTACCCCTATAATCTACTTGGTGTCCCCCCATACATCCATAAATAAACACCATAAGATAACCCTTTCTAATTTATATTAACAAAATATTTTAATGGGTGTCAAGATAAGGTCTATTATACCTTCTATATGCCTCATGCCCCATCATTCTTTCCTCCATATCTTCTCCTAACATAAATATTTACCATGTAGAAGGAGAAAGGTTTATTAATGTAACTCTTATTATAGTGGTGACAGAGTAGTTTAGAAGCTTAAATTAAGAGGAGTTATTAAAAAGATTAGGATTAATCTCTTACATTACAAAAAAAAAACTATATGTCAGTATTATATTTTGTCTTCCTTTAACTTCTTTAATATTTCTTCAATATGATTTTAATGGAATTCTCTTTAGGCTCTACACAAAGTATCCTTCTAACATTTACATCTAGATAAACACATTAGATATTAATGTCAAGGAGTCAAGCATCTATGAGTTATGTAATGTTTAAGAGTGTGAAGATACTCTAAGCAATATAGATCATCAAGAAAATATGAGTGAGAAGAAGAATAAAAATAACAAGCTTGAGAGAGAATGCTTATTTTCTTTTTATTCTATTTTATTTAGATGATTAGAGCTAAACATGTAGCTCTTGAAGCTTCAACTTAGGATTCATGTTTATAGTTTTCACTTTGATTGCAAAGTTCATATTTGGATAATAATATATTTTAAAATAAAGACCTTTGTATAAGACAATATAAGGTTTTATAGGGATTTCATAGTATCATCACATCATAATTCTCATACATATAAGATCTATAAATTCTTTTCTCTTCATAAAATCGTTTCTTATTCCACTCCTCTATTGCCACATAAATGGCCAAACACTAAGAAGCATATAGAGGTATAAGTGAGCTAAGCTAACTTATGAGTCGGCTCAAACTTGACTCTCTGATAAGCTTGTAATGCAAGTCATGCTTATTGACTCATGAGCTTGAGCTCATTTAAAATGCTTATTGATTCATGAGCTCAAGCTCATAAGTTAAATGATCTCGAGCTCAAGCTCGTACGTTAAACAAGCATGAGCTCGAGCTCATCGATTGATGTCATTGGACCAGTCATTAGTCATGAAGCCTTCTTCAATGAGCTCCCATGACAACTTCTTCTTCAATCCTCTATCATATCTATCTTCTTCAATGAGCTCCTATGGCTAACTTTTTTCTTTATCTCAAGCTCACAAGCCAATTTGTGAGCCCCCCATTATTTCTATGATCCAAGTTCAAGCTAATCTTTTAAGCTTGACTTGAGCTTGAGCTCAAGCTTAATTTTGAGCTCATGATTTTATAGGCAAGCTGAGCTTGAATTAGGTATGACTCAAGCTTTACTCAACTTGTTCATACTGCTAAAAGTATGTCTATAAATTATTCATTATGAAGGTGTGAAGAAAAGGTAGCAACATGATTTATATTGAATGATGGACTGAGAGAGGTGGTTATGAAGGGTTTAAAGGGTTAAACACCAAGATTAAGATGCCAATTGTTAAGTGTTTAAAGGTTATTGTTATTTCTCTAAAATAAAAAATATGGGATGTATTGCTAGGTCTTCAACATAATAGGCATTGGATGTTATAGATCTTGTTAATAGCCAGTTCTAGTCAGACCGAACACATTGCAAATGATACTGATAATAGTTTTCACAAAGTACTTAATTACATCCATTGCTTTTAGTCTTTTAATCTCTCTTATTTCAAGTTCATAATTATTATATTCTCAATATTTTTTTGATAAATTTTTCTTGTTGCTCATAAAGTCAACATCAAAAGGAGGTATCAAGGTCTACCTACATACGACCTAAGTTGTAGCTTAAAAATCCTTAACAATAATTATAATCATTTTCTTTGTGCATGAAACTTGGATCATCTAGATGGTGCTAGATAATTTTTAAAATTGCAGCCTAAACTATGACTACTCAAACAAATCTCTCCTTCTAAAAAAAAATTATTTATGTGGTTTGACTATCTCTCTCTCTCTCTCTCTCTCTCTCTCTCTCTCTCTATATATATATATATATATATATATATATATATATATATATATATATATATATATATATATATATATATATATATATATATATATATATATATATATATATATATATATATATATATATATATATATCCCTACTCATTTTTTATAATACTAACAACCCTCCTAAGTCAAAGTTCCTTAATAGATCAAAATGATAAATATTCTCATTTAAATAAATAAAATCTTTTTTAATATGGATGTGATTAACCTAAAATAGTGGTGCAAGTGAGATAGGTTAAGGCAAATCTAACTCGAGTTTGACTCAAGTAATTATTCCTAAGCTCTAGATGGTGGTCATACTCCATCACAATGAATAGCTTGTTGAGATCCATGATACAAATGTGCAACTCTATACTCATAGGATAAGCTTTTTGGCATTTCATATAAAAGTTGGCAATGGTAAAAAAATTGGATATGGGATGTCAAAAGGTGCATAAATTCATGAAGTTGCAAAGAACATTGTAGGATTTAATTAGGATGACTTAGACAATGATAATGAATAAGCTTTTGATATTTCATTGAAAAGTTGGCAATGGTAAAAAAAAATAGGATATGGGATGTCAAAAGGTGCATAAATTCATGAAGGTACAAAGAACATTGAAGGATTTAATTAGGATGACTTAGAAAATGCTAATGAATAAGCTTTTTGGCATTTCATAGAAAAGTTGGCAATGGTAAAAAAATAGGATATGGGATGTGAAAAGGTGCATAAATTCATGAAGGTGCAAAGAACATTGAAGGATTTAATTAGGATGACTTAGAAAATGCTAATGAAGGTGAATGTGTGGAAGGCATTGACCACTTGGGGTGTTAGTGAGTCGAGCCAACTCAAGTTTGGCTTGTTAATTAGCTCATGATCTTAGTTTGTCAAGCCATGAGCTGAGTTTGAGCCCAGTTAAGAGCTTTTTTGATAATTGAGCTCAAACTCAAGTTTCAACCGACTCAACTCGAAAGCTTATTGAGCTACTTAATACACAAAAAATGGCCCAATTCACAAATTCATATGTTGTGTATTCACTTCTAGTTCATAACTTCTTGCTCTGAAGTTTTATCCTTAATCGAAGACTTGAAATCCTCCATTTTTGTTGATTCATTCCCATCCTAAAAACCCTAAATTGTGTGTCTTCTCCTCTATCTTTGGCTTAGGCTCAGGTCTCACCATTTAGTGCTTGCACTCATAGACTTCTCCCATTGTTGGTCTCACCGATTTCTCCACTTCTTCTTTATCTTGGCTCATCAGTCCTTTGTCTACGAGCTCATCGAGCTCATAAAAAGCCAATGTGTTAAGCTCGAGCTCATTTTATGGAATCGACGAGCTAGAGTTAAACTTGCATTTCTAACCGATGAACTAAGCTTGAGTTTGTTATACTCGAGCTCGGCTCAACTTGTTTACACCCTTATTGACAACAATAAAAAAGTTCCAAATAATTTTACGCAAGAGCATAAGGAGGAGATTGATTCATGATGGAGGGTTGTGAGCTAATGAAATCATTTATTAGTTTTTTGGGAATATCATTCAGAATTTTAGAATAATAAGCAAATTATCTCACTTAATATAAAATAATAAGGTTGACAAACTAATGTGTATATAAGTACTTTGAACTTTAGGTCATTTTTTATCAAGCTTGACTCATTGCTTGAGTTTGATTCAGGGCCTTTATTAGCATGAATCATGAGACCAGTAATGGGTCGAGCTTAAGTTAACTCGCAATCCGGAGAAGCTAACCTGCAATCCTTTTTTAAAGATTTCTATAGAGTATGTTTTACAACATACTTTCTTATGAGGTGTTTGGCTTTCTTATAACTATCAAAATTTAGAATATATATGTATTTAATTATTATTGTGATTTAGATATCCTCTTATAAAAAAAAAACTTAATTCCTTATCAATCAATCAAACATAAACATAATTTTGATATATCATTAAAAAATCTAGTTGATTGAGCATAAATCTCAATGCAATATATGTATTGGAATCTTTCAAAATTAAGTTCAAGGCCATCATAATTTTGATTTTAATAAATTGATGGTCAAATTAAACATCTTGATGAGGCCAACAAAAAGTAATGTGATATGAGTCCAAACGAGCTTAAATCACTCACTTGAAATGTAATTGGAATCCTTGAAGTATTAATTGGAAGATCAAACAATCTCCAAGCTAGCATACTTATAATCGAATTAAGCAGCTCAATGAAAAAAAAATCAAATAAACATAAGATCAATCAAATCTATGGTCTTTAAGACATTTTAATACTAAAAGAATGATCTATAATCAAAGGAATCAATGTATATCATTTAATAAAGTGTTTTAGGATCTTGGCTAACTTTATTAAAATGATATTAAAATCTTTGCTAAATTTATCAAAGTGCTACACTCAAAATTCTATAAGCATGGCCTCAATTTCAATATGTAAGAGGAGAAAGAAAATTGAGAGCTAAGTTTAAGAGTTGGAAATAGACAACTATTAACAATTGTCATTAACCACTACTAATGGCAATTGTAACTGAACTATTGTCATGCTACAATAGTAGCCAATTATTATCTCCAACTTTTTATTGCCTAATTATTGTAACTCAATTAACATTATTATCTGACAACCTCTTATTACGATAAAGAAAATATAAGTAAATACTTACAATTTTGTAATTTTATCTTTTTTAGTTTGAAAAAAAGTAGAACTCTGCAACTTCAATTACATAGTGTTTTATTTTGATTGGATCAAGCCTTATGATTTTTCTCTTTTTAGATTTTCCATATTGAACATTTTATTGTCTCACATCATTTATATCTATGAGAAGCCTAATTTTTGATATTCTTATTGAGTTGAGACTTAATTTATCTTTACTATTGAGAAGTTTCTAGCACTTAATTAATTTCAATCAATTTCTCTCCAACCAAATAAGAGAGATTTGATCTAATCAAGCTAAAATAATATTGAGTAAATACATGACAAAGAGTGCCTCCACTAATGTTGGTGTTAATATTGCTTATATTCTAGTCATTAAGAATATGTATATTGAAGCTATCACTTGTGTTCAAATATAAGGAGGATTGACCAAGTATTTTTCCATTTTACTTGGATTACATCAAGAATTGACTTTAAGCTCATATCTTTTTGCTTTAGTTATGGATGTTCTTACTAGACATTTATAGGAGGATGTACTTTGGTGTATGCATTTTGATAATGATATTCTTCTTGGTGATAAGATTAGAGGATAGTTCAAGAAAAACTTGAATTATGGACGTCAATTTTAGAGTATAAAGGTGTTCATTTGAGTAGATTTAAAACTGAATATATTGAGTGTAATTTTTCCTGTAGAAGTTTAGTGGTGGGGTTATGACAAAGGCTAATCAAGTCATTAAAAAGAATGAATATTTTAGATATCCCAGGTCTATTTGTGCTAAGTGATTGTGAATTAGATGGAGATGTTATTAATAGAATTCAAGTCAGTTGGTTGAAGTGGAGGAATGCATGATGTCTATTGTGTGATAGAAAAGTACCACTTAGACCTATGGAAAAATTTTATAAGATGATGGTAATGCTTTTATGGCACAGAATGTTGGCTAACAAATGAGAAATATAAAATTAAGTGTTGTAGAGATAAAGATACTCAGATGGATGAGTGGCTTTACACTTAGAGATAAATTATGAAATGAATATATATGGAAAAGGTTGGTGTAGCTCCAGTGGCAGATAAGATTAGAGAGAGTTGTCTTAGAGAATTTGATCATATAAAATGTCAACTGTTCGATAGCCCACGATTAAGAGAGTAGATATATTAGATTCAACTTATATAAAGAAAGATAAAGATAGACCTAAAAGTCTTAATTAAAGTATGAAAATAATATTATTTTATTAAAATTAAATAAAATTTTAGCACTTAAGAAGATATAATGGAGAATTAAAAAAGATTTATTGTTGTTGCTCAAGAGCATGTAAAATCAATACAAAGGTCATAATTACAAAACAGCCAGCTTCGAGCCTGGTCTTTATCGACTTCCGTTCAATCCCAAAAGGGTTTCTTCCCCATCAAGAAATCTCATCAGTCAACATGCATGGTGGAACGGTCCTGATCTCATCTTCGCTAAACCTAGCCCAAACATATACCCTTATCACTGTCCGATCTTTTGATCCACTCGTTAACGGTTCAGATGTTTCTTGAATATAGATCCTGTGGCCTGCAGCTGCTGGCCTCGGTATAAAGACTCTATTTCCTCCGAACTTCAAAATCGATCATTCGCTTCTCCATCTTCCGAAGGCTCCAAAGTAGGCTCCTGATTAGGGTTTCCAGCTCTTCGGGCTTTTCATCAAAGATGGTGAGCGTCTTCTTCTTATCGTGCGTTTTCATCTCTGGTATCATTAGGATCTAAAATCCTGACACAAATTCTCTTTTCATTTCCATTTTTCCTGCTTCAACACTCATGTGATATTGCTACAAAGCTACTTCCTTTTCCCGTTGAATTTCATTTTTCTTTCGATTTTAAATTCACTTGGTTAGAATCTAATCCTTTTTTGGTTTCCTATCTCCATGTTTCTATTGTTTAGAACGATATTGATATAATGAACCTATATTGCTATAATATTATTGCCCCCCTTTTCTTTTCCCATTTCAGGTTCTTCAAAACGATATCGATCTGCTGAACCCACCGGCCGAGCTTGAGAAGAAGAAGCACAAGCTCAAGCGTCTTGTCCAGTCTCCTAACTCCTTCTTCATGGTATTTTTTTATTTAATTAAGAAATTCATTGTGATATATGCCGTTTAATGATCCATAAATTTTGTTTTTTTATTGTTTTGCATTGAAGGATGTAAAGTGCCAAGGTTGCTTCAACATGTAAGTTAATGACCTGGTGTATCTTCTATTGATTTATTGATCACTCATTAGCTTTTATTTCTGATTTGTGTGTGTGTGTGTTTTTATCCTACAGAACCACTGTATTCAGCCATTCTCAAACAGTAGTTGTTTGTGGAAGCTGCCAGACAGTGCTTTGTCAGCCAACTGGAGGGAAGGCTAGGCTTACAGAGGGTTGCTCCTTCCGGCGGAAAGGCGACTAAAACTGAAGTTAACTTACTTCAAGTTATTCTCATCTGGTTCTTTAATGGAAGAAATCACTTGAAATGGAAATTATGAGGCTTGGGTTTCAGAGATTTCCTCTGTCGTAAGGTCTAATTGTGCTCAGTTAAAGGAGGTGGGGGACCCTTGTTTTGCCCCTTCATTTGTTGTTATGAGCTTGTGAATTGCAATATTGTTATCATGATTTGCATATGCCTTTCTTTCTGTGAATTATAGTATTTTGATGTGGAAATATTTGTATGATTTTTATTGATTATGAGAAGGTTTATGAATGAGTCGTATGATATAATTATTTTTGAAAAGTCTAATTTGAGCCTTTCTAAGTCAATACTCACACACTCAATGCTCTAACGTAACGACGGGACCTACGATCTGTGAGTACAATTTGGTATTAATGATTTATATGACGGAACAATGAGTAGTTGTAGAATTGGTTGAATGAATAGTTTTTAATTACATATTATTATTTAAAATTTTTAGCTTTATTTCTTTTGTGTTATGAAATTTTATTATTACTTGAATAAAAGTTAAAATATTTAAATAAAATGAATTTATTTGTTTTTATACAAGTAATAATAAAGTTTATTTAAATAGTAAAATTTTTTTTGATGGTAGATGTAAAACCCCTAAAATTTATTTTTTTTATGTTTAGCTTAGTCTTTTATAAAAAATATTTAAAATAAGATTTATTTATTTATTTATTTATTTATTTTGTAAATTTTTCTATAGATGATAAGGTTTTAATTTTTGAGATATTTGTTGAGTTGAGAACTAAAAAAATAGAATATATTTAAATGAGTAAAAACATTAAAGTTTGTCTAATAATGAATATGTAAATTTTTGGGGTTTGATAGCATTATTAACTAAAAAGATGAATTGTTGAAAAATACATGATTGAATGTTCTTTTATAATTATATTTTTATCATAGATTCATAATATCTATTAATATGGTAAATGCAATAACAATAATAACAGCAAGTGCTTATCCCACTAAGTGGGGTCGGATTAATATGGTAAATGATTTTTAAAAATTTAAAATAAATTAAAAAATTTTAAAAGATGAAATTAGAGTGTAATATGATTTAAGAAGCATAAACATAAATATGATCATATTGTTTTGTTATGATGATCATTAGGAAGCATCAAAATAATATTTTTTAAATTTTTATATGATTGTATTAGGAGTATTAATGAGTCAAGTTTGAGCTGAATTCTTGTTACTGTTGTTTACTTTCTTTGAAATTTCGAAATTTCGTTATTAGTGTTGCTTTAATTATTTAAAAATTATGACTTGAACTTGAGTTATTCTTTTAAAATATAATATTTTATTTCAAGTTAAATCGAGCGGAGTATGATTGAACAAAAAATTATTCATATTCAACTTATTTATAATTCGAGCTTGAAATATTTGTTTATATTATTCCGTTTGTTTAACACGAATCTAACGCTAAACCACGTTTAGAATAATGAAATTCTTTTGAGTCCTATTTAGTACTTCCTAGATGAATCTAATAACCTTAATAACAATCTTATATAGATTCTCTTTAATCAAATCTAATTTTCCTCATATCTAGAGATGGAAATTTCTTTTTTTGCGTCTTTGAAAATCGATTCGGTAGAGTAAAATTTTCGCTTTGTTCCCAAAATAATATTTAAAGGAAAGAAAACTCGAATTTTACGTGAAAACCTGAAGGAAAACCACCTACCAAAAGTTTCCACTATTTAAGTACAAGATCTTCCATCCGATTACAAAATTATATGAGAAAGGAACACAGTATATGTACAACGTCGAGGTTGTGTTATAAGCGAGATGATGGTGAATGCGGAAGAGCAATCGCGAAATCGGGGAATAATTAGTGGCGAAATCACGAGAACGTCGACATAACGCGCAATATCCGGTAGAAATCATGATGGACCGAGATTGACGGCAAGATCAACGGCGGCCGGCAATGCGGGTGGTTGGCAACGAAGTCAGTGGTAACGATTGTCTTGGAGGATCTTTAGAGCTCTCTCTCTCTCTTGCTTTCTATGAAATGAGGTATTTATAGTGGAGGAGTGGCATCTCAGAAACGCAAAATCCAAAACTCTTCTCCATCGGATGGCTCATGATGAATCCATTGATCATATGATGTATTTTGCATATTTGAATGTTCAAATGAAGTCATAATTATGAGATCTTAGTTAGATCCCACGCTTGTCGAGCCGATTTGACTATAAACTCCATGTTTGAGAGCATTTAGGTATTTAACCGATATCCCAAAGTTTAGGATATTTTAAGAGCTCTCACCGTTTAACTTGGATCGGCTTTTAACATCAAGATTCGTGCTTCGACTAGCAGTATTTTAAGTATCATATCACTTTTAATCACACATTATTCATCTATGTTAAAATCTTTTCTCTTATATATCTGTATTTGAGATCATTCAGCTTTCAACATTGATTATTTATTTTTTATGTATCCTTGATTATTTTTTGTAGAGTAGGATATAAGAAGAATTGTTTGTGCTAAAATTTGGTACTCTCTATAATGTCTTCATATATTTAATTAGCTTATTTTTTGAATTTGCATTTAACTTACATGCCTGTCAGATTGTTTATTTATTGTAGCAGTTATCATATTTGTTTTTTTTTTAAGATAATATTATATGTTATGTAAAGATCATAGCCTTTTATGAATCTAATTAATTTGTATCCCTTAAATTCAATTTTTTGAGTAAAAATATATTGGATCTCTTATAATCTATGAATACATCATATCTCACTTTATATAAATAATATCTTCAATTTTTAAGAGCAAGCATTATTATAAGTATCTCTACATTATGTTTCATATAGTTCATCTCATGTAGTTTCAATTATTTGAAAACATAATAATCACCTTTCTATTTTACAATAAAATATATCTCAAATCCTCTAAAGATGATTTATTATATATTTAAAATTTCTTGATTTTAAATGAAATTATCAACATTTGTACAAATGGTAAACACCCCAAAAGTTCTAAAGAATTTTGGTAACTCATTCTAGAATAAGGTATTATAATATAAGAAAACTCTTTCATAAGTATTTTATAATTGATAACTAAATAAAAAATTTTATGATTCTTAGGATCTATTTGAGGCAGATATAGAGATCAAAAAAATAGTGAAGTAGTAGAAGTTACTATTTAAAAAACTATGATGAATATTATAATTTTTTTATTTTAAAAAAAGTTAGATTGTAGATTTCAGATAATCATCACTCTATTAGGTACTTAGGTCGAATTAAAAAATGTAATTTTTTCATCGTAGATTCTCTAAAATGCATCTAAAGTGTAATTTCTAAAATGCATTATTGTGAGTTTTTACACTGTAACACCACCGTTGCCCCCAAACTCAATTAGTCACATTATCCACTCCTAACTTTTTTTATGATTGATTAATAGACCTTCATTATTAATTATATGTATCAAAAAAGTAATTTTCCGGGGCTGTTTGGTTCCGAGTAATTATGGTGTAATGTAATCCAAATTGATTTCTCTTCTTTTCCCGTTTGGTGCGATAATGTAATTACCGTAAATTTTCACGGTATTTCGTTTTACTCCTTTAGCCTATTTTCAGTAACGAAATACGCGTATTTGAATTCACTGAGCACTGGGAAATTTAATAACATGATTCTTGGAGAGAAGATTGCAGATTTTTTACTTGCCAACGGCCTCGCAAACTCATGCCCTTTCGTTCTTCTTTCAAACATTTACGCAGCTTTAGGGAAATGGGATGAAGTGGCTGGAGTCAGGATGTTGATGAAGGACAGTGGGATTCAGAAGGAGCCTGGTTTTACCTCCATTGAGGTTGATAGAAAGGTACATGAGTTTACGGTGGGATATTTGAGCCATCC
Source organism: Cymbidium sinense (assembly GCA_021442155.1). Taxonomy (NCBI): domain Eukaryota; kingdom Viridiplantae; phylum Streptophyta; class Magnoliopsida; order Asparagales; family Orchidaceae; genus Cymbidium; species Cymbidium sinense. Next base: position 85,930,971 of record CM038228.1, read on the forward strand.
AATGAGTAAAGAGATACACGCAATGCTGGAAGAGCTCAATGAGCTGATGAGAGAAGAAGGCCATGTCCCTCAGACAGAGCTGGTTCTCCATGATTTGGAGGAAGCGGAGAAGCGAGCACTCGGCTGAGTGAAAGAAGAAGGCCATGTCCCTCAATTTAATTTTATGTTTTTTTTATTTTATTTGTTAAAAATACATTATTTAATTTATTTTAAGAATATTTATTTATTTATTTTTTTATTGTTATTTTTTAATTTTATAATAAATTATATTATTTTAAAATATTTTTAAAAACTTAATTGTTTTGAATATTTTAAAAAATAAACTATTTGACCTAAAAAGATTATGTAACTTTTAATATCTATCTATCTATCTATCTATATATATATATATATATATATATAGCTTCCTATGAAAGCAAAATAAAAAAATATTTTAAAATAAATTTATTTATCAGTTATATAGAGGTCTATCATATTGTTCAGTTTTCTACTTTTAAAATAAATATATTATAATCTTTTTTTTAACTAAATAATTAAATTTTATTTATAAAATATTTATATTTTAATATATAATTAATTTATTTATTTAATATTTCAATTAATAAAAAAAATTTCACTAATTTCTAAAAATATACAAGATTATTCATTACATACTCATACTTTATATCACAAACCCGATATGTATTCTCATTGATCTATTTGTATTCACTTTCTCTCTTCACTCACACCCTGAACAAAACTCACTTTAAAAATATGGTATACTTTATTATCTTAACAGAACAAAACAAAAATTCATAAATAATCATCAATATTTTTCGAATATATTAATGAAAGATTTACATACTACATAATTCTTATGCATTTACATATCTAATATCTAAAGTTAAATATTTATTTATTTAACACTTTTTTATGCTTAAAAAAGTGTATTTCACTTTTTAAAAGTGAGTGATAATGATATTTTTGATGTGATATTAAACATTAAAGTATTATTTATGTAAAAATTAAATTTTAAGTGTTATATATGTAAATGCATAAGAATTGTGTGGTATGCATATAAATCCCCCTATATTAATATATAATAGATAATTATTAACTGATGAAGGTGAGTCATGTAAATATATATAGTTTAAGGGCATTGATCAATTTAAAAGAAAAATTAGAAATTTAGAGTAATCATATTTTTGGCCAAATGTTGTTTTTTAATTATCACTATCTTTAACCCCCTTTTCTTTCACTGCTAATTCATGCAAAGCAAATTTTTTTATCTTTGATATGACACTAAAAATTCTACTAGTCGAAGCATGAATTTTGATGTCAAAAGCAAGTTGATCCCGAAATCAAAGATCAAGAAATATCATTTGGAAACTTTGAGATATCGGTTAAATATAAATAGCTCTTAAACATGGTGTTTAAAGTCAAATCGGCGTCTCGGCGAGCGACTAACAAGCCAAGATCTCGATTTCATTTGAGCATTTAAATACTTAAAATATATCAAATGATCAATCATGTTGAGTCGTCCAGATGAAGTGGAGTGGTTGATTTTGCATATTTCTGATGTCACCTCCATCTATAAATAGCCCATTCCTCATATGGCGGAGGCAAGAGAGAGAGAGCTCTAAAGCGAAATTCCCAGTATAATCGTTACCACTGGCGGCCACCGCCCCGCGTTGGTTACAACCGCCGCCGTCATCGCGCACCATCGCTCCGTCGTCGATCTCTTGTCGGTCACCGCCAAATGACCCGCCTTCTCATCATTCTTATTAGCATTACGTGATTTTTCCTCTTTTAGGTTTTCCGTAAAGATTCTGATTTTCTGTTACTCTTTAAATACATATATGTGTGTTGGATTTCATAAACAAAGCCAAGGCGTAAACTTTCACTCTACCGCAACTGATTTTCTAGCATGCAATAATCTCCATGCTACTTTGGCCTTTAGACACTTGTTTATCCACCATCACTATGGATTTTCTTTAAGCGATGTCTGTTTATATGATTATTGTGGATAACATTGTACTTCTTTTGAGTTAGCTATCAACTATAATGTTACAATCTAATCCAATATAAATTGTTATATCATGGCGGGTAATATAGTATCTAAATGTAATCATTAATTAAATAGTCAAGATCTATTTGAAAAAAGATTTTCTTTTCAATTTTACAAACATAGAGCCTACTATTATCATCAAAATATCAAAATAATAATAATAATAATAATAATAATAATAATAATAATAGTCACATCTAATAATATCATAACCTATATATCAAAATATATATATATTATTCTTTCATAATATATATATATATATATATATATATATATATATATATATGTTATCATGTCAAAAAAATATATCTAAAATAAAAACATACGTAAGTCGAGGATCTCACCAACAAAAGCCTCTACTCAATCTGAGTCATGCTCTTTCTCGAATTAATACATGTGAATATAACAAAGATGAGTAACCGCAGCTCAACAGGTTGCTCAAAATTTACTACTATTTTTAATACACAAAACAAAAAAAATTAGGTATTTGCAAAAAAAATTATTATTTTATTTAATAAAATCTATCTTAACTGAATTAAATAACATTTCAAAAAGTCACATGTTATATCTATTAAGTATAATATCAGTATAAATATTAATATCTACATAGCATACGTTAAGCAATAGTATAAGCAATATTATATCAGAAATAAAATAAGACAACATGAAATATTAATTTATTTATTTAGACTATTTCAAAAATTTTCTTTCACCCCTTACACTTCCACTTATACATCCATTTATTCATATTTCCTCTTTGCCCCTTATATTATCACTTTCACTTATTTACATCTATTTAGGCAATAAAATGCACATATGTATAATTTTATAAGTGCATAGACCCTTATAATTCCATTTGAATGCACATAACATATAACATACAGTCATCTAACCGCATACACTTTCCTACATTTTTTTCCTTTTATACATATACTTTGATATTTAAACATTGGATATTATCATTTTCAATATATATAAATATCATTAAATATATTGCAAAAATAAGAAAAATATCAGTGGGTACAACTAATAGTTTAAATTATAGGTAAATTTATGTGCATACATCAACAAAGATAATTTACAAAATTATTTATATGTAATATCCAAAATAATATTTTGAAACGCTCAATATACACATAAAAAATACATAAAATATTATACAATACAAAAGACTGAAAATTTTTTTTTTTATGCCCAATATTATTCATTATATAACATATCAAAAGATATATGATAAAAAGTTTATAAATCTCCATAAATCAAAGTTTAAATAAAATCTAATTAAATAAAATATGAAAAATACACACAAATGATAAAAGTAAAATTTGAAATAGATAAACAGTAGAATAAGTAAAGCGGAATAATTTTCTAGCTGGCTCGAAGGACAAAATGGGTCTAAGACCTCTAAATCCAAGTTTCTCTCTCCTCTGCCTTTCTTTCCACTCTTTCTCCTCTAAAAGTCTCTCTATTTAGGAAATGAAAAAATTGTGAGAATGAAAAGTGGATTTGGATATTTTAAAATAATTTTTTTTAAATGACATATTATCTAAATTATTTTATTTTTATTAATACTTTTAATATAAACTCATATAAACTCATTTAAATCTTGAAATTCTCAAATCCAAAAATTATGAAAATTAGTCAATAACTGAAACATGATGTTTAGAACACACCGGTGAAAACGATTTGTATTATGGATACAAAAAAAAAAAAAACTTATTTTTATAAAGATGTACAAATTTTTCAAAGAAATCAACTTCAATAAGAAATATTTTCTTTTGTACTTATAATGCTCATAAAAATAGATAAAAATATACTTAAAATAAAATTAAGAGTGTTCTAGAACATGCTAAAAGTAGTTTGTGAATCTGAAATAAAATACATCTCAAAAAATTAATTATAATATAATAAGATAAAATTCAATATGTCAAATTCTATCCAATCAAAATTATAAAAATCTAAAAAAAAAAATTAAACATAAAATTAACTCCTAAACTAAAAAAAAATTTTAGACACAATAAATATGTAAATATTATCAGATCCAATTATTATAGAACTAGTTGTCACATTTACTATCAGTGGACACTTCTTATCATTGGTTACTCATTTTTTTCTCAATAATCCTTCGCTTTCCACTAGCATAATAAAATCCTTGAGATGAAGTGAAATTAAAAGCTGACATAACTGATCTTTAGGCCCTCTTAAGAGTATATAATATTTTCCTATTTGATGTACTAATCATTTATGGAGCATATCTCAATAATGTTTTGAAATTTCTCATATTAGTCATCATCTTTTTTCCTTAATGTTAAATTTAAAAATTCTTATTTCATATATCTTGTAAAAGAAAAAATAAATTAATATCTAAACGCTTGCTCAAATTCATCTCTTTGGATTTGCCTTTAAATTTCCTTAAATATTAAGTTCTCCATTAAGGATCTATCTTATCTTTTAGAGGCTGTTTGGTTGCCTACATTTGGAATACAGTGTAAAAGGAATGCAGTATAAAATAAATTCAGTATAAAATGATTACTTTACAGTTGTTTGGTTGAAAGTTTTACAAATTCATGACTTTATTTTTTTATATTTGGTTGAAAAAAATATAATGTAAAAGAATCGAAGGTTTGATGTCAGCGGCAATGACATGATGGCCGGAGGCGGCCGGCGACGGATGGATACTGGCGGCAGTGGCGGCGCCTCATATCATAGGTGTATTTGGAATTCACCCAAATCGGGCGAATTTCAAATACATCGAAAATAGCCTTTCTAATGTATTTGGAATACATTAAATTACATTGAAAATTTATTTTACTTAGCAAAGTTATCAGTTGAAATCATTTACACAATCTGCACAAAATAGCCCCTTATAATACAAAGATCATTCAAGATATATGCCTCTAAAATAACTTCAGAGAGAGAGAGAGAGAGAGAGAGAGAAATTTTTTCCTCCATATCAAGCCTTAGCCTGTCCGTTCCGAAATTCTCCCTGGGAGTGTCAATTTCGGGTCGGCGGGTTTAGTTTGGATATGACCCGAATTTGATCCAATCCGAATAAATTTGACCCAGACCCGACCCGTTTATTAAACGGGTCAAAAACGTTAACCCGAACCCAACTCGACTTCAACCCGATTGATCTGACATGACCTGAATGATCTATTTATATATGTATTTTAGGTTAAAATCGAGTCAAAATTGAGTCAAATTTGGGTTTGTGGATAAAAATCCGGTCAATTTTGAGTCAAATTCGAGTTGGCATGACAAAATTATGTCAATTTCGGATTGGTGGGTCAACTCGAAGTCAACCCAAAATATTAAATGGGTCAATTTTTTCAAACCAAGCTCGACCCGAAAATTATTCTGGTCCATCTGAACTTGAATTTTTAGAGTCGGGTTCATGTCCAGTTGTCATATTATATCAATTTTTAACACCCCTACTCTCTTTCAGCTCCTTATTGCACTCTGTTGCTCTGAATATGTTCCGTCTTAATGCATATTAATGTGTGCAATATAATATTGAAGGCCAGAATCCTTCACCAATGTTTGAAACAATATCAATCACTCCATATGCTCCTCTAAGTGGAGAAAGACAAATGCTTGATACAATACAATAATTGGATGAATGTTGAATTAATTATTTAAATAATAAAATAAAATATACTTCAAAATAAATAATTTTAATTATAAAAATTAATATAAAATTTAAAAAGGAATGGTTGATATCACGTTGATAATTGAAGCCAAAGTACTTGGCAACTTCTTTTTGCTAGTTGGGACGCTCAACTTCTATATCCAATTAGTGGATAGTCAACCTTTTTTTAAAAAAAAATTAAATGTATTTAGGATTAATTTTTATTTTATTATCTATTTATTTTTTATTTTCTTTATTTATATTTTGATATGAAAGTAAATATAATGGTAAAGTTATTGTAAGTAAAGTAACTTTTTAAAAAAATGTTGTGAGGGTTAGAAATATTTTTTTTAAAACTTCAAACAACAACTTTTTGATATTCGCCACACACTAACAATTTTGATTCTCAAAAGTAAATTTTAATGTAAAATTTTCTAAAAAATAACCAAATACAATTGTGGCAACTTTCTAAAAAACAAAGCAACCAGAAATATGTTCCAAATACACCCTTAATTTGTCTCCTACGCTTCTTCCTTATTGCTTTTATCTCAAAACTATAGTGAGAAAGGATAAATGAAGGAGTTGAGATTGACTATTTTTTTATATTACTTGAAATAAAATCTCCACCTTAGGAGATAAGTAATAACAAAAAACATAGAAGTGTTTCCTTTTGTTTAAATGAATATATATCCCTTGTTTGGAGAGTGCCATATCAAGCTAGGGAAAGTAGATCCATTTCTTTTTCATTTATTTGAAAAGTACCACATCTTGATCCTCTCTTCCTAGTTAAGTAATTTACTTCCATTGTATAATGTTTTCTTATGTGTCTCCATTAATTTTATGGAGCCCTAGAAGGACCTATAGATAGTGGCTAGAATAAATTATTATTTCTCTAAAGTCACACATTTTTTGATTTTTATTCATTATTATAAAAAAAATGAAATTAGAAATAAAAATTAAGGGTGAACATCAACAACTCAAAACTTACACAAAACCTATAATAAATTTTAATGTACAAAAGGAAAAGTAATGTGCATGTTAATCTATTATAACAACATAAATATTAAAACATGTCTAATATTTTGTTATATCAAATCTAATATGTTAGTACATAATTTAGTATTAAAGAAATACATCATAAATTATAGTATAAAATTCACATATTTATATAACATTTGTATCACAGTCGATAACTAAAATTCTTAAAACACATCATATTTATTTCACTGACTAGCTCAAGTACTTCACAAACATATTGTCAAGACATTATACCACCTCATATTCTTACACGTTTATTCTAATACTCATTCAAAGTCTTATATTTCACTATGCATAGTTTGGTTCATTTGTTTTGGCCCTTGTATTTTTGTATGAGCACACATTTTATTTAGGTCCTTATGTCATCTAGCATGTTAGTACATAGGAAATCCACAACCAACTTATCAATTAAAAAAGCATTTTAATGCATAAAATATTAACATATTCATATAGATTAAGCAATCTATTAATAAATATTAGTAATTTATGTCAAGTCACAGTAGTGTATAAGAATTTTTATACATGACAAAATAGTAGACTTGCAAAATTTATTAGTATACTTAATTTAATATTCATGAATTGCAAAATATGATTATAGATAACATTATAGCATTAGTATTATTCTCTTAATATACTATAATATTTTTGTATCAATTTTTAAAAGTCTCTATATATCCAAAAAATTCACATAACTTTAAACATGTGGTTTAAAACCTAATATAATTATACTAATATGTGTAGAATAGATATAACAATATTATATTAAAAGTTACATTATGAATATTTTTCTTAGGCATCGAGGTATATTAATTATTGTAATATTTGTTCACATTGAGTATAATAAATTTTGCAAAAAGTAAACACATGTAAATTAAAATTAAACTAGGATAATAATAGCTTATCTTGTGTAGATCAAATTTTTTAATTTACCCATTTAACAAAAACAACATTTATACTCTCAATCTCTCTCTCCCTCTCACTCAGTAACACACCCACACACACACACACACACACTCTCTCTCTCTCTCTCTCTCTCTCTCTACTTATGGAAGGTGATTTAACATTTATATAAAAATATTAAAATAAAGTTAAGGTATTTTTATAATTAAGAAATTATGTCATTTTAATTATAAATTCCATGTAATTTTTTTTTATAACTTGATACTTAGAACTCTAAAACTTATAAAAAAATAGTCATTAAATAATACATCATGTGTAAAATGCATTATAGAAATAATTTGCAAAATTTTCATCATTATATGGTTTTATAAAATCTACTTATACTAACATATATAAATTCTTTAAAGAATTTAAATGAGATAAGCAACCTTGTGTTTTTATACCTACAATGTCTATTAAAACAAAACAAATTCATAAAAATGAGTATTGGATGTTGTATAATGTGGTGAATATAGTTTTCAAATCAAACTTTAAGGAAGTTTTGAAAATCAATTGAATATTGTATGTCAATTCTATTCTTACATAAATTCAAGAAAGTCATATCAATGTCCTTAAATAATATTTTTGTATTTTTATCCTAAGACTAATTCACTAACTTAAAATTTCAAAGGAATCATAAGATTTCTATTGTTTGTCTTATGCTACTCTTATTTTTTTCTCTAATTTATCTTATCTTTTCATTAGCATCGTCTATGAAATATGGTCTAAAAATTCTTTTAGATTAAAGTATCCAATACTTATGATCATATAAAGCCTTATATGGTGTTATTCCAATGCAAAACTGAAAATTATTATTATAAGCTAGCATAATCAAAATTATATGATCCTAGTTGCCTTCTCCAAAATCAAGTAATCGCAATCTTTATAAATTTTTAAGAACTTAAATGATTGTCTTGGACAAATCATTTTTTTATTATTAAAAAGTTATACTGAGGTTTAACATAACCCCTAAACCCTCTTAGGCACCTCTCTATAGTTTGAAACTGAATCTACAATCATGATAAAAATAATAATAATAAACTTTGGGATTTCATGTAGTTTGATAATTTCATACATATATAGCTTTGCTAATCTCTCAAATGAATTGTTTATCATATAGAAAAAATAATTCTATCTCTATCAATTAATCAATCAATCATAGCCCATACAATATTATGCCCTTACTCATACCTAAAAAAAATCTCATAATAAATTATAGGAAATTTACATATACAACACATAATTCTTATGCATTTACATATCTAACATCTAAAATTTGATATTTATAAAATAACACTTTTTTATGAATGAAGAGGTGCATTTTACTCTAAAACGTTAATTATGGTGTTATTTTTGATGTAATATTAAATATTTGAGTTCTATTTATGTAAAAATTAAGCTTTGGTGTATGGTATGTAAATCTATAAGAATTGTGTGCTAAGTATGTAAATGCCTCAAAATCTATCATGACTTCATCTTGCTTTCACTCAAGAATAGGCAAAGGTTGTAATAAATTATTACATATCTAGTGTTTTACTTTCACAATTTAATAAGCCTCACATTGTAATAAAATTCAATCACCTCTCTTTTGAATCAAGGCGTCTAGAATATCAATTTAAATTATGATACATTTTCTTATTTTGAGGATGAATTGTATATTTAATTAGAATAAATATTAATGCTATCATGAAGATACTAAATATTAGTATCATAATCCTATATCTTAGATTCAACTTCTTTTGAGGGAAAATATACTTCATATTTTGATAATTAGTATAAATCGCATAACTCATTCTATATAAACAATGCATTCTATCTTTAAATACAACAATAATGGTTGATAAATTCAAATTGTGTGTAAAATAATTTTTTTTATATTCATTTTAATATTTATAAGCATAAGTAATTACTCTACCTTATTACATCAATACACAACCCAAGTCATTCAATAATGCATCATTAAAGAATGAAATACTTCAATACCATATAGAATAATCAAAATAAGTGCTAAAACTAAGAAACTCTTTAATCTCTAGAGGTTATCATCACAATTTGCTATTTAATTAAATGGTATCACCTTCTATTAATAGAATCATAACATGTGAATAAATCTAATAAACTTTCTATAATAATCAACCATATCAAGAAAGCTATGCATCGTAGATATGGTAGTGTGCCTTGACTAATAAAAAATAGCTTGAAACTATTGGGAATACATATATAACACATCACCAATCACAACATATCTTAGAAATGCTACACTTAATTAAAACTCCTACTTCAAGAACTTTGTATATAATATATGCTACCTTAAATTATTTAACATTTGTTTTAAATGAGTTGCATGATTATTTTTTATCTTTGAATACATCAATATATATTCAATATTACTAATAACAAACTAATATACATATAGTGTCTTTTCCTCCTTCCTTACAAATAATATATGTACTTCTAATTATGAATATACATTGGACCAAATAAAGCTTATGTCTACTTACCCTTGCAACTAAACTTTATCTCCTATGACTTAGATGCCTTTTATGAGAGAGTTCAATAAAAAAAAGGATATATCAGGTAGTATCTCAAAGCAAAACTCCACTTTTATATCATAAGGTAAACTTACATTCTCCTCATAAGAAGTATCAGAAAAATCTCTTGCCGTTAGAATTTATGTAGTCACCCTTGAAGTCTTACTATTATCTCATATGTGAGCAAGAAATATAAAATTTTACTTCTTTCTAGTCTATCAGTCAGTAAGGTATTGATATAAATGATGACAACACTTTTCTAACTCCCTGAAAATAAATACTCATCACCCACAAGTAATGTCACTTTTTTATACAATCAATGTGATTACCATATCTATTCAATCAATTCATCTACAAGAAAAATAAAAAACTCAATCAAATGTAACACAATTAATTTAGAATTTAATATCTTCTAGAAAATCTTAATTTCACAAGCAGATGTATAACTCATTAACTTATAACCTTTAATAAGCAAAATAATATATAAATTGTACTATAATATAATTGAAGATATATTTGATAACATGAAATTAAAAAATTCTCTATTATAAAGAAATGACTAATCTCACAATCAAACAAAATTTTACATATGTGCATCACAATGCTGCATGCATCCATAGTTTTCTATTGAGTCAAATTATACACCCTTGTTGGTAATGAAACTATAACATTTAAGGTAATAGACTCCTGACTCTCCTTAAGCTACCTTCTAATAAAGTTTCGTCTACATTTACTTAAAGACACCTCGTTAAAAGCTTTAGTTTTGATTGTACTCATCTCTACATCTAGCTAAAGGTCCTCAGCTTAAATATTTAATCTCACTTATGATTCCTTTTATGGAAAATTTGCTACCTTTATGTCTAGCTTGGCCACATCTAAATTATTATCTTATAGTCATAAATCATCTTATATCATCGACCTTATTGTCTCCTCCCACAATACACATATGCAAGTACACTACTAATAAATGCTTCTAAACCACTACTAAAAAATATTTTTGAGTCCTTCTTAGAATCTTACTATTCAAATTGACTTCTCTTTCCATTAATACCATTTTTGAATGTCTCCCTGTCAAACCACTTTCTACTAGCATGCTATTTCAACCAAGTTAATGTCAGAACATTCTCCATCAATCTCATCTTCTCCAACACTTAATATAATTTTTAATCTAGAATGGGATAAGTGAGTGCCTCCGAGTGTTCCCATGTTTTTACAAGAATTTGTAATACTTCTCCACTAAAGTGCTGACTAACAATATGACATATCTTACTAGTATAGTAAATTTAATCTCATGTTGCATTACTATCTTATTTTATTACACTATCTTAATAAAAGATTTTACATCTATTACTTAGCGTTAAATAAGGTACAAATCACCCTCTAAAGCATTATGAGTTTTTTCCCCAAGTAATCATGATTTTCAATTTTCCTCGAAACTTCTACTGTTGTTAAAACTACTAATGCTCTACCTCTCTATCAAATTAAATCATTTCTAAGAACCCCTTATAATTTTCTAGCCATTTTATTTCATTAAATGTATTCATCAATTGCAATAACTAATGTTGTTCAAGGTTGATGACTATTTTTGGAACATGTGGAGTGACATAAATTTAATTAAAAGGGCTTTTCCAAGAGGCTTGGGGAAGTGATATAAGGTTTAGAGAGTAATACTTCAAGTATATTTAAATTTTGAGTTATTATAGTGATCATCTAGTACAAAAAAATGGTTTAGTCTAGAATCTATAATGTCTCCTTACAAAATGTAGTTCAATAAAGATAAATCACCTAGGACTTGGAATAAACTGGGGATGATAGAGAAATGCATACACTTTATATACAAATAGTTTTAGAAATTTTCAATGAGTTTAGATAATTTTTTAGATTTTCTTTTATGATTGGATTAGGGTAAAGCCTATCAGACCAATAGGCTAGAAGAAGGTTTAGAATTTTGAAAAGTGGTATAAATCTAAAGCATAATTACTTGAAAAACATGTAAGTAGAACTATAATGTCTCTACTATAGATTTAGAGTTTACCAAAGGTTTTTTTTTATTTGAATTTAGGAACACTAAACATAATTTAAAACTAGACTTGGTCTAGTTCTTCAAGTCATTAGTCAACACCTTTAAAAATAAAAATCAAGTGTAATTTATGGGGATTTTGTAAAGAAATTATTTTTCTTAGATTGAGCAAAGTAAGAACTAATCATAAGAAATCTCATAAAAAAGCACAAAAAATAAAGAATCACTCACCAAAGTGATTTGTAGAAAAGATCACCCAATCTTCCTTTGGGTTGGCTAGTCACCAAACCTCCAATAAATGGATTCCTCGACAAGTTTTCTTCAAGCAAAAGTCAATAAAAGCATTCATTCTATAAAACTAATATAACAAAATACAGCCTCAAATAAAAGAGATTTAAAATTTCAAATAAATGAAGGAGAAGTTAGGACAAAGAGGGATCGACTCACAATCATATCAAAACTATTCTAATATAATCACCGAACACTCATCTTCCTGGTCAACAACAATTTAATAAAAATATAATTATTTTTTTTGTAAATAATTATATTTCTATTCATTTAAATGAATCTTTCATCATAATCAAAATCTAAATTAAAAAAAATTAAATATTTGAATTTTAAAAATAAATTTTTGAACAATAATAATTATCACACAAGATCATAACAAATATATAGTCTTGCACATGATGTTCACATAATTGAAATAAATTTCAAGTAAAATGTAATTTTTTTTAAGATCTTCATTTTCTCCTAGTGATTGGATCTCCATGCTTGCTTCATCTTTTCTTGCTTGAACATTAATAGTGGGTTATTTCTCCTTGCATTAGCACCCATGCCACATTAGAGGTTTAGCTATACCCTAAAATAACCATAAAATATTTTTAGATGTCTTTCTCTCGCCTCCACGTGATGTAAATAAAGGTTAAAAAATAAATCCAAGCTACCCAATCTCTATCAATCATCTACGGATCAATCATATGGATTTATCACTAATCAATTCTTCTCAATTTATTGCTCAATATGCCAAAAATATCATCTTTTATCAAAATGGTATAGCTCTTACATCTAAGTGGATCAAGTCATGATAGACAAACAAAAGATATTATTTAAAATCTATTTGAAAAGAATTCACTTTCATCATTAGAATAACAAAGCAAAAGCATCAACATCATTTTATTTCATATCATAAAACTATATAATAAAGAAAGTCTATATATAATAATCATGGTGTATATATTTCAATTCATCTATAGTATAATATTCATTATAGTATATATTTCAATTCAAATAAAGTTCATACTTATAAACTAATAACCTTTACCTTAATTAATCTACTCCTTTTTTCTTTTGTTCTTTGGAATTAATACATGCAGATAATAGTTTATTATATTTTAATGTACAAATGAAAAGCAATGTGTATGCTAATTCATTAGCACTTCATAAATAATAAAGCATATTTTAACTAAAAAAAAAGTATATGATAGTGCCTACAAATAGTGATACTAAATATAATATCTTAATATATATCAAAAATTTATTATATCAAGTTTATTATATTTGTATAAAAAGTATCTTTAAAGGCTAGAATTTTCTTAAGCAAATATTTTATAACACACTGATATAGATTAATTAATATTTTTATTAATGTGTATAATCTATACCATGTCACAACAATGTCAAAGAAATCACATATATAATAAAATAGCAAAATTTATATGACCTATGAATATTCTTAATTTAGTGTACATGAATCATAAAATATGTCTATGGACAACATTTATAGTATATGTATTGGGCTCTAGATATATTATAATAAATTTTATTAATATTTAAATGCTTGCTAAAAAACTCAAAATATCATATAATTTGAAATACCTAGTAATAATTCACTATGATTATATCAATATGTATAAAATAATTAGAATAATAATACTTTAAATGCTTGGGTATTAAGATATTTTAATTTTTATAAAGTTTATACAAATTAAAAATAATTAATTTCACAAAAAATAAAATCATTAAAGTTTAAAGTTGGGTAAAGATAGCCTACATTATTTAGATCAACTTCCCATCTAACTTGCTTTACAAAAATGAGCATAAAATTCTCAAACTCTAGCTTTCTCTCTCCAATCTCTCCCTCTCATTAACTCCTCTCATGGCTTAAAAAGGAGGAATGGGATAAAAATGAAGTTATACAAGGAAGTTTAATATTTTTATATAATAAAATCAAAGATACAATTAATATATTTTTATAACAAAAGAAATTATTTAATTTTAATTATAAATTCCATGCAAATCAATTTGCAACTTGAAATTTAGGGCACAAAAATATTATAAAAAATATTCATAAAATAATACATCATGTCTAAAATGTATATGTGAAAGAAATTAACAAAAAACTTAGTAGACGATTTAAAAAAATATACTTACATCAACATATATAATTACATAAGAAAACTTTAATTTCTATACCCACAATGCCAATAAAAAAACATTTATAAAATAGTAAATTGAAGGCTTTATAATGTGATGCCAACAAATCTCAAATGATATTTGAAATGAGTCTAAAAAATATATTTGAAAATTATAGATCAATTTCATTCTCAAAATAATTTAAGAGAACCACATCATTGTCCTTGGATAATCTTTTTTTATACTTATTTGAATATTAAAATAATTCAAAATAAAAATTAAGAGATGTATTATAGTAATAAACACACTAAACATTTATATGTAAAAATAATCTAAAAGCAAATAAGAATTAAAGAATATCATAAAAATTTAACTAGATAGTATATGATTATTACAATATAGTTGTGTGATGATCAAGAGATTATAGTTAAATAATGGAGTTTGAGAGATTAAAATTAGACGATGATGATTGATAGATAGTAGTAAAAAAATGGTGGTCGAGAGATTCTTACAAGACAATAGTGGTTGGGTGGCTATAGTTGGACAAATGAGATTATAATAACAACTAAGAGATTATAATTGAGTGATGATGATTGTGATACTATAGTAAGGTGGCAGTTATTAACAATAGTGGTCGAGATAATAATTGTGTAACGGTGGTCAAGAGCAAGTGATTATAGTGAGCCAAGATGGGTTGAGAGACTATAGTGGGGTGATAATGTTTAAGAGATTGCAATTGGGAAAGAGTGATTGGGAGACGGTAATCAGGTGTTGATAAAAATATCATAATTTAGTGATAGTAGTAAAGAGAAAACAATCATGTTAAGTGGATGTGAGACTATAATTGGGCAAGGGTGGTTGGAATATCATAATCAATGATAGTGATTGGGGATCATAGTCTAATGATGGTGGTCAAGAGATTGTTGTTGGTTGACTACGATTGAGAGATCCTAATTAGATGATGGTGGTAAAAAAATCATATTGAGTGATAGTTGTTGGGAGACCATAGTTGAGTGGTAGAAACAAGAAATTGTTATCAGATGATTGTGTTCGAAAGAATTTAGTCGGTTGTGGTGGTTGGATGATGGTGATAAGGAGATCATAGTCAAATGGTTGGGATAGAGAGACCATAGTTAGAAGATCATTACCAACTGATGATAGTCGAGAGATCGTAGTCGACCAATAGCGGTCAAGAAATCATAGTTGAGTAACAGTCATTTGGCGATAATAATCAAATGGAACTAGTTTGCTGTAAGTGGCCGAGAGACCATAAATGGATGTTGGTGGTCTCAAGGTTATAAGTTGAGTGATAGTAGCTAGTAGATCGTCATCAGGTCATGATGATCTAGCGATTGTAGTAGGATGATGGTGATTAGAAGACCACAACTAGGAGATAGGGGTTAGGAGATCATAGTTTAGTGATGATGATTTGAAGAATTAGTCAGGCATTGGTAGTTGGGTGGTATAATTCAACAACAATAATTGAGTAACAATAATCGAGTAATGATAATCCAATAATGGAGGTTAGGTAGTAGTGAATAGGTGACGACATTTTGATAATAACAAATGAGTAATGAGGTCTGATGATGATAGTCATCAAGTTTAAATCTAGATTTGAATAATGTTTGAATGATGTTTAAATTAGATTTAAATTAATTCATATTTGAACTAATTCAAAGTAGTTTTGAAATACTTTTATTTGAATACATAGTAAATAAATAAACAAAGCTACTAATCATTAGTCTTAATTTTATTCAAAAGAAACTTTCAAAACAATATTTGTCTAGAGAGATTAAAAGCGTAATCTTTAGATAAGATATGTAAAATCAAATTTTATTTGTATAAAAAATTATAGATTTATACAACACTGTGTGAATAGTCAGTCTTAATCTCTAAATTTTTTTATTTATATAGATAATGTTTAAATCTTTAATGTTATATAAAAATAGTTATATTATTAATTTTTTATAGTGAAATTATTTTTTATGTATATAAAATATTATATTGATAAATATTTAATTTAAACGTTATATATATAAATGAATAAGAATTGTGTGTTGTGTTTGTAAATTTCCCAATTGGCAAAGTGTAATCCTCGAAAGCTCGTATCTGCTCTTCTGCGGGAAGTCCGCCCGCCCCTTTTCTTCCTCTTCCCCTTCCACGATCAATCCACTTTTTCCTTATAACAGTCATTATTTGTTCATTCTCTTTTGATTCATGTGTTTATTCTTTCCAATGACAACCATTGCTATTTTGATTTCTACAATTTAAGCTAATTCGTCCGATTGCTCTTTTGATTTCTACTATCAAGTTAAATTTTCCGATTGTTTCGACGATTCTTCCTTCTCCGTCTTTGCCATGGAAAAGCCAAACAGCTTCTGCACGCCCAGAGAGGAGCAATCTGGTTTGTCCCCGAAACAGACGATTTCTTTCTCTAACCCGGGCTTCTTCTACATCCGCCTCCTTGGCGGCGGCAACGGTGAACAACAACAGTTGATCTGCCTTAGGTCGGACCGCCTTTATACCATTGGACGGAAGAGGAGGCATTGCCACATTGTATTCGATCACTGCTGCATTAGCCGGCGTCACTGTCAGATCTTTCTCGATGGTGCCGACCGAAGGCTCAGA
Organism: Cymbidium sinense; assembly: GCA_021442155.1. Lineage (NCBI taxonomy): Eukaryota > Viridiplantae > Streptophyta > Magnoliopsida > Asparagales > Orchidaceae > Cymbidium > Cymbidium sinense. The sequence goes on from CM038228.1 coordinate 85,948,217, forward strand.
TTGGTTGACGGGTTCTTTCTTTCCCTCTATTCTTATCTTGGAGAGATTAAGCGGAGACTTCGGACCGACCGCCAGGCTTTAGGGTTTAGGGTTTCTCTGAATGGCGTATTTGTGAATAGGCGAAAGCTCCAAGGAGGCGCCGTTGCTGAGTTGTCAGAGGGAGACGAGGTTGTCTTTGGCTGTGGCAGATTAAGATTGCTCCCTCATTGTATGGCGAAGTACGGATTTGTGGTGGAGAGCATTATTCTCTCAGATTTTGCTGGAACCTTAGATTCTAGTGGACAATCCGTAACTAGAGCAAATCTCCTTCGAAACTTATGCCAAAAGGTTTTAAGAAGTGGCGATCCTATAACTTATCTGCGCTGTTCTCTAGAGTCACATGTTGGAACGATTAGCTCGGTACATGGAGTTAGAGGTTATGGCTCAGTTGCATCATTACCTGTTCTGAGTTCTGAGGGCCACTCCAGACACAGTGATAAAACAACTAATTATTTTGAAAATGTCAGAGAGGAAAAGAACTTAGCAGTTGAAGATTTTGGCAAAGCAGAAACTAGACCTTCCTCTCTAGAGAGAGGAATGTGCTTTGGTAGTAGTCTCTCCAATGGTCAGACTTTCTTTCTGAACAGACTAGAATTTATGGCTCATGGTTCTTCATATCATCATACTGAAGTTACTTTGATGGAGCTTTTTGATCCCGTTGAAAGCCTTGTACAAGTTTTTATTGCAACTTTTACTTGTGATGTTTCTTGGTATGTGACTAGATTGCGGATATCAAAGAAGAGTTTTCAGGTTCCTGTCATGCTGTCAAATACCCAACCATCTACCAGTAACAATTGCTCTTCATAGCGCTGAAAAATGTTGGAGTTCTAACTGCCATGATAGGACATCCATTCCATATTCAGACTATCCAAATTTATTGCTGGTGTAAGTGTCCAGATTTATAGTTAAGTCTCTTCACGTCTAACTAATATTGACCTCAAATTTTTAATCAATCATTAATGAAAAAATTTCTAAAATCTACGATTACTTCTGATAGTTGCTGATCTTGAGTCATTGTTTCTTGTATATTTAGGTATCCTCCATTTCCAGATGAAATAGCTTTTGGTAAAGATCGTAGTAAAAAAGGTGTGGCATGCCATCATCCGAAACTGCTTGTTTTGCTAAGGAACGAGAGTATTCGTGTCATTGTTACTTCAGCTAACTTGGTTCCGAAACAGGTGACTCCCTGTTATATATAATTTTGAATTTTTTAATTTCATTTGATGGTAATCTATAGGGATGATGTACTGATCTCTACGTTTGGGCATTTTACTCGTTTTCTTTGTGATATTTTTATTATTGTAACCTATTTTTATTGGTCATGATTTTTTCTATCATTGCTATGTTTTTTGTTATTGTTACAATATTAAGATCTAAAGTGAAGTTTGAACAAGCTGATGGAGAACTGAAGAAAGAAGAGGTTAAAAGTGACAGTAAATTTGAATTAGGCATGATCTGTCAAGGTTTGAAATAACTAGTAGAACTGTTAGCTTCGTTTTATAACCTATGTTTATCTAAGTCTGTTATAGTGGCTTCATATGCACCTATACCAAGCAAAGCATTTGAAGAATAGAATTGTCTTGTTGTTATCTCCCTTTGTCATGTGTGCATATATAAAAAAGAATATATTGAATCAAATATATCTAACATGAAATAGGAGTTACAATTCATATGGAAATGGTAGCCACTTAGAGGTTCTAAGAGTATGTTCCATGACTCAAAATGAAATACAATATAAATCTAAAGGTTATATGGTTGGTCTGACAATGAAATAAAATATAATAATATGAAGTGAAATTTACGGTTTTGTATATGATGTATTATAATTTCAAATCTAATTTTCACATAATTGCCATAGCAATAGATATTCCAATCCAATTGAAAATTACTATAGAGGCAAGTAATGTTAATTCTAGAATTAAAGGGTGAAAATTATTGACCCCATATGCTCATGCAACTTATGTATGGCTCATTAGTGAATTGATGATAACAAATTTTATGACAATGTCATTTGATGGTTTGTTAATTGTAATATATGTTAAACAAGTATTAGCTAAATCACGGTGATGATGATTGTTTTCACTAGCTGGCTTGAAATCTTTGCACTTTGCAGCTTGAAGATGAGCTGAAGATGGTGGATCATGATGCTTCAAATGTGTAAATGAAGATTCCAATAATTTATCCAAGTGTATGTTTAAGTACTTATATGTTTGATTCAAAATGATTTAGCTAAATTTATTCATGGATGATAAGTATGATAATTAATAAAATATTTTTTAAATCATATAAATAAACTTATTATAAAATGTTTTCAAGAAATCACGCTTCTTAGTAGTTAAAGGGCCATCGTTAAGTTAATGACTTGTCAAGCTTGACATTACGCTACAAACTGAAAGAAAATTTTGACCAAGTTATATTTATTTATGGTCCCCCATAAAGTCAGAAAGGGTCATTGCTAAGGTGTTTATGGCTAATGAATCTTTTTTGTCAAACTATTAACTTATCTTAGCAACATGGTTGCTGCTTAGTCCCAAGTCCTGGATGAAAAAAGTGGAGGGGTAGTTGATAACCAACGTAAAATTTGTCGAAAAACTATGACATGAATCCTTCAAATATTATATCAATGCTAAGGTGCGTTTCGTGGAAGCGATATGTTGTATGACCTAAATACAATGAAAAGTTTGTAAGGGTCACTACATTGGTGCCCGGGTGCAGTGTTAAAATAGCAAGGGTTCCCACATTATGGATGGATGTGGTCAAAGAAGCTAGTCCCTAATCCAAGAATTAGGATAAGAGCTTGGAATATAGATACTCTTGGTAAATTAATGGAGTTAATAGATATTATATGATTCATAGGAAGATAAATATTATATGTATTTAAGAAACTAGATAGGTTAATGAGAAGGCTAAGGAGATTAGTAGTTTAGGTTTCAAACTTTGGTATTTCGATAGTTCTATTATAAATGATGTAGGTATGATTATATACTAGACTTTGAAGGATAATATTGTGAAATTTAATAAAATTAGAGATAACATTATAGTTTTAAGATTATTGTTGATGTTAAGATTGTTAATGTTATAAGTATTTGTGTCTCTCAAGTAGGTTTGGATGTATGATAAAAATTTTTGAAATGATTTAGAAGAATTCATACAAAGAATACCTCTTGAAGAAAGAGTATTTATTGAAGAAAATTTATATAGACATGTTGGTAGAGTGGTAGAAGATTCTAAAAGCATTTATGATAGTTATATGTTTGGAGTGATTAACGAAGAAAATAAGATTATATTGAATTTATTTTAGCTAATGATTTTGTAATTGTTAATATTTTATTTAAGAAAAGAGATTAGTATACTATCACTTATAAGAATAGACCTAGTAAAAGCTTAAGTACCTTGCATTAGATTGTAAAGATTATAAGGTAAGTCCAAGTAAAAGCTTAAGTACCTTGCGTCAAATATTACTTTAAATTTTAAGATGTAGGATTTGAAGATGAAAAATAAATCAAAATATTATCCTAGGATTGGATGGATCACTTAAAAAACATTAATATAAATATGTTTAAGAGTAAGTTATAGATATTAGAATTTAAGATGTTCATGAGGAAGTTAATATTATGTATGAAAAAGTAGCAAGTGAGGTTAAGCAAGTTGCAAAAATTCTGATTGAAAAATAAAAAGAAAAGATCTTATTAGTAAAAATAGTTGGTGGTGGAGTCAAAATGTGCAAGAAAAGATCAAAGTAAAAATATTATTATAAAATTGGTTTATATGAAAAAATTTGAAGACTTAGGAAAGATTAGGATTTTATGAAAGTGATTTGTGATGAAAAAAAATTAACATTTAGTATTTTAGATAATAGATTAAATACTAAAGAGGGTGAAAGATGTATGCATAAGTTAGCCAAGTAAAGACATTGGAGAAGCAAAATTTAGTTTACATGAAGTGCATTAAGGATAATATCAAATTTTTTTTTTTAGAAGAGGATATTCAACATTTGTAGATGGATATCTTGATAAAATTTTAATGAATATTTTGAGAATATGGTTGACTTTAGCGACCTTAGTATCTTAAATGAAAATAGTTATTTTTATTTTTATTATCGTATTAATAAAATGGAAGTTGGAGAGGCTTTAAAGAATATGAAGTGTGGAACAGCAGTAGGACATGAAGCTATTCCAATATAATTGTGAAAATATTTAGGAGATCAAGGAATTTTTTGGCTTATTAATCTTTTCAATGTTATTTTAAAAATTTAAAAGATGCTAGATGAGTGGAGAAAGAGTTTGTTGGTTTGTATTTTTTAGAATAATGGTGATGCATAAGTGTGAAAATTATAGAAGAATTAAACTAATATGCCATACATTAAAATTATGAGAGAGAGTAATTGAGCATAGGTTACGACGTGATATAAAAATTTCTCAACATCAATTTGGTTTTGTGCCGGGTAAGTCTACTATGGATGTTATACATTTGTTGAGAGGTTTGATGGAGAAATATAGAGAGAGTACGAAGGATCTACATATGATATTTGTTGATTTAGAGAAAGTATATGATAAAGTTACAAGAGAAGTATTTTGTAGAGTTCTAGAAAAGAAATGTGTTAATATTACTTATATTCAAGTCATTAAGGATATGTATAATGATGTTATTACTTGTGCTCAAACTCGAAGAGGATTGACTTTTCTATTTTAGTTAGATTACATCGGGGATTGGCTTTAAATCCATATCTTTTGGCTTTAGTTATGGACGTCCTTACTAGACATTTATAGGAGGATTTACCTTGGGGTTTGCTTTTTGCTGATGATATTCTTCTTGTTGATAAGATTAGAGATGGAGTTCAAGAGAAACTTGAATTATGGAGGTCAACCTTATAGTCTAAAGGCTTTCATTTGAGTATATATAAAATTGAATATATGGAGTGTAATTTTAGTTGTAGAAGACTAGTGGTGGGGTTGTGATAATGGGTGATCAATTCACTAAAAAGAGTGAATGTTTGGATATCTCGGGTCTTTTATTCAAAGTGATGGTGAAATACATAGGGATGTTATTAATAAAATTCAAGTTGGATGGTTGAAGTGGAGGAATGCGTTGAGTTTGTTGTGTGATAGAAAAATACCACTTAGACTTAAGGTAAAATTTTATAAGATGGTGATGATACCTGCAATACTTTATAGCATAGAATGTTGGCCAGCCAAAAAGAAGCATAAATTAAGTTAGTGTTGCAGAGATGAGGATGATCAAATAGATGAGTGGCTTTACAGTTAGAGACAAAATGCAAAACGAATATATACATGAAAAGGTTGGAGTTACTCTAGTGGCAGATAAGATTAGAGAGAATTGCCTTAGATGGTTTGGTTACATAAAATGTTGGCGATTTGTTGACCTAGTTAAGATAGTAGATATATTAGATTTGACCTATATTAAAAATGGTAGAGGTAGATCTAAAAAGATTTTGTTAGGAAGTATAAAATGATTTTATTTTATTAGAATTAGCTAAGAATTTAACACTTAATAGGACACATTGATGAAGAAGTATTCAATAACCGACCCCACGTAGTGGGATAAAGGCTTGTTGTTATTAACTTATCTTAGCAGTGAACAATTGGTTCTTTTAGCCTTAGAGAATTGATTTCTATCTATATCAACCATCCATGAAAGTTTTTTTATATTGTATATTAATAGCTAAACAATAAAAATACACTTTAATCCTTACTTTTATGATGATGATGTTGATTTCACTTATATTTTCATAAGAAAGATATTTGAAATATTAGAGCTTCAAGGATAAATTTTAAAAAATGCTTCATGTATACATCCTTTTTTAAAGGTCTTTTGACTACATATTAGAGTAACTCTTTCTTTTCAATTGCTAGTTTTTGTGTGCATTTCTCTATTTTATTAGCAATCATTTTGTATAAGGGATTGTATAGTTTTTGGATTTAGTTGTGGTAGCCTTATTGTTTCTCTTAACATTACTAAGCATAGGTTTCCATGTGGTGCCCTTGTCTCTAATCAAGGGGAGGATGCTCTTCCTTGTGAAATACAAATGTGTAATTGTTTCTCTCTGACTTATAGGCAAAAGAGTGATTAGATAGTAGAAGTGTAATCAAGGGATGCTTGGGCATGTACTTAGGTTAGTTGGATGTCAAACCTTATAAATATCCTGGTGTATGTATTGCTCAATACCTTATCTTATTGGTCATTTACTTTATTATTTTATAAGCTCTCATGTGTACGTGATGATCTACATATTTAATGCTCTCTATGCGAAAGTAGATGAGTATACATCATTGTTGTGCTTAACAAGTTAATTTCCCTCTCTTTAGCTTAGATCTTTTTATATCACCATCATATTATTGTCTTGTGGACACTTACTGGTTTCATAGTCAATTTTAAAGGAATTATATAGTCCGCTTGGACAAACTAACTCCTCAAGATAGCCTTGAAATTTTGGTAAATTTCCTAAAATATATGATTAAATGGTTCGAAAATTGTCGAAAATTAAAGATGTGATCAACATAAATAACATTAAGATCATGCTTAGAAGTAGGGTACTTGCAACAAGTACCTTGTGCATATCTCCAATTGCCAAGATATAATTAGGTTCTATAGCAATTTATATGTGAATTTTCTTGGTACAATTTGTATGATGGTATGACTAGGGGTGTAAATGAGTCAAGTCGACTTGTGAATTAAGTTTGACTCAATAAATGGCTCGTGAGCCAGGCTTGATGAGCTAATAAACCAAGCTTAAGCTAGTCCTGAAACGACTCATTAGCTTGCTAGCCGGCTCGATTAATAAATATTAATATAAAATATACTTAAAATATATTAAAAGTTAGTAGTTTAAATATAAAATTATTAAAAATATTTAAAAATTATATTTCATTCTCTTATATCAAGTAATTTCTTCTTAATTTTTTTCTAATTTCTTAAATTTTAATTGTTTTTATCATACTAGTTACTTGAATTGGAATTATTTCATCTATTCTATACTAAATAAGCCGGCTCAAACTCGTAAAGTAAAGCTTGAGCTTGAGTTGAACTCAATAAATTAATTAGGCTCAAGCTCAAGTTGAGTGTGGATCGAGCTCGACTCGACTTGTTTACACCTCTTACTAAGACACATTCTTAGTAGACCACATACTTTTACTTTTTCTCAGTAGAATGTATGATGCATTCTCAATTGAATACATGACACGCTCCTATACCTCGGTTGTTGAAGCTTCTGCACTAAATAATACACTGGTTGTCAAATGAAGGGCTACCCCTGTTCTTCTGAAATCTCCCATCTATAGCAGAAACATTCTACTCATTAAAGATTTTCTTGAGCTTTAGCTCCTAGATTTGCCAATTCAGTTTTAGCGAAGGAAATGTAGACTTCAATGATACCATCATATGAAGCTAGGAGATGAAGGAAAGCCCATGGAATTTGTTGGTGTTTTATGGTATGATACCAAAGTAGCCATGTTGAGCAATGCATTGGCTCCAATTTTTCAAAAGACCGGATAAGGACCTGTCCTTATAAGAGTTCGCCTATCCATTGAGTCAAGCTGTAGATAAATGATTTTCATATCTTTCTCCTTATGTTCCAGATACCCCCTTTTTAATCACAGCATATTTATATATATCGTAGCTTACAACAATTAAACAATCCATGCTGGCATGTACATAATGATTGAAAACTTCTTAGGCACTGATGCAAGTGCTAACTTGACTAGATTTATAGGCTTCTTAGGCTAATATCTAATAAGTTGAGATGAACCGACTATAGTAAACCTATCATTAGAGGGTATATGCAATTTCGAATATTGTGAGTACAAAAATCTAACATTTTTCATGAACTTATTCCGGACTAAATAGAAAATTTTTCCGAACTTATTTTAATTTTTTCAGCCTGAGGAAGATTAGTAGTGTGGAGAAAGAGTTTGTTGGTTCCTATATTTAAGAATAAAGGTGATGCAGAAGAGTGTGCAAATTATAGAGGAATTAAGTTAATGTGTCATACATTAAAATTACGGAAGAGAGTAGTTAAGCATAGGTTACGATGTTATACAAAAATATCTCAAAATTAGTTTGGTTTCATGCTAGGTAAATCTACTATGGATGCTATACATTTGTTAACAAGTTTGATGGAGAAGTATAGAGAAAGTAAGGAGGATCTACATATGATATTTGTTGATTTAGAGAAAGCTTATAATAAAATTTCAAGAGATGTTCTTTGGAGAATTCTAGAAAAGAAAGGAGTTAACATTGGTTATATTCAAGTCATTAAGGATATGTATACTTGATATGTTACTTGTGTCCAAATACAAGGAGGATTGATAAAATATTTTCCTATTTCAGTTGGATTACATCAAGGATTGGATTTAAGCCCTTATCTTTTTTTCTTTAGTTATGGATTTTCTTACTAGGCATTTATAGGAAGATGTATCTTGGTGTATGCTTTTTTGATGACATTCTTCTTGTTGATAGGATTAGAGAGGGTCCAAGAGAAATTTGAATTATGGAGGTCAACCTTAGAATCTAAAGGTTTTCATTTGAGTAGATCTAAAACTGAATATATGGAGTGTAATTTTAGTTGTAGAAATTCTATTGGTGGTGGTGTGACATTGGGTGACCAAGTCATTAAAAAGAGTGAGCGATTCAGATATCTAGGCTCTATTGTTCAAAATGATGGTGAAATATATGGAGATGTTATTAGTAGAATTCAAGTTGGATGGTTGAAGTGGAGGAATGTATCTGGCCTGTTGTGTTATATCAAAGTACTGCTTAGACTTAAAGGAAAATTTTATAAGATGGTGGTAAGACCTGCAATGATTTATGGTGTAGAATGTTGGCCAATAAAAGAGAATAAGATTAAGTTAAGTATTGCAGAGATGAGGAGGATGAGTGGCTTTACTCTTAGAGATAAAATGCGAAATGAGTATGTTCAGGAAAAAGTTGGAGTAGCTCTAGTGGCAGATAAGATTAGAGAAGTCGCTTTGATGGTTTGACCACATAAAGCGTCGGTCGATGACGATTAGGAAAGTAGATGTATTAGATTTCTTTATGTTAAGAAAGATAGAGGTAGACTTAAAAAGACTTGGTTAAGATGTATAAAAATTGACCTTAGTATACTTGAATTAAATGAGAATTTGATACATAATAGGATACAATGGAGAAGAAGGATTCATGTAGCTGTTGTTGTTGTTGAAGATTATTAGTGATAGCTTAAGTTTGATATCCATTGGTTCTTGAACCTGACAACTCCATTAGATATAATAGTCTTTCAAAGTCTTAGGAGTCTTAGGCTTCAATTAGGACAACTTTTGATATTTTTGTTAGGAAAACCAACCAACAAAAATAGAGTTCATTTGGATGGCAATCTTTTCAATATATTTTCCTAAATTGTCTTTTAAAAACTGTTTTGGGGAAACATAATAGAAACTGTGGTTGGAAAAAATAAATTTTAACAACAAAAATAGATAAATATAAGCTTCCGCAAATGAAGCCTTAACCTCAAAGAATGCCTCACAAAAGTGATGCATCAACTATCTTACATTTTGGGATCAAATATGCAAACTTAGAAAACCCATGTGCAGCAGCAAAGATAGAATTTGTTACCCTCACATGCACCACTTTCTTAAGGCCGGTCCAAAAGGAAAGTTCCTCTATCCTAGCTACGACTTTACTTTTTCATAGACGACTTGAGATACCTTAAATATTTAACTCCCGAACTAGGAAGCCTCTCCCTCAAAGTAGAATTAGAGTTACCAAGAAAGGCCCTTTTGGAGAATGGCACCATGAATAAGAAAATCAAGAGTGAAGTGTGAGGATCACTTGTAAAGAAACTATTGAGATTTCTTTTTTTATATTTTTATTTGCGAGGATTATTTTATGAGTTATCCAATAAATCAAAAGTCTGATTTTACATATCATATTCTTTATCACATGTATACATAATGAAATTAGCTATGGAGGGCAGGTTCTCATCTTACAGTGATGTACTTTATTAGCTGATTAGTTATGTCGCATGTGCTTTACATGATTACCATGTTTCCAGCAATGAGATATTGTTTGCTTGAATATTTGGATGATATTCCATGGAAAGATGACATTCTAATGCAAAAATAAAGGTTTTACATCTTCTTCTATTATCTGACAGTTCATGACTAACTTGCTTTACTTTGTCAGTGGAATCAAATCACAAATACAGTTTGGTGGCAAGATTTTCCTCGTAAAGATGCTCCTGATTATTCATCCCTTTTTGCTACATTTAAAGATATGAAATCTGATTTTGCAGCTCAGCTAGTTAGTTTTATAGCATCTCTTATAACTGATGTTCCTAGCCAAGCGCATTGGATCACAGACTTGGGATATGATTTTGGAGGAGCTGCTGCTTATTTGATTACTTCCATACCTGGAATGCATGCAATATATACCAGTTCTTCCGGAATTGATTTCTTCCATCCTGTAAGATATGAATGCATAAATTTGAGTTGTGTTACAGTCAAATTGTTCTATTTTAACAAACATATCATACTTATCTCTCTATGTAAAATGGCATGTTTACTTATTTAAAAAGTAGAGCTCAAATGGATGAAGGTGGGGACCAAATGCAGGAATTGAGTGACCAAATCAAGGCTTTGATGGCACAAGTGCAAAGTCAACTCATTAGAGAATAAACCCCACTCTTTGCACTTGGACAACATGTTCACAATGACTTAGATGATGTTGATCTATACCAAAAATCGTAGAGATGATCAGCCCATTAAGAGACTATTATTTTAAAGGAATGGGAGTAGAGGAGATCACCATAGCAGGCATGTTGAGGATTTTATCGATGCATTAGGGGAATTAAAGTATAAGCACCTGCCTAAAATGATGTTTTGAACAAAGGAAGTTGATTTTTTTTATTTGGTATTAAATGGATGATTAACAAATGATTAATTTTGTTAAGATGAAGTTATTTGGTCATACAAAAATTGATTATACTAATATTTTAGTGAAGGAGCAGATGTAGGAAGGTCTATCTTACTTGGATGGTGATGGTGTCATAACCTTGTTCGAGAGCTTAGAATATTGAGGTTGTAATACATGGTTAGGCAAAGTTTAAATCTTTTAATACTTAAAAAAAATATAGTTGATTTTTTTCTTTTATATATAAAATTTCAATATCACAAAAGACCCATTAAATTAAAAATTTTCATTTATGAAGAATACGTTCACGTTCATCTTGAAATAATGCTTATGACATATAATAAATATTTGAAGGAAAGTATCTAAACTTTTGTATCCATTTTTCTTAACTATTCTACCATCTAATATTAAATGCTTCTCCTTTGTTATAAACAAAACCTCTTCTATCATGTATTTACTCTATCAACTAATCGGGATGAGTTATTAATATATAACTCAGTGAGTATATCATAGTACCAAATTTCAGTAAGTTAAAGAAAAATGAAGTAATATGCATGATAGTTATTATATTTAATTTATAAAAAATTATAAAATTTAGTTTTTCATTTTAATAATAATTATGATTGTAAATATTGATAAGTAGTTAAAGCTATAAATAATAATGGAATCATAACATTAAATATGACATTAAGAGCCTGGAGATGAAGAGAGCTTATCACATTACATTTTAGTAAGGGTTTAAAATGTGCACCATTGTAATTTATTCAAGATGAGAAATGAACATTTATCATTTAGTAACTTTATTTTTGATAAGAAACTTATCATATAATAATATGTCCTTTCTTTTAATAAAATACACTCATTACCAAAATGATGAACTCCATCATTCATTATACACATGCATTTCTTTTTCATATTCCTTTCATTTATCTTATGCGTATGTTTATGGCAATTCAGCAGATTGAAGATAAAAATTTATTTAACAATTATAATAATATGAGGTACTTATCCTAGAAAATTTAATCATTCTTTTCTATATTAAAGTTGGAGTATAGTATTACATTATCAAACATGTGTGAATAATGAACATATCAATCAATTCATCTAATTTGAGAGGATTGTTTTAATTATTAGAAAATCAACTCTTCCATTTCATTGTAGGCTTCTCTTTGTTCGACTCCTTAGTTTGTGACCTATGCATCATGTTTTCAATAATATATATAATGTTCATGTTAATTTACTCATTTACATTTTTTTCCATAAATCTTAAATTTTATGAAATAAAATGGATATCCCCAGCCAATCTAGATCTCTCTAATATTTTTTCTCTTTATGTTGCAAAAGCACTTCCTTTCTTTTTCTTTCTATTCTATTACTTCATGTCAAATTAAGCTAAAATTTGTATTAATTTTTTGATGCATAGAAATTTAATCAAAATTTATATGTTTGAACTATGAAGAGCCCAAATTTAATTTAACTAATTTATTATTGTCTTCATTCAATCAATTATTAAAATTTATAGAACACTTACCTTTTATAATTTTTTTTACTTTTTAATTTCATCAACTAGAATTTCTAATTTATGTTTTATATACATATATTGTTCTTCAACTTTTGTAAAATACCAAAATATTTTAAAATGAGATATTTATGTTTGCTTGTGATGACTTCATGCATATTATTTCAACTAGTTTTATAAAAGGTTGGCTTCATCTTTTAGCATGCACATTCAAGCATTCTTATGTATCGTTTCTTTTTCATTCATCATCAGCATACATTATTTATTTATAAGGAACATTATGTAGGATAACATATGCAAGATTTATAACTTGAAAACATACATTTCATTTTTAACAATATAAAATATCATTTACTTTAGAGAGATAAATCATTGTAACCTAATTTAGATATAATCTTATGTTAATATTATGCTTATAAAAGAGTAGGAAACATAACCTTTCAATTAAATACATTGGTTTGGGAAAAAGTAAATATTATCCTTCAAAAATGAGATTACCTGATTTGATTTGTCGATTAATCTTTAAGCATCACCTCCTTTAGCTTAATACATGTATTATATTTGCAATTTACATGTCAGGCATTCAGATTAGTTAACTTGCTTAAATTCTTTAGACATATAATATATTTTTTTAAGTCTTAGCTTAATTTGATTGAATATGCATGAAGTTAGGATTACAACCCTAATATCTTGAAATCGATTAAGTAACTATATAACATAGACACAGTACATAAAATCATAATACAACATAATAATGACACTTCTTGAATAGATTCATGAATGAATATGTATTTAAGTGGCTAGAAAAGGTTGGATTATTATTTTTTTCAGTGGGCACTAATGTACAAAGTTGTATAGAAAGAAAAAGATAATAAATAATTACAATAATAGATACAAAATTAGAAAAAAACTATCCCTAGCTTCTATTCCCACCATTTTGTCCATTTAGAGATTGTGAATTGATGCCAAGGGAGCACTTAGTAGGCTCTTTTCCCCTTTTTAAAAGATTATATGGGAGAGAGATTTCCTTTAAGCAATAAATCTATGGCATTTAGTTTTTCTTATATAGCAGTATCACTGGTCTTTGATTGGATGGCTCTTCAACATCCCTTTTGAACTGAATGGTAGAGATCTACCATTTAAGTTTGCTTATAATATTCTTGAATGCGGGGTTTTTAAGCTCTTTGGTGAATATGTTAGTAAGCTATCTTCTTATTGGGACATATGGAGCACAAATCAATCTATTTTCTATTTTTTATTCATAGAATATCTATCCATTTCCACGTGTTTGTATGATCATGCTATATAAGATTGTCAGCAATGCTGATGGCAAATTTATTATCACAGTATATCTTTATAAGCTCTTTCCATTTGATGTTAAATCTCTCAAAATGATTTTCATTTGTAGGAGTTATAAGATCCCTTGAGTAAGTGCTTTGAAGTTGAATTTAGCTCTAGATCTTGAAACGATAAGTTATTTCTCGCTTTTGTTCACTATCGAAGGAAAAAAAAAGAAGAGAAGGAGAAGTTAGAAAATTTCGAAATCCTAACCGCATTGCAACCACCCTCCACGTCGAAATCGCTCAAAGCAAGAGCTTGAGCGGTTAGGAGTCAAGCATCTATAAAGAGGAGAAGGATCTGTTGGTTAAAGGTTTTTTCGAACTCATCATACACACGCATGAGAGAGAAGAGAGAGAGAGACTAAGAGAAAGGGAAGGGGAGAAGGTCAACTCACCTTGGCCACCGCCACCCCTAGTCGCCGAACATGCCTAGCCATCGACCCGCCTAGCCACCAACCTCTAAAACCTCTCTCGTGTGAAGAAGGCCGAACCGACCGAGCTCGTTTGCTTGACCTAGCCCAAGCCCTCATTGCCTATTTCAAGTAAAATAAAACCCAAGTTCTAGTTTTGCCTCTCCCTCATAAGCTTTGAGTAAAAATAGGCAAGGACAATCTTGTCCAAATTGAAAGTAAATGGCTTTTATGGTGCCAATTTCAGGTAAAGTTTGAGATGAAATTTTTATGTAATTAATTCCTTACTCTACAAGTCAAATCGAAGACCTCTGCTGTCGAACTTGATTTCGGTGTAAAATGAAATTACCTCTCTCCATCAATCTTGGATCCGGAGTAACGGAGGATGTGTGAGCTCTATTTCGCAAAAACGCAATACTACTGAGCCATCATTTCACCAAAAATAAAAAATAAATTGGAAATTTAAATTAATTGAAATTAAATAAAGCACAAGTTTTAAAATTTGAAGACTCGTGTCCATTGATCTTGGATTCGGCCATTTCCACTGTTGATCTTGAATTTGGTGCGATGAAAATCCTCCCTCCATTGATCTTTAATCCAGAGCAAGTGAAAAGAGTGCGCATCACACTAAATTTTGTGAATATAGCATTGCTAAATTATTATGTTGCCGAAATTTTGTGAAAATTGGACTTAAAATTTAACACGAAATTGAGTTTTAAATTTTACAAAAACTTGAGATCAAATTAGAAAAGGAATATTTTTGAATGAAACATTTAAATCTTAATTATTTAACCCCTCAATCAATTTTGATTTATTTCACTTGCACAATGCAGACCTCTATAAAAAAGCTATAGCCTTTGAGACAAAAATATTTGTTACTATCAATTATTCAAGTGATTGAGCACAACTATAAAACTACACTGCTTAATCAACCTAGGTATATGTCAATCGATCTCATTAAAATTGATCAATTAAGATCTAAATCAAATATTTATCTTCAAATTAAATAAAAGATGTACCCGAATGACTCCTCTCTATATTGAATTAAAGAGTCATCTCGAATATCGATTTAACGATGTATCTCAAACATAAAATCAAAAATTCTTCTTAAACATAATGAAGATGACATCAAGTTACGATATTCCAAAGGGATGTAAGTCCTACCTAAACTGGCATTTCAAAGCGATGTAAGCCCAGTCGTTTGTTGTCATGCGAACTTTCTTAAATTCTATTGGTATTCTAAATGGATGTAAGTCCAGTAATTTACTTGCCATGCGAACTTCCTTAAAATTATGGCCTTACCTAAACTGGCATTTCAAAGCGATGTAAGCCTAGTCGTTTGTCTGTCATGCGAACTTCCTTAAATTCTATTGGTATTCTAAATGGATGTAAGTTTAATAATTTATTCGCCATGCGAACTTCCTTAAAATTATGACCTTCTAATAGATGTAAGTTCAATTCTTGTTTGCAATGCAAACCTCACCTCAAACACTAGCATTCCAATGGATATAAGTCTAGTTATTGTTCGCAATGCGAACTCCACATCCAAATTATGACGCTCCAATAAATATAAGTCTTATATTTGTATGCAATACAAACTTTAATCCAACAAACATCGGCATTCCAATGGATGTAAGCCTAACTATAATTTGCAAGGTGGATTTTCAAATTATGGCATTCCAATGGATGTAAGGCCAACCCTTGTTTGCAATGCAAACATCACTCCAAAATATCATCATTCCAATGGAAGTAAGCCCTATTATAATTCGCAAGGTGGATATCCAAAATATGGCATTTTGAAGGGATGTAAGTCTACTCGCTTGTTAGCCATGCAAATTTTCATAAAGTATTGACATTCCAAAGGTATGTGAATCCAATGTAATGATATTTTAATAGATATAAGTCCAATCTATGTTTTCCATGCTAACATAACTCAATATGATATTCCAATGAATATAAGCCCTATGTTTGCAATGCAAACATTAATCCAAATTTTGGCATTCTAATGGATATAAGCCCTACATATGTTTGTAATGCAGACACTCATAAAATTGGATTATTGGGTAGGCTTATAAAGTTATGTTTAGCTTAAATAATTCAATAAATACTTGCACAATAAAACCTACGCTACAACTCTAGTCTACTAGGGATATCTGAGATGAGGCAACCCATGGTTGCTAATCAGACTCCTTGGACATTACAGCTAATATCTCATTGATATTGGTAGACTGTAACGGTAGTCTCGGGACGATGAAATCATGGGATATTGATCGGGACTAGTCTCGTTTTTTTTAGATAATCATCCACACCACATTATTAGACATTGATTTATATCAGAGATCTATGTTTACTTCCAGCCTTAATCGAGAGTGCTCTCATTGTGGTAATATGGGTAATTAATTATAAATGCTTACGTTCGTAGGAAGTAGAATCGTTATCTAAATAAATCCTAACACAATGTTGGGGGAAATCTAGTTGAATATAAATGAATCTGTCTCATGGAGAACGAACTTCCTAAATATCCTATAGGACGACAAAGATTTTTATAGGTATTTTTCTTGAGCGTTCGCTTCTCCGTATTATAAGATTTTCTCTCAGAAATGTACAATATTCTTAAGTGGATCTCCTATTTACTTGTGATCCTACATAATTAGCATCAATTCAAGTTATAGAATATCATATTTTTAATAGAGAATTCTTCCTCATCGACATGATTTAAGGCATTTAAGGACTTTATAAAGCACTTGAAGATGAGATTTTTAGGTCTGTGCATAAATTAACTTATGAGATTTAATGTAAATATAATGTCAGAGTGTGTATGTGATAGATATATTAGTTTACCAACTAATCTTTGATATTATTCGATGTCCACTTTTATTCATATTTTATTTTTGTCTATTTTTTGACCTGATTTAGTTGGAGTATTACATGACTTAACAATCAATCATTTTTGTTTCTCGAAATAGGTTCATAATATATTTTTGTTGAAAGATAAAGATTTATTGGTCTGTTTGAGTAACTTTTATACTTAGGAAATATTTGAGTTTACCTAGTTTCTTGATTCAAATTATTCAGCAAGTTTTTTTTTGAGCGATTCCTTTCCTTTACTATCATCACCTATATAATTGTATCATCAACATATACAATAAGAATCATAAATTTTTCATAACAAGAGTATTTTATGAAGAGGGTATGGTCTTTTTGACTTTGTTTGTACCTCATTCCATACTTGATTTTTGTAAATCTACCAAACCATGCTCTTGGGGATTGTTTAAGATCATAAAGTATCTTTTTAAATTTGCATGCTTTATTGTTTGTGAAAGGGGTCTATATAAATTTTTTTTTTCAATATCCCTATATAAGAAAGTATTCTTGACATCATACTGTTGCATATACCAACCATCCAAAGGTAGTAGTTAGGGAAATTAAAATGCAAAATATATTCTTTTTTTACAATAAGAGCAAATGTTTTTTAATAGTTGATTCCATAGGATTGAGTATGTTTTTTTGACAACTAATCTTGCTTTGTATTGCTCCATGATTTCATTTGTTATATATTTTAATGAAAAAATTTATTTGCATCCAGCAAAATCTTTTGGTAGATCAGTGATATCAATTTTTTCCTAAAGCATTCATCTTTTATTCATGAAATTTTCTAATTCTTGTTTTTTAGTGCATCAAATAGGGTTTGAGGTATTTTAAGTGAGTTGGAGTTGATGCTTGTAAAGAAAGTTTTATGTGTAGGAGAAAAATCTTGAAAGGATGCGTTTGGAGAAATGTGATACAATGGAGAATGTCTGCTGCTTGATTGGTTATTATTATGAGATAATGGTTTTGAGTTTTGAAATGTTGAAGACTTAGTCTAGGCTTATTCCTCCTTGTATATACCGGAAGAGGTAGAATAATTGGAGTTTGAGTAATTGAGATGTCAAGATGGAAGAATGTGGTTTCATCAAATTTATCATCTAGTTAGTTGTTCTCCCCTTGAAAGTGAATTTGATTGAAAAATATTGCTTTTCATTAAATGTGACATCTTTTGAAGTAAAGAATTTTTCATTGGTTGGATGATAACATTTATACACTTTTGAGTGGAGAAATATCCGACAAATATATATTTGAGTGCTCTAGGATTAGATGCTATTTGTGCATGTGAACTTAAGAAATGCACTTTAAGTCATTTTTGAGAAGTTGTTTGTAGGAAAAAAAAATTATATGTTGGTTTAGGGGACTTTTGAAATCGATTACTCTTGAGGGTATTATATTAATTAGGTATGTGCCAGGTAGAGCTACTTTTCTTGGCATGTTTTTGGAACTTGATTTTGGACAAGAAGAGCACTGGTGACTATTGGTTTTTCCTTTTTGTGATCTTTTTTTCTTGTGGGGTGGGGGGAGAGGATTGATGTATGGTGCTTTTCTTATTGAAAAAGAAAGATAATTTTTATTAATATAATTACAAGTATTACTTATGCAAAGCATCTTAATGCTAACATTAAATTGTTTTTTATTCATAGCAATAGAAGTAGGGAGAATAAAGTTGACATCAAATTTTTGTTTAATAAGATATGTCATTTGTGCACAATTTTTAAAAAAGATGATAATATTATAGCTTCAAAAATATTAGGGATTTTTGAATGTCGCTAAATATTAGACTGAATTAATTTAAAAGTATTAAAGGTTTTATAACCATTTTCAAGAAAAAATCACAATGATATTAATAATTTCATAAGTCATAATGAAAGTTTTTGATGTTAATATTTATAAAAAGAGAAGAAAACATATTTTGAAAGAAGTATGCTTTAGCCTATAATGGTGTTTCCAAATGATTCTTGTATTGAGAGTAGAGATAAAGGAACATGACAAGTGGTTTTGGTCTTCAAGAAGGTATAGCTCATTCTTTTAGTTTGCTCAATTGCCTTCCCTATAGTGAGGCCCTAAAATATATAATGATTAGTGAAAATGTTACTTTGTAGTTATATTGTATAGTGATTTTTTGGATTAATAAAAGTTAGAGGTTTTTTTTTAATTTTTTGTTTGTTATTGTAATTGTATATATTTTCTATATATAAATTTGTGAGAGAGATGTTCTTACAAGCATTGAATTCGTGGCCTCTAATTTTTCTTATTTAGCATTCTCATTGACCCTTATTGATCCGATGACTCTTCAATATATATATATATATTTTTTTTAAATCAGCCTAAACCTTGTGCAACTTTAAGGCCTAGTTATGCTCGCTTGCTTCAACCATATGTTAATGTAGTCTTCTGCTCTTGCTCAAACTTTCATCTCTTTTGCCTCTTCTGACTCTCTTTTACTTAGTTTGCTTGTCTCACCCTTCTTAGAGGGTGTTTCTTAGACCTTTGGGCCGTTTAATTACACAAGCATTAGGTTATGTTAACTTCATATTTTTCTTGTTAATTATAATATCATATTATTGAATATTTGATTTTATCGCTCTAATTTGTATATTTACATAAATAAATAATAGCTTATTGATTTTTAGCAATTAGTTATTTTAAATAAATTTGATTTCTATAAGGGTGACTCCCTTTTTCATTATAGACAATATTCCTATGTACATTGTTTCATTTACATTCTCTTTAGTATACAAGGACTATGAAGAAACATGTTATTGTACAATCTATAACATTGGAACATAACATAACACATATCATTCCATTGAGCATGAGGAAACATTTATAATAGTAGATATACATAATCACATATAAATTTGCTTCAATGATTAAATGAACTTCTATTAATAACATATCATTTGATGCATTTAATTTGAGGGGGTCGACCTATGCCTTGGATTAAGGCCCCAAACTCGAGAGCCTGTACATTGGCTCAGAAAATATATAGAGAGAAACAGGGAAATTCTAAAGGGTGGATTGACTTGGAGCGGGTTTGTGAATGTGTGGAGTGTTTTGAGTTGGCGGAGTGGATGTTTAAGGTTTGGGACCTTATAATTGTTGAACTTGTAACGCTAGGTTTAGGAGAGACTAGCTTGGTCAAGAACACCTAATTTTGCTTAACTTATGTTATGGCTTGTAAGGATTATGAAAGGGTACTTATTGATGTGTGGCAGAATGGAGAAGATGATAATATCCATGGAAGAGGTATTGGGATGAAATAGATACAAGTAATTAAGATGACTAGGTTCTCCCACCTAGGAGAAACCTAAGACCGGACACCTAGCTTTAACCCAAGTGAAATAATTCTTAGTTTTTTTTAATGCCAAAATTTTCTTCCATTTTTTGTATGAATTATTTAAGGGATTACATTACTGAAATTTAAAATTCAAATGCAATGAGAAGTGGGGAGAGGGAGAGCAATGACGACAAGAGGGGAGAGGTTGCAACCACTCCAACCAATGTTGTTGTTTTATAGTAACTTTAAATTTGAATGGAAAAGCTTGCTTGACTGACTTAACATCTTCATAAGCTTCAAAAAAAAAATGAAAGGAAATAAATCCTGAAGTCAACATATGAATTTTAAGATTTAAAATTTAAAAATTCAAAACTTAAAACTTTTAATTTTGAAATTTAAAAGTTAATTTTTTGAATGATACATTGAAATGCATGATGATCTCTGAAATTCTAGCCATTGTGATGAGGCCTTGCATGATGTTTACATGATGTTCTACTAGAATCTTTAATTCGAGGTTGATTAAATTTTTCTTACCTCCTTTAGAACTCGGGGTTCTTCAACATCATCTTTTGTCAATTCCATTTAGTGTTGATTTCTTACATGGAGACGTCTGTGATCATCCCTATTTTGAATCCTAAGTAAGCACGTGGGAGGCCATGATCACTTCTATTCTTTCTCTATATATGGAGTGAATTTGTTGGCACATTAATTGTTTTGCGATTTGAGATCTGTTTTTAAAGTAGAGTTAATTGCTCACGAGTGACTCCAGTCCAGAGACTCCTCATGCGGCCAGAAGTATCAATTGTTGTATACTTGAGAGGATTAAACCTCCATCAATTCACTTACTACTCTTTTCCTTCTTTTCACCAACTTATCGAGAGCACTAAAGCTAGCTCACACCATGATTGTTGACATCGGATTTCAACCTAGTAGTAAGCTGTTGTTTAGAGATAAATCAATCGATGGATAGGGAGTGAGAATTAGGGATTTATCCAAGTGAAGCGAAGTTTGAGTTGTATTGATCACTGGATATTTAAACCATATGCTCTTAGAGGTGGACTGAACCAGACAACGAGAATGAGTATTTTCTATGGAACTTGATTTAAATGTTCCTTTTGGTTCATAGATTGTATTATGAATGTGGGAAGAGAACAGGAGACCACAATTATCTATATATGCAATATCAGCTTCTTTTTGAAAAGACAAACAGAAAAAAAAAGAGATAAAAAAGGGGATTTACATACATACCACACAATAGTCAAGTATTTACATATCTAACACTTAAACTTTAATTTTTACATGCACAACACCCCAATCTTTAATATCACATCAAAAATATCATCACTATTCACTTTTTAAAAGTCAAATGCACCTTTTTTAGTATAGAAAAATGTTAGATAAGTAAATATCTAACTTTAAGTTATGTAAATACATAAGAAATGTGTGGTATGGATGTAAATCTTCCTAAAAAAACCTAGTCATTCCGTTCTACATTTGCCACATGAATCTGCCGAATTAACTCATTTGATACTGTGCGTTCTTCTTGGTTCTAAGGTGACACGGAAGTTCGGCAACTCTTGAGCTTGTGTTTGTTTCTTCAGCTTTCCAGCAATTTATGACATGTGGTGCATAATACTATTGATTGGGAACAGCTTGTTCTCATCATTATGGTTGACAGATGCACAGTTTAGAATCTTTTACAAAGGTGATCTAAGCTGGGGCACATATTGGTTTTAATAATTAGAGGAGTTAATTTCAATTTATTTACAAAGAAATTAAAATTTTGGGTACCTGCCTATCGAACTTAAAATATTTTCTTTTTTCATCAAAAGTAGAGAGTATTTTTTCCCTATTTTTATCTTAACGTATTTGTCCTTATTTTATTCAATTATAGTTTCCTTTCTCATATAAAATGGAAGCTTGAAATAATAAATTTCAAAACATATGCAAATTCTTTGATTCCAATTGACGGCCTTATACCCACTTACATGCTTAAAGAACATTTCCATCCTGATCTTGCTTTCTTCCTATTATTTGTTCATTTTTTGTCATTCCATTTTGCATCTACTTGTTAGTAGTGATTGTTCCAGCCTTTGGGTTTTGTTTTGGCATTGGGTATTAGGATATGTTCTGCCTTCAGTATTCACTATTTTTAACTTCTAATGCAGCTTGAGCTCGTCGTGCTTTCAAAACTTTCTGCTTCAACAAAATATCTTGGTACTGTTCAAGCATCCGTAGTTGGTATAAGCCATAGGTTTCATAATGCAACTGATTCAAGGGGCGAACAACTAAAGAAGCTGGCTTCATTTCTTGGCAAGTTTAAAGAAAGTTCATCCAGACTTGTTGAGGTTGTCCTGAAGAGAGTCCACAATATTCCTGCAGATGCTAATGCTATTAGCATTCTTGTTTCCAACTTTGATGAAGTGTCTACAGGAGGTATATAAAAAGTTGTTCTACTTAAAAATAGCTGTATAATGCAAAGGTGTTTTTTTCATTATACTAACAAAATCATTTTTTAAATTGCGCAACTTGATTCAAGGGGTGTTGAACCCTTTTTATTTGACGTCCTAAAACCCATTTAGTATGTTGATTTAAGTGAGAATGGGGAGAATGTTGATATAAGTGAGAAGATGAGGAAGTATGTTGATATAAGTGATGATGAAAAAAGGCAATGAAGCAATCAAGTATGATGATGATTCTTAAAGATTCTTCAATTGATGGGAGTGGGAGAGACTTTCAAATTCGAAGTCCAAGTCATAATGTTTATTTGTTTATTTTAGACTTCTTATTTATCTTTACTTCTTGTTTAGTATTGAGTACTCGTATGATTTTTTTATGATATTGTTTTGACATCATTTTCTTATTCTTAAATGGTTTATTTTTTATATTTTTAATTAATTCAATGGTTTAATTTTGGGGATTATGCCTTGCATCACAAAAAGAAAATGGATCAATGCTTGATAGTGCAATTTCAACTTCAAGTAAAATAAATAGAAATGTACTTTTTCAAGCAGTTATTTAAAATAAGGTTTACTTAATTTTTTGTAGCAATTGATGACAATAATATTTAGTAATTGCATTAATATCGCGTATACCATCTACTAGATGCTACTTTAGGTATGTGTTGGTTCAGCTTTGACTGGAGTGTTAGAAGCACTATGCCTTATATTAAATTTGTTGATAGTAACAATACTACACAGGTTCACTTTGTACCACATAAAAGGGCATTTAGTTCAATGATGGCAAGAATCAGGCAAAAGCATGGATCTTATATAGAATTCAGTTTTTCTTTAATGATTGAACATAAATTTAACTTTGTATAGGATGAATTATAATATTATCATCTACCCATCTAATTGTCTAAAAAGAATTAAGAATTAATGTTTAATTATGTCACCCCCCCACCCCCTTGAATAACTTCTTTCTCTTGTGCATCAAGAGTATGTGTTACTAATGCTTAATATATGGAACTATATCATCTCTAATCTTTTGGTGTGGTGGTTGAAATTGATCCATAGATGTTATCATACCTCGTAAAGACCTAAAATGAGATATATGTTAGATAAAATGCACTACAAAAATGCATACAATTCTTGAATAAGTTATTTTAATTTCATTTTGTGTGCATAATGTTGAGTGATGCAACACTTACTATGTAGGAAGAAAATATAGGCAAGTGGTATTTGAAGAATTCATGAGATCATATTTATAATATGTACTTTCGCAAAGAAGTAAAAAGGAGCCTTTTAACATCTTGCTTCTGCCTTATGAGCCTTTTTGTATGTTTGAAGTTTGAGAATTGCTCTTTGATTTCATGTACTCAATTAGCTAGGAAGTTAATCTATTAAAACCATCATTGTCCATCCCAAGCTCAAATGTGGAAGTTAAGAATTGATTAGGCCAACTATCGATCATAAAATTTATGCCAAAAGTTTTGAAATGAATCCAAAATTTATTGATTGGAAGTGCAATGGTGTTCCCTAGAGTTGATGCACCATGACCTACTACCAATGTGGCGAGAAGTAGGTCTAGGTTTGGTAACCATCATCCAAATGCCATTTGTTAATCTGATTATTTTGAGAACCAAGGTTTGAGTGGGTTATCATCCATAAGTGACTCAACACAACTTAACCCAACTGTTGTAGTAAGTGGACAATGATTGACTAGGTCCAAAACAAATATATAGGTTTGTAATATGAAATTTGGGGGTTTTGAATAAAAAGGCCAAAGAATTAATGGGTTTGATAGTTAGCAGAAGAATATACATTTTTACTGATAAGATATTAGCTAGAACAGGGAAGTCAATGTTATTAAAAGATCAGTACAAATTTTCCTTTGATCATTCACTTGATCTAGTCCCCTTTCTAGAACTCATTTCTTCATTTGATACCCCAATGTGAAGTGACTAGTAAGAAATTTAAAATGATAATATTTAGACATTTAAGAAGGTTATAAGGTGTTGTATATTGGTAAAGGTTAATGATAGGAATGAAGAAAGATGGTATTAAGACTTAAAAGATAAAATTATTGAGGTGTATGTTGTTAGTGAATAAGTTAATTTTTTGATTAGGAAATGATAAATAAAGTTAGCATTTATGCTTGTTAAGTTGAATTAAATGATGTAGGAAAAACCAATTTTAGTATAAGATGGATGGGCCAATATGATGTTTACTTAAGGAAGATAATATACCTTTTAGTAGGCCATGCTGTGAGAGGAAATTTTCTAAGAAAAAGATGGATGAACTACTATAATTTATGCTTGAGGAAAAGTTCAATTTTTTGTGATGATTTAAATGGACATGAAAATTCTATTATTATGTGTTATGATTTGTTTCATTATGGGTATCAAATATGAGGTAGAATGTGATATAAGAAGCTCTAAATTATTTTCTTTATAAAAAGATAGAATCCTATCTCAAAATTTTTATTAATTGAAAGTACGTTTTAAGGCTGGTTATAAATAAGTGGACACAAGGGTAGTTACATAAAAGAAAGCTAGATTCTGCATTCCATGTAAAGAGTTGATGAGTATTATGTTTTAATGATTACAAGTCATATGCAAGCTCATGATCTATATTCTAGGAACTAGGGAGCATACCACTTTAGTTAGAGCTTTTTGGCATAGAAGAAGCTATATTTAATTTTTTAGTAACATATGATCTTGCAATAATGATATATTCTTCATGAAACAAGTGCCCTTAATCAATTTTATTAGTTGAGATATCATATTAGAGACTTTTGTTACTTGGAAGAGCTCTGTTTTTTTAAAGGTTGCAAGGTGTTTTTAGTAGAAAATTTTGCTACAGAATATAGAATAATAATTATCCAATTGTGCTATAGAAGAATGATAGAGTAATCAAAATATATATTCCTCATTATAAGTTAGAATCTAATAAATGAGAAAAGTGGCAAGTTAAGATTCTTTAATTGAACTAAATTTGATATGGAACGAAAGATAGTTGTTATCATGATTTAGCATTTGAGTTTGGATGAATTGAGGTGGCAACTAATGATCAGATAGAAATTTGAAATTTGGAATGTTCTGTATATAAATATAACAATTTAAAATTATTATTTTTTCTTGTATATATAAGATTTTCATATCACAAAAGGGCCACTAAATCAAAACTTTTTTACTTACATGGAGGTTTTCATAAACATCTTGAAACAATATATATCTGAAAGGAAGTTCCCAAATTATATTAAACATTTATCATAACTTTACATATATCTAAGAGTAAATCCTTCATAAATAAAACCTCTTCTATCATCTATTTAATTAATTGAGAATTTTTACTCAAAAATATTTATTAACAATACAACAACAACAACAAACAACAAGCTTTTATCCCACTAAGTAGAGTCTTCTACATGAATCTTTTTTCTCCATTGTATCTTATTAAGTATCAAATTCTCATTTAATTTTAATAAAATAGCATAATTTTTATACTACTTAATCAAGCCTTTTTAACCTACCTCTACCTTTCTTAACGTAGGTCAAATCTAATACATCAACTCTTCTAATTAAGTTATCTGATGGACGATATTTCATGTAACTAAATCATCTAAGGCGACTCTTTCGAATCTTATTTGCCACTAAACCTACTCCAACTTTTTAATGTATATATTTGTTTTGCATTTTATCTCTATGTGTAAAGCCACTTATCCATCTAAGCATCCTTATCTCTACAACACTTAATTTTATACTTCTCTTTTATTGGCCAACATTCTACTCCATAAATTATTGCAGGCCTTATCACCATCTTATAAAATTTTCCCTCAAGTCTAAGTGGTACTTTTTTATCACACAATAAGCTAGATGCATTCCTTCACTTCAACCATCCCACTTGAATTCTACTAATAACATCCCCATCTATTTCACCATCATTTTGAACAATCGACTCGAGATATCCAAATCGTTCATTCTTTTTAATCATTTGATCACTCAATGTCACAATCCCACCATTATATATTTTACAATTAAAATTAAACTTCATATATTTTTGTTTTAGTTTTACTTAAACGAATGCCTTCAGATTCTAAGGTTGGCCTCCATAACTCAAGTTTCTCTTAAACTCCCTCTCTAGTCTTATCAACAAGAAGAATATCATTAGCAAAAAGCATACACCAAGGTACATCCTCTTATAAATATCTAGTAAGAACATCCATAACTAAAGAAAAAAGATATGGGCTTAAATTTGATCCTTGATATAATTCAATTGAAATAGGAAAATACTTGGTCAATCCTTCTTGTGTTTGAATACAAATAATATCTCCAATATACATGTCCTTAATGACCTGAATACAAACAATATTTACTCCTTTCTTTCTAGAATTTTCCAAAGCATTTTTCTTGGAATTTTATCATATGCTTTCTCTAAATGAACAAACATCATATGTAGATCCTCCTTCCTCTCTCTAAACTTCTACATGAAACCTCTCAATAAATGTATAGCATCCATAGTATATCTACCTAGCATGAAACCAAATTGATTTTGAAAAACTTTTGTATCGTATTGTAACCATGTTTAGTTACTTTCTCCCATAATTTATTGTTTAGTTACTTTCTCCCATAATTTATTGTATGATACATTAATTGAATTCCTCTATAATTTGCACTTTTGTGCATCACCTTTATTCTTAAAAATAGGAATCAACAACTTGTTTCTCCACTCATCAGACATCTTTTTAATCTTTAAAATAATATTAAAAAGATTAATAAGCTAATAAATTTCTTAATCTTCTAAGTATTTTCACCCTTCTACTGGAATATCATCATGTCCAATGCTTTTCACACTCCATTTTTTTTAAAGCCTCTTCAATTTCGATTTTACTAATATGACGGTAAATAAAATTCTCTATTTTCATTTAGGAGAAGTTGCTTAAGTCAATCATACTCTCACAATCTTCTTTGAGAAGTTTATTTCATCCACTTATGTTTAATATTCTCTTCTAAGAAAAATACTTTATGATTTTCATTCTTAATGCACTTTACTTCTACTATTTCTTTATTTGACTAACTTATACATACATCTTACACTCTCTTTAATATCTAGTCTATTATAGAAATCACTAAAAGCTATATTTTTTGCATCTTATATTGCTTTCTTAGAATTCTTGTGGGTCACTTTATATTTTTTTCAATTATCCGAGCTTTTACATATGAACTAGTTTTTTTAACAAAGCTTATTATTTTTGATCTTTCCTTGCACATTTTGACTTTATCATCAACTGTTTTATTAAAAAGATTTTTTTTTATTCTCCAAGCACATTTTTTTGCAATTCGTTTAATCTCACTTGCTACATTTTTCTATATAATATCAACTTCCTTATGAACATCCCAAATCATAAGATCTTGTAGCTAACTATTAAATATATTATTATTATTATTATTATTATTATTTAAGTAAGCTCATATAATCCTAGGACAATGTTTTAATGTATTTTTCATTTTTCAACCTTTCATTTTAAATTCCAAAACTAGTAATCGATGTCGAGTATTTAAATATTTAGCCGAAATGATCTTACTATCTTTACAATCTAAACGATCTATTTTTTTATAAAAAAATAATAAATTTGCATTTTACTAGGCCTATTCTTATAAGTGATAATATGCTCATCTATTTTCTTAAATAAAGTATTAACAATTATAAAATTATAAGTTAAAGCAAAATCTAATATCATCTTATATTTTTCATTAGTCACTCTAAATTCATAGCTATCATGAATGTTTTTAAAATCTTCTACTACTTTGACAACATGCCCATTTAAGTTTCCTCTAATAAATACTCTTTCTTCAAGCAGTATCATTTGTATTAATCTTTATAGGTCATTCTAAAATTTTTCTTTTGAGCATATATCCAAATCTTACTTCAGGAGTATAAATATTTATAACATTAATTATCTTAGCATCAACAATAATCTTTAATGCTATAATTTTATCTCTAATTTTATTTATTTTTACAACATTATCTTTTTAACTCTTATCTATAATCATATCTACATAATTTCTAATACGACTCCTATTAGAATACAAATGCTGCAAACTTAAACTATTAGTTTCGTGGCTTTCTCCCCAACACATTTAGTTTCTTGAATAGAAAAGATATTTATCTTCCTATGAATCTTAATATCTATTAATTTACCCGTAAAAATACTTATATTTCAAGTTTCTATACTTAATTTTAGTTTTATGGACTAACTTCTTTGCTCACATTCATTCATAATGTCGGAACCTTTGTTTATTTAACATTCCACCCTGCATCACGCATGCCTCGCATTACACTTTTCACCGATTCAATATAACGGTTGCTTCAGAACACCCCAAGCATTAACATAATGTATTAAATAACTCATGTCATGATTTTTCGACAAGTTTTATGCTTGTTGTTGACTACCTAATGCAACCCTCCACTTTTCTCATATGGGGCTTGGGATTTGACAAAGACAGTGGGTAAATAAAAATTCTAAACTACTGCAACTCAGAAGAAAATGAAGTAATATGCATGTTAGTTATTATTTAAGTTGTAAAGTAATTATAAAACATGACTTTCTCAATAATAATTATGATCAGAAATATCGTTTATTTGCCAAAATTATGAATCATAAATGGATTGTAACATTTAATTGATAATGAGAGCATAAACATGAACTGTGCTGATCATATTAAAATTTATTCTTTAGTATATACTTAATAAATTCATCACAAGAGTATTGTCCAAATATAAACCTAACTAATCATTAGTTGATGCATCTCTTGTCAGCAGAATAGAGCACATAAAGTTACTACCGTCTGCAGTGTAAGCTCCAAACTCAGCATTATTGGATACGTCCTTTATCAATTTAATGGGTATTAGCTCATATGTCTATTATTATTTGTAGTAGAAAGGTTAAATTCATCAACGCTCCAATACATTAGTATCCACATCTGCTTTAAGGGGGCGACTCCATCTTTCAATATACACATACATGTATTCTTATATGTTAACTCTTTGCATTTTTATCAACATAAAATCTTTACTTGTAAGAAACATTGTATAAAATAATATATATGCTTTTTTGAAACAATTGAAACATATCATGATGACGTACACACCAATCACTTTAATATAGAAGTATCATTTTTACATTGAAGAGAGTTAAATCATTGTAACTATATGAGATATACAATCTTGTAGCAATAATATTTGTCTTCTGCTTATAAAAGAATATGAATCATAAATATATACATTAAATGCAGTATATTTAGAATAGAGGAAACCATACTCCAATCTAATAGTGAGATTATCCACTTTATCTATAGTCTATTTGATTTATTGATTAATTATTAAACATCATCTCCTTTAGCTTTATACTTATTTTCATATTTGCAAGTGCATGTAAAGCATTCATATTGGCTAACTTAATTCTTCTTTAGTCATATGGTCTCTGTAATCCCTAACTCAATTTGCTTCAAAATGTATAATGTGTCATTATTTTTAAGCCAATGACTTGTACTAGCCTCACAATTTCTCATAAGCATACACCTATATTCACTTGCTTTTTTAATTAGATTAGAATTACAACCCTAATGTCATGAAATAAATTTGACAACATAGAACATAACTTTATAATACAACTTATCATAACATTACTAGAATAAATACATGATTGAATGTGCTTTTTTAACCATATTTTTTTTATAGATTCATCATTTATTAATATGATATATATATTTCTTTATAAAAATTCTTGAATTTATAAATTAATTATCAACTATGACATTTAATATAATCTCAAAAATCCATCATACCAATTATGAAAGAAACTCATAATTGAATGCCAACTCAAATCAATTTCATCTTAAAAATGAATTAGAGAAACTTAAGGTTAATATTTAGCTTGCTTGGGATGGAGAGATAAAAGGGAAAAAAACAAGAAAAACTTTTAGATCAATTCTCAAATCCTAGAAAATTCTTAAACAAACCATAATTATTATTTCCATATATAAATAGAAGTCATTAGTTTAGGGCTTTCCTTTTCAACAATTTTTTTCTAAACTCTTAAAAGAAAACTTTATCATGAATTCTTTGTAAATCTCGGTAAAAAATGAAACATAATCAAATAATCATAATTTATCTTTTAATTTGAAGAAAGAAGAAGAGGGGAAGCTCTAGCTATCTCCTTTTCCTTCCCAAAATTGTGTCGAACACCACAACTCAAGACTAAGGATTGAAATCTCATGTTAGTGTTCCACCACTCAATTGCCATCCTGGTTAGCTTGTTTGGTCTCGCTCTCTTGTCTCTTGCCTCCACTCCCTCTCCCATTATGCTTGTTCTTTTCTTCTCGACCCATTCCTCTTTACCCCCCTTAAAGGGTTTTATTAACTTCTTACCCTTCTGAAAGGTCGTATTGACTCCTTACTCTTTAAGGAACATATTGACATATCACATATATTCCATTAAATTGACCATATAGGTTGTACTTTATTTTATCATTGCAAATTATTTTATACTTAAAATTTCATTATTTGCACAAAAAATATTAACTTATTCATTTCGAGAAATTTGTCTATTTTAAATCAATTCAATCTCAATAGCTTAATTAAGTCTTTAAATCCATAATATTTTAATTAAGTAATAAATTTAATAATGCTACTTTTTAATTGAATGAATAATATTTTCATTTAATATTAGGCTTTTCTAAAATAAATCATACAAGAGGAAATTGAGTGTTAGAGTGAGGAGATATAAATTGATGTTAAGTGAATGAAATATATTATTATAGGCCAAAAAAATTAAGAACTATTGAGGTGTAGTTGTGAAAAGGGTGAAAAGTGAAGAGATGAGAAATGTAAGGATTTTAATTAGGTTAGTTCTACCAAAGTAATGATAATGGGATCTTAGTTAAAGATGTGATTTAAAAATAATAAAAACTATTTTTCTAAGAAATTACTTAATGAGACCACGATAAACAAACTTTAAACTATATATTGTAGGTTGATTTATAATATTGAAGTTTAGTTAGTTTTGAAGAACCGTCAAAACAAAACTCTAGGTCCTGAGTGAAATTTGTATGAAGATTTGAAGAATATTTGGGACCAATTATCATGGTTTGGTTAATAAATTTATTTAATAGAACCATAAAAACTAAAAGGTAATGATTAAAGAAGAAACATTTTGATTTAAGTATTGAAGAATGAAGGAGCATGCTTATGAGTCATACAATGATATTATGGTAGAAGTATTGAAATACATCTTAGAATAAATCATATTGATATCAATGAATCAATTTGATTTTATACCATGTTGGTTCCATTGGAGGTGTTGTTCTAAGATAATTGGTGAAAAATTATGTACAAAAAATAAAAACTTTATATATATTTATTGTGTTTGTGAATAAATATTCCTCCATTTGGAGAATGAATTCCATGCACTGTGTTAAAGTTGTAAAATAGGTTCTGGGGTAGTCGCTTACGATCTGCACTACAAGAGAGCGTTTTGAAGAAGCTGCAGTGGAAAAGTTGCGTTTTCCAACTTGGCCTAATAGAGTGCAAAAATAAAAAGAAATTGTAATTCCCATTGCAACTTTTAGACAACAGTTTCTCTTGTTGTAGCTCCACCACTGTATTTTCATATTGCTGCAGCTGTCTTAAATAGATTCTAAATATTTGATGTAGCATTGACCACAAGTCTTTTGAATTTGCCTATGAGTTCTCAATTATGGTAGGATTACATCAAGAAGATTAGGGATATGTCTATTTTTTTTTTAAAGTATTGGTTATAAAATTTCTTACAAAGGATATATATGATGATGCGTAAATACAAATGGCATTGCTTCAATATGTGAGATGTTTGTTGAAATAAGTGAAAAGTTGTAATAATTGAGGAGATTCTTAGATCATAAGGGGCATATGTATCAATGGAGTTAATTTAAAGAATGCAAAATTGATAACTATCAAGCAATATTGTTGTAAGATCTACTTAGTTGTCATAGACTAAGTATCGTTGTTCTTTTATGCGGTGGAAAAGTTGTATTTTCCAACTTGATCTAATAGAGTACAGTGGCTGCAAATAAAAAGAAATTGTAATTCCCACTGCAACTTTTAGACAATAGTTTCTCTGCAATAGCTCCACCACTGCATTTTCATATTGTTGTTGTCTTAAATAGACTCTAAATATTTGATATAGCATTGACCACAAGTCTTTTGAATTGGCCTATGAGTTCTCAATTATGGTAGGATTACATCAAGAAGATTAGGGCTATGTCTATTTTTTTTTAAGTATTGGTTATAAAATTTCTTACAAAGGATATATATGGTGATATTCCATTATGCGTAAATGCAAATGACATTGCTTCAATATATGAGATGTTTGTTGAAATAAGTGAAAAGTTGTAATAATTGAGGAGATTCTTAGATCTTAAGGGCATAGTATCAATGGAGTTAATTTAAAGAATGCAAAATTGATAATTATCAAGCAATATTATTGTAAGATCTACTTAGCTGTCATAGACTAAGTATCGTTGTTCTTTTATGCAACAAATGAGAATGAAGTTTATAAATTTTAGAATTATAGTTGGGCATTAAAAAGGTTGAAGTCCCTCATGAGCTTGTAATAAGAGAATTGCATGAAGAGAAATGGTACATTTTATAAAATACAATGAGACTACTTATGGTTTTTTTGTATCTAAATGTTGGCAATAAAGTACTCATTGAAAGCCATATTGAGTGGCATGAAAATGCTAATAGGATATAGAATTAAGTGTGAAAGGCTTATGAAATCAAGAAGAAGTATCTATGACATGGGATTTTTTTTTTTGAAATGCATTGAGGGATAATAGTTCTCACTATAGTTAGAATTTAAATAATGAATAGAATTGTTGTTTTAATAAAATATGGAGAAAAATATTAGTTAAATATGTGCGAAAAATGTTTCCAAGAGGTGATTAGATTGGATTGACTTTTCAATAGTTGGAGGTGAATCCCAAGAATTGTAAGAGGAGTTATGACTGCTGCAGATTAAGTCTTATGACAATAAGGGTTAGAGATAGCTTTATAGTGGTTGGATGATGAAATAGAAAGAGGGAGAGATTGCAGGTGGAGTATTTGGAAGAAAGGAGGAATTTTTTGAAGTTGGAATTAAGGTTTTATTTAATCTAAAATTGATTTCATATTACAACTTGAAAACTTTATTAATAGACAATTAATAAATATGTGGAAGTATGTTTAAATTCAAAAGAAATTAGAAGATAAAATAGCTAACTCCCCTAATGATTGTCAGGCGACTAACCTTTAGGATGAGGATAAGAATCTTATGAAGGATATTTGGATTTGTTTTTAATCTTCCAAGTGTTTTTCTATATTCTCTCCTAGCCATCTTTTTTTATTTGGGATTTTAAAATTAGGTCTCCACTTAATTGGTGCTTGCAAATTATTTGTTTAAGGATTGATTATACTTGGTTTTACAAATTATTTGTTTAAGGATTTTGATTATACTTGGTTTTTAAAACTTATGTATCATGACTTCCAATGCTAGATTATTTGCTCCTACAAATGAGAGCTCCTTTTCACCTTTTGTATCTTGGAATTGTTTTTCTTCTCTCGTTGTAGCTATGAATTTTCGAGTAGGTGAGATACTTTACTTTCTTCATTTGATTGATGATGATCAACAATTGAGATGGTGCTTGTGCTATTATTTGATAATCTTTTCTACTCTTAATGTGAAATATTAGATCGACTAGCTTTATAATTTTTCTTTCTTTACAAGTAAATATTTTGTTTCTTTCTAAAGAAGATACCATTCATATCCTACACCTACAAATACAGATTACTAGTATTACTTGACAAATGGTGCATGTATTCCTATATTTATTTGGGTTAAATTAATCAAATCAGTCTGTAACTCTAAACTAGGTTTAACAAGTTGATTGTGAACCAATTTGAACCATCTTCAAGTTGGAACCTGGAAAGCCTAAGCCGTTTAAAACCTCAAGTCACCGTAATTGAATTTTGTCAAGTTGCAGAAGATTTATCCTTGTTCCCTAGCACCAAGCTACTCAAATTATTTGAGGGATAGATGAAATTGCTTATAAGTATAGGGTATCAATCTAAATTTGACAACTTGCATAGAGTACTCAATAAGTAACTAGGGTTTCTTTCTAGAGGAACTATTCTAAGATACTCTTTTAAATTCAAAACTCACTTATATTTTCGCATTAGTAGTCGACTAAAAGCTTAACTTACTCGATCTATAGCTAGCTACACTGAGTTTAATATATGTATTCTTTATATAATTGTACCATGGAAGTCATTTTTTATTATTGATTTTAATCTTAGCCTATAAATAGAGGCTCAATTGTCAATCTTAAGCATGCATATTTTCTTAGGCTGACATTTTATCTTGGTGGAAATCACATTTAAATCTTGTTTACTATTCTTATGAGAAATCTCTTTCACATAATATTTTAATTGCTTTTTTATAGCTTGATTTGACTTGCACTTCTTTATTGGATATATTGTAAATCAATTTATGAAGAGATTTTTTTTTTTGTATCCATCTTCTCTCTCTTCCCTTTCACTCTTTAATCTTGATTCATTACTTCTATGAAGTCTTAGAATGGACAACTTTGGATCCAAGAATCTCTTTAGTTTGGCAAGTATAAAATGAAAGACTAAGAACCATGATATGGTTCTTTTAGAAGATTGTGATAGGTACTTCCAAAACAAGCCACCTAATGATGATACCACTTAATAGTTGCATTACTTGGGGAATCACCTAATGAGGATGATATAGAGGATATTCAAGTGCTTTCTACAAGCTGCTCTTCTTTCTTGTTCCCTTTGCGAGAATCAACCCTTTCTAACTGCTAACTACTTGAATTGCAACATCTTAATCAACACAATGAGTTCTTTTGCCATTACCTTAAAGCACTTTTTCGATTAGATGAATCTTAATCCTTCGAGGTTTTCACTCTTTGATGAGATGGCTACCAATTTATCAGAGAATTCATGCAAGCAAAATCTATTTGAGTTACTATTAGTACAAAAGAAGAATTGTATTCATAATGACATTACAACCAACTTCAGCAAAACTCCAAGTTTAATTTCATTAATTTATGGGTTATAAGTTGCTTGCCAAGTTTACCTTAAGACTTTAATGAGGAATAGACAAAAAAAAAAAAAGAAAAAAAAGAAAACATTATCCACTCAATCTTTTTCATTGTTAGTGTAATAATACTTGTTTATTTCAACGAAGAAATTGACAACATTGGTTCTATTAGGACCTATGACATTTTGCCTTCCCAAAATCCCTAAGCATGAGGCGATTTCTTCTTCATACTCTTTTGAGGTTTAGTCCATGTAATCTTGTGACTTGATGAAGTTGCTAATCAAGTCAACCTTGCTTGGAATTTTTGCTAACTTAGCTTTTATCTCCTTTCTTATTATATTAGTCTCTTTTTTTATTCTACTTCCATTCAACAAAATTTCAACTTTGCCAATCAAGCCACACAATTCTTCATCTCATAAGCATGATTCTTTTGTTTGAGTCAAACTTGATAAGAAATGACTTATGGATTAATATTGCCATGATCTTGTCAAACTTTTTTACACAATTAAAAGTGTCCTATCGTTACAATCACATTGCAAGGCTTGAAGGTATTATTTTGGTGAACCATGTGC
Organism: Cymbidium sinense; assembly: GCA_021442155.1. NCBI lineage: Eukaryota > Viridiplantae > Streptophyta > Magnoliopsida > Asparagales > Orchidaceae > Cymbidium > Cymbidium sinense. The sequence goes on from CM038228.1 coordinate 85,984,735, forward strand.
TTTTTACCAATTTGGTTCTTGCTTGCTTCTCTAGTCACTTTGCCATAAATCTCTTGGACCTTTTTTTTTTCTGGATTTCTTGCTTGCTAGGTCACCATTTGAGATGATGACGCTCATTGAAGTTAATGATTTGGCTCTCAACTTAGCATTTGACTTCAATGTGGATAAAAGCTTCTTACCCCATGATGATACCTTTACCTTAGAGCTTGGATTTGGATTATCTTCTTGGCACCTCAACTATAGTATCTCGTCATTTGGGCGGACTTTGATATCAGGGGAATAATAGTAATTGTTGGTTGAGTTGAAAAAGATAGTATTGAACCTGCAATAATAGGTTGCAAAGTCTTTGGTAAAGAATCTCCTTCAACTTCCTTTTTCATTGACTTTGCCTTTTACCTTTGCCTTCTTGGGTCTAAGTTTGACTCACATGCTCTTCAAGGGATTTCTCCTCTAAAACAAGAGGTATCTTTTCTTATCCACATCATTTTGAAAGACACTCAAAGTGGCATTCAGGCTAAAGCTAATTCCATGTCATTGGATAAATTGGCAAGAATATCAAAATCGTAGCGACTTAGCAAACTATTCAATAACAAGTAAAATCAAAATTTAAAATTTTAATTTTAAATGTAAACAATTTTACTTCTTGATTAAGGTGGAAGGGTGAGTACCCCATTGGTCATCATTAGATGAGTATACCATCTATTTGAGTACATAATACTTTAACCCCATAAATTGCTATTACTCCCTATTGGAGGGCTTTGAATTCATGCCCTTTGACTGTGGAGAAAGATTATGATGGATAAGACATTGTAAAATGAGTTGGGCATTGTCTGATCTGGAATGAAATCACATATAATGTTAGGGGAGAAGGGAAATCATAACCCGAATTTGAACCAGTCTTTGTAGAAGCATAGCTCAACGTTAGATAGAGTTTAGTAACTCTGATCTCTACTGCCCTTAGCGTGAAGTCATCACCTAGCCGTAATTTTGTTGTCTTGATTTTGGTAGTTTTGGTTGCATGGGAGCAATAATACAAATTATTGTCTTTCTTTCTCCTTGAATTCATTTGCATGGGGGCTGTCAAGTATGAAGGTGACATTAAAATTCAACTTCCAAAATGTTTTAAATCCTGAGATATGAAGAAGGGATTGAATTAACTCTCCATCTTAATGATAGAAGTGATGACCTTCTTAAGCATTTAGTTTCTGTATTAAGGAAGGTTATCTTTTAAGCTTTTATAGATTTTGGGATTAGTTTTGTTTTAAATTCAAAATTTTTATCTCTGTATCTACAAATATGCATTAGGACTTAATTATGAATGAAATCAAATAAGATAATGATCAATTAGCTTCCAAATTGTCTCTGTCCTCTCTCACCACGATTAGCTAACCTTAACTCTCTACTGAGCTGGCATCCTTTCTCTTCTTTTTTCTTACCTGAGTGCTCAAAGAAGAAAGGGAATTGAAGTCCTTCGCCAGGCTAGGAAACAATAAGACAAGAAAAGTATGGGGAAGAAACTAAGATAACAAGATGAGAAGGAAGATGGAAGAATAAGATTAAGGAACTCATGAAGAAAGAGGTAATGTTGGTTGTTAAGAGAAGACTTTCTAATCTTGCTACTTTCATAAATCATAATGTTCTAAGGCACTTTTTTTTTCCGCATCATAGTAACCATGATATTGCTTATCTAATTTGGTTACCTTTCTAAATAAATTAATTTGGTTAATTGCATGGATCCATTATCTAGATAAAATCTTTCACACTTTGATTATCCTACCTAGGAATCCTAAGAAATAAAGCAATGATAATAGCCCTTTATATTTGGATAGCCAATGCCAACCTTCCATTTTTGAATTGAGAGGAGGTTCAAAGATATCATCCTTTCAGTTCGGTATCACATTTGCATAATTATGTTTCAAAAAACAAAGAGAAACCATCAATATATATCATTTTTAGCAGTGTTTGAATATTTAATGCAGGTTTAAATGATGTAATTTTTCATGAATTCTCCTTCAATCATTCATTGAATTATATTTTGTTTTAATATTTACATTTAACACTTGATTTTTTTCACTATTCTCTTCTATCAGACTCTGTTCAACTTGGTTTTCTTCCTAGACATGTTGCAAAGTGGGCAGCCCCTCTTGTTGATCATGGGTTTTTAGAAATTTCAGCATTTGTATGTCCTAAAGATGCCCTTGAAGCTGCATTAGATGGAAATAATGAAAAGTACAATGCTTACTATTCATAACACAGGCATGCTTTTTTTATATTGAATTTTTTAATCATTTTTCTCTTGAAAGTGGTTCTACAGCTTTTTGATTTCACGTGATTTTCACTTGATGTTTCAGATCTTATTAAAGTGACAGGAAAGTTGTGCAATGCAGGGGCCAAAGTTCTCCGAAATATCAGGATTGCTTCAACCTGAACATTTCCCTGCTTTATGCTTATTTATTGCATCCATCCAACGGTGCCATGGCCTTTGGCGCCTGAAAGAGGTATCCACAAGGCCCTTCATAATGGTACCCTGCAAGGAATTAAATCTTATATTTCTTGAACGTTGAGCATTTCTGACTCATTTTTTTCTTCTTTGAACTTTCATTTTAAGCATACTTTTTATTGTGATAAACCATAATATGGTTTCCAGCTTTGCCATGACAATTTTTTAAAGCTCTCCATGTTGTAAATCTTTAAGTGTTTAAATCTGATATGTTCACATTTCAGCGAATATGACAACCAAAGTTTTCAAATAATGCTAATGGTTAGGGATAGTCGACAGTCTCATGAAAAGGGTAAAGAGCCATGTCACAAGTATTTCTGGAAGCTTTGTCTCAGCCTATGCTATGTGATGTCAGTTTCTTTTTTTCTTGTTTTAATTTGTGTTTTTATCTCTGTAGTAGTTTTTACTTGTTGGCAAAGCCTTTGGATACATGAATTAATAAGTTTTTCTTGAAAGGGATTTTGCATCTCAAATATCTGGTTAATTGCACTGTAACTTTTTATTTTGTTTGTGGGATCCAAAATATGTTTTTGTTTACGTTTTTCTTGTTTACTGTGCATCAATTAATTCCTTCCAAGTGGCTGTCAATATTTTTAAAATAAGGAATAATTAGAAGTTTGAAAGGCTCATATTTTGTTCTTCTTCTGCATTTTTTTTCATTGGTTGAAGATCCTTTGTATTAACATCTTTTGACTTTGTTCTAGACTTGGAGTTTGATTTTGTTGCGCTGTTAAATCTTGAAATTAGGTTATGTCTCAGTACAAGTGGCCAGAATTGTTAGAGACAGATTTTGTGTATGGTATGAATTACTAATCATTATACTTGAATTATTTAGATACTAAATTGAACGTTTTGGATAGTTAAGTGGTTTGTCCTGCTGCTATTTTCATGTACAAAGGTTCTTCCTCAGTTGGAACGTCAATGAACCCACAATTTTTAGCAGCATTTTCAGCCGCTGCTGGGAAAAAGTCATTTCAATTATCTGAGTCTGAAGAATCTGATCCAGAGGTAACTAAAAGTTTTTCTGAGGTCATGATTGTTGTTCTAACTAGTTGAAACTATTTGGCATGCTTATTTTCAGCAATTTATTTTCTTTGAAATACTCTTTGTATTTTCAGTGGGGATGCTGGAGCACTGATCATGAAGTAAGGAATCCTTCAATCAGGATTGTATTTCCAACCATTGAAAGAGTAAAAAGTAGCGCTCACGGCATTCAGCTTTCAAAATACTTGCTTGCCTTCTCAGAGGTAGAGTAGCCGATATCTTACGCTGCTAGCAATTAAACATCAGCTAATGTACTACAATATATAGAATACGATAAGTTTAATTCTGTTGACACTCTAAACTACTTAGATGCATCCCTAGTTTGATACCAGTAGGCTTGGCATTCTCGTCTGCTGCAGTAAATCTAGACACTGCCATGTTTCAACCTACTTATTCTTTGCAAGTGATGTAATATATTTTATCCAATGTCTCTGAGATCAATGACATGTAATCCCATAGTATCTGTAAAGGAGATATATGGAACACATTTTATTGGTTTAAAAATTCAAGCTGGGAGAATCTATTGATTACAATGAAATACTTTAGGATGAAAATATAAGACATGTAATAAGTGAGAAGAGGCTGCAATTCAATAAGCGATTAATTTCATATACAATTTGCTTAAATATTCATATTTTACATTTTCATTGAATATCAGGAGTTATTTAGTGGAATTTGACTCTATTATTTGGCCATATATGCTCCCATGATGATGCTTTTGCTATTATCTCAAATCATTTTTTCTTGAGATATCGGTCATTTTAGAACCACTCTTATCATATATATGCTTTTCTCGCAGAACACATGGCAGAGATTGAGAACTAGCGGTATCCTTCACGATGCAATCCCAAATCCTGCTCATAGAATTGGATATCCGATGCATGTTAAGGTATCACCATGATTCCTTTGACTCCTAACTTACAATGACTTCAATGAATTTCTTCGAACAGGTGGCCAGGCGGCGCTTCCAGTCTAAGACAAGCACCTCGGCGTTCGGTTGGATATATTGTGGTTCCCATAACTTCAGCTCGGCAGCCTGGGGACTCATGATTCCCCCTTCATCAGGGAAAGGCTCTGGAATCCTTAACAGCGTTTTTTCTGGTCCAAGATTACGCATATCCAATTATGAGCTAGGTATCATCTTGATCATTCCCCCGCCTAGTACGATGAAGGGATCTGTCGGCAATTTATGCAATCTTGATGATATAAAATTGCCATTTTTCATGCCTGCGCCGAGATACTGTGGAAGTGATCGGCCGGCGACGGCGACCGCCATGCGGGAGGCCGTGGCTGAGTGCCTCGTTTCTGGGCAAGTTTCTTTGATAGAGCAAGATGTTCAAGGGATGGATGAGGAGGGTATGGCTGATGAGGAAATAATGGGACCGTCCGAGTATGTTGCAGAAGAAAATGAGGATGACAAAATCTACGCGGAGACGCTTTGGAGCCAGGTTGATTCTTCTGATTGTTTTTGACATGGTTAATTCTACTGTGTCCCGATTTATTTTTGTTTATTTTTGTATGCCCAAATTTTGTCTTTTAATAAAATATAAATAGCCATTTTATTTATAATAATATCATTCAAATTCCAAAGAGGCACAACAAGATTTTTATGGGGAATTACATAGATGGCATTCAAAATGCACTTAAATTACATTAGATCATAAGACCCAATCTTTTATATTTGTAATAAGAGTTGATGAGGTCTACTAAATGATTAATTTCTAAATGAACTTAAATTACATTAGATTATAAGATCCAATTCTCTATATTTGTAATAAGAATTGACAAAGTTTATTAAATGATCAATTTCTAAATAAACTTAAATTACATTAGATCAAAAGATTCAATCCTTTATATTTGTAATAAGAGTTGACAAGGTCTGCTAAATGATCAACTTCTAAATGAATCAAGTTACATTAGATTATAAGATCCAATCTTCTATATTTGCAATAAGAGTTGATAAGGTCTACTAAATGATCAACTTCTGAATGAAATTAAATTACATTAGATCATAAGACTCAATCTTCTATATTCATAATGGAGTTGACAATGTTTGTTATGATATTAATTTTCTAAAAGAATTATAAATTATAATTTCGATTCTATTAGAAATAAGTAGAGTTGAAAGCCTATCCCAATGATGATAGGTTGATTGGAGATATTAACTGGAGGGATAATTATTATCAAAATATTTATGATATTATATTCAATATTTTCAAAATACCGAAATATAAATATAGATGATCATCTATTATTAAATTAATGAGAATCAAAACAATAAATTAAATGATTAAGAAGACATATATCCCGATGATGGTCGTGTTGATTAAAAATCTTAACTAGAGGGGATATTATCATTAAAAGATACTTGAGCTTTAAACTATTTCATTATAAAATTAAATTTCAACCTAGTAAATATCTAAAGTAAATGAAATTTATTATTTAAATATTTATAACAAATAATTCATTCATCCATCCACCATCATTTGTTGGGGATAACAGATTAAGAAAATTTTAGTTCACAAAGGAGCTAATATCAAGTTAAATAAATTACTATGTTCAAACTCAAATAATTTCATGCTAGTAAGGATGTGACCCGTGTCTTCTGTCCGTTTGGTTTGGCCAGTAGGCTCCACATATGATGCAATTACAACCGTAGTCCTCCGACGTGGTAAAACGACACTATTATATTATGATCAGCAGATGTTCTCCAAGATGGTTCAACCATTTGAGTTATGAATCATAAGATATATTTGAGATAAATCCTTTGATTAAGGACTTAATATTGTCTCTTTGGACAAACACCATCTACAAGGATTACTTGACGGCGTAACCATGATTCGATAGGGATTCATCGATTGGTCGACACCTCCTCTCGACTAAGAGATTAAAGATCACAACAACCGGATGACTAACTTGATTGGGTGTGTCATCATTCCCCCAACCATCCGCTTTAAGTTAAAACGATGAATTTTATAAATTTATAATTTTATACTCCACATGCTGCTACTATATGCTAAACAATTAGTGATCTAACAACTAGCCTTAATCGAAAGTTCTCTCTCAATATTGGGAGGGGTAATTAACTATAGGTGCTTGCACCTCTAAGAAACCTGGAACCAGATCTAAAGTCCTCATAAAATAGGGACAAAATCTTTGGGTATTGTCTTATCTACTATTTCACCTCCCTTCTGAAAAATTGACAAACAATAAATCATACTCTCTTCATCGAGAGGTCAGTGGCGAATTTTCAGAGCCCATAATATTTAAACACAAGTAATAGCTCTAGTATTCATATCTTTAACGACTTAAATATACATGATGTTAATTTCTTTCCTTTTTTAGAGCTCTCTAAAGCACTTCTCTTAGAACTTTATTATATACTTATTCTAAATCAAAGAATATTATATAGATCCTCCTTACTCTCTATACTTCTCAACAAATGTATGTCATCCATAAACTAGTTTTGAGAAAGTTTTGTATCACATTATAACTTATGCTCAATTATTTTCTCTCATAATTTTAATGTATGACACATTAACTTAATTATTCAATAATTTGCATACTCTTATGCATTCCCTTTTATTCTTAAAAGTAAATATCAATAAACTCTTTCTCCACTCATTTGATATCTTTTTAATCTTTAAAATAATATAAAAAATTTTAATAAGTCAAGAAATTCCTCAATCTCTTAAGCATTTTCATGCTTCTATTAGAATTTCATTAGGTCCTATTGTTTTTTCACAATTCAATTTCTTTAAAGCCTTTCCAACTTTAGTTTTACTAATGTGATGACATATACAAAAATCTCTATTTTTATTTAGAATTCTAACATCACTAAAGTCAATTGTATTCTCATAGCTTCCATTGAAAGTTTATTAAAATATCTCATCCACCTATGTTAAATATCTTATTTTAAAAAGTAATTTTTGATCTTGATCCTTAACGCACTTCACTTGAACTAAATTTTTACATCTCCTTTCTTCTCGTTTGGATAACTTATATATACATCTTTCACTCTCTTTAGATTCAATCTATTATATAGATTACTAAATACCAAGTTCCTTACAACACATTACTTATTTAGAATCCGCATAGGCAACTCTACATCTTTCTTAATTTTTTGAGCTTTTACATTTAAATATATTTTTACGATGTAATGTTTTCTTTTTGATCTTTTATCTCACATATTTCCTAATAAAGCTTGTTTCCTTTTGATTCTCTAAGCACATTTTTTGCAGCTTATTTAATATCACTTGTTATTTTTCTCACATAATATTAGCTTTTTAATGCACATCCTAAATGTTAAGATCATATAGTTTACTCTTAAAAATAATTTTAATTTTTTTTCAAGTACCTCCATCTGATCTTAGGATAATGAATTATTTTATTTTTTAACTTTCAATCTTTCACCTTAAAATTTAAAACTATTAATTGATCTCAAATACATAAATTTTCTCCCAAAATATCCTTATAATCTTTACAATCTAAACGATTGATATTCATTAAAAAAAAATCAATCTATATTTTAGTAGATTCATTCTTATAAGTGATAATATATTTTTTTTCTTAAATAAAATATTAATAATTATAAAATCATAAATCAAAGTAAAATTTAATATAGTTTTACATTCTTCATTAGTCACTCTAAATTCATAGCCATTATGATTGCTTCTAAAATCTATTATCATTTTACAATATGCCCATTTAGATATATTCTAATAAATACTTATTCTTAAAGAGACATCCTTTGTATTAATTATTCTAGGTCATTCAAATTTTTTTTAAACATACATCCAAACTTACTAGAGGAGCATAAACACTTATAGTATTAATAATCTTAGCATCATTAGTAATTTTTAAAGTTATAATTCTTCTATTTCTGATTTGATTAATTTTCACAATATTATTCTTTAAATTATAAAACCTATATTATTTCTAGTACGACTCTTATATGAATATCAAAGTTTATAACCTAAATTATTAATCTCCTTGGCCTTTTTTCTAAGCCATTTATTTTCTTGAATACATAAAATATTTATTTTTCTATAAATAATAATATCTATTAATTCTATTAATTAACTTGTAAAAGTATATATATTACGAATTTCTATTTGAATGCTAGTTTTATAGACTTGCTTCTTTGCTTGAATCAGTCCATAATATAGGAATTCTTGTTTATTTAATACTACACGTAGGTGCTGATACGTCAGTCTTTACACACTTTTCATTATATTTAGGTCATATAGCTCCTCACTTCTAAGTAATATCCTAGTCTTGAGACAGTGTATTAAAGGATTAATGTCAAAATTTTTTATAAGTTTTATGTTAACTATCGACTACTTACTGCAATCCTTCATTTTTTTTGATCCAAGAATGGCAATGTTTTTCTAGTTATCTCCTTAAATTAAAAAAATTAAATTTTTTTATTAATATTAAAAATAGTTAGTTTTTCAAAAACCAACCTTGCTCAACGGATCAACTCTAGTTCTATGTATAAGCTTTCTTGGACCTAGACCAAATCAGTCAAAGAATCAATTCAGGGCTGATTTGGTTGGACTACTTAGTCTAATCCAATTTGATTTTTAAAACATAAGTTGGTGGAAAATAAAGGTGATGGAATTGATCATAAACACCATGGTTGTCTACAAATAATTAATTTGAAAGAAAATATTGAGTAAATTAATTCATGTCATCTTATAAAAGTTTTCATTATCTAATTATTAATGAGCCAAATTTTGATACATATAATATATATTAAGGCTTATGAGATCAATATCTTTGTCTTATATTATGGTGGCAAATTAATGTTAATGTGATAGAGGTAAAATAATTATAAAAATTTATTTAAAGGCATATTTTAACTTTTCATATTTATTACTAGAACATTATAAGAAAAGTTATAGTATTCTAAACCATGAATTGCCCACAATAATTATATGAAATTTGATGCAAATTTTATTTTTTTATTCATACTTAATAATGGTAGCCGATCGTATCATAATTTCATACATTGTAAATCAAGAATTAGGGACTTATAATCAAGTTTGGGAGTTACAAAATTTAGAGAGATCAACAGTTGAGTTACAAAATATTTTATAATAATAACAAAAAGAAGCTTATATTCCACTTTGTAATGTATATGTGATAAAATCTCTTCAATATTTTAATTAAGTGCCCATACAAAATAATTTTAATTAAGTGCCCATACAAAAAGTAATTGATTTAATAAATGTAGGCTTGCAATCTCTATGATATTAAATATGAAATTTTTTTGTTATATGTTTATCATTATCATTATCATTATCATTGATATTATTATATTATGACCCGAATTTTAAATATGAATTTTTTTTATAAGCTGCTCACTCTATGATAAACTAGGGGTGTATATCTATTGTAAAAAATTTATGACAATGGTTCTTAATGCAGCTTTGTAAGACAAATCCACAAAAGTGTGCAACATTTGATCATAAATATATGACAACAATTTTATTTTAAAGAAAAAAATGAGTGAAGATTGTCATCTATTAATAAAGAGCAAATTATTTAAAATTATTATTTAACTATGTTGACCTCACTTTTGGAGTGAGGATTAATATACTTCATCTTAAATCTAGGAACCTTCTAGACACTTAGATTTCCTTCGTATTAGGATACTTCTAGTGATGAAGAAAACACTAAATTTAAGTTTAGAGACTCAGAGGGCATAACCTTAGACTTAGACTCCACCTTAGGACAAATAGGTTTCATCTATCCTATGGCCTAAACCAAAACTTATACCTATTCACTCATCCAAACTTAAGCTCATGTAAATGGAGATAAACCAACCTCAAATCTATTGAATTAATTTTAATTGAATTTAATTTTTTAATCCAAGCTTCAAACAAAATTAACTTGGATCTTAACCCAAGTTAACTCCACCATAATCCCATGACTTAATTCAAACCAATTCAAGCGAATTAAGTCCAATTTGATTTTCTCAATCACTTCAACTATTGATTCGATCATTTCAAGCTGGCCCAACACTTGCAATCAAGCCAATTGAACCAAAGGAAGGGGATAAACTGAAGTTAACCTATTTGACCTAAAGGGTTCAAATGAGCCAAAACTTAATTAAGCCCAAATCAATTGCAATCAAAGCCACCAATCAACTTCAAATTTATTATTGAACACATCACAACCATCCATAACCCCAATTGATCCAAGTTGGCTTGACCAAGTCATTTGACCCAAAATGACCTAAAACGGGGTAATTAAACCAAACTCCAATTAAACTACCATTAGGTCAAACCAAGCCATCCAATCCCTTCATTAATGATTGTAGGTCATTATTGAACACTCCACTTTAATCAATTGAACCTAATCAAGCCAATTGGATCCCTTAACCCAAGTTGACCCAAATTTACCTAAAGGGTCAAATTGAACCAAATCAAATCTTGGATCCAGTTGGTTGAAACCAGTACTTCTAACTAATAACCAATTCAATATTAAACATAATCCAACCTTCAATTGAACCTAATTTGGTCAACCTAACCCAATTATCCAACTTAGCCCAATTTGACCTAAATGGTCAAATTGAACCAAATCATTCCATAATCCAAATTAATATAAATCAACCATTCTAATCAATCACCAATGATCAATTAAACATAGACCTAACCCATGCTCAAGCCAATTTGGACAATTTGGTCTAATTAGTCAACATGACCCATTTGACCCAAATTGAATCATATGAGCTAAATCCAATCTAACCCAATTGAATCAAACCAATTGTACTCATTCATTCTAAATGATTGTTGACCTCACGTTTGGAGCGAGCTCTCGACTTTCTCATCATAGGTCTAGGACTTATAGACATTAAGAGTTTCTTAGTCTTAAGACACTTGTAGTATTAGGTGAACACTTAACCTAACCCTAGGGACTTAGAAGAGTTAACCATAGGAATAGGTTGTGCCTTAGGGATTTAGGAGGCTTGCCTACCCTATAGCCCAAACCCAATCCTTGCTTCCTTCTTTCAAATTCCAAATTCAAATTTAAATTCTAAAATCAAATCCAACTATCCAATGATTGAATTCCATTACTAAATTCAAACTCTGAATTCTTTCTTAAGCCCTTTAATTTTATTTTATGGACTTAGCCTTAACCAAATCCAAATTAACCCCAATCCAATTGATTTTATCAAATCAAATTCCAAATCATGAATCAATTCCAAACTCTAAATGATTGAAACCCATGATTAAGTCCAAATTCCAAAATCTTTTCCCAAGCCATATGAACCACCTTCATATGCTTAGCCAAAACTCCTTCAAACCAACTCGAGATTGGTTGATTTCTTTATAAATCAATCATTCCTTCATTTATATTTACAAATATAAATGAAATCTAAATTCAAACCATTCAAATCAAATCAAAACAAATCAAACAAAATCAAGACCCTTCTTAAGCCATATGGACCCACCTCCATAAGCCTAATCAAATCCTGGTCCAAATCAACCCAAACATGATTGATTCCTTTATAAATCAATCATTCCTTTATTTATACTCATAAATATAAATGAAACCCACCCTCCAATGACCAAAAATAAATCAAACTAAATCAAAACCCAAGTTAGCCCTTTTGGCCTACATCCTTAAGCTTAATCAAATTTGCTTCCAAATCATTCCAAACTCAAGTGATTTTCTTATAACCTATTTATATCTTTATTTATATTCACAAATATAAATGAAGTATAAATTCAAATGACCAAAACCAAACTCAAATCAAACCAAATTCTCAATTTTAGCCCTTTTAGACAAACTTTTGAACTTGGCTAAATGACATCTAAATCAACTCAAAACTCATGAATTTCTTTACGATTCAATCATTCCTTCAATCATTAATCCAAATATAAACATAAACCACTATTATCAAACCAAATCCAATTCAACTAAAATCAAACCAAGTTAACCCTTATGACTTGAAATTGTCATATGCACCAAAACCTATTTGGCTCCAAACCAATTATAATTGGATTTATATTTCAATCCCAAGCTCATATGTGAGTTCAACAAAACTTGAATCAAACTTTGATCAAGCCAATTGACCCATTTAGGCTCACTTGATCTAAAGTGACCTAAAAGACCCTTTTTGAGCCAAGTTCTAATCCAACCTAATTTGGATTGAGCTAATCCATCTAAACCTCAATCATGGTCAACAATCATCATGGGGTGATCAACCACCTTGAATTGGGTCAAACCAAGTCAAACCTAGCCTTTGACCAAGTCAATATTTAGCCCAAATGAAACCCAAACTAGCCAAAATCCATCATATGTCAAATTGATTGAAACCATTGATCTAAACTCATTCATAATCAATGATTAAACACGACCAAACCATCAATTGGACCAAACCAAGCCTAATTGGCCACTTGACCCAAGTTGATCCAAATTAGCCTAAAAAGTAAAAATGGGTCAAATCATGATTTAACCCAAATTGATTGCAACCAATAGCTCAAGTTTATTCCAAATCACTTATTGAACTTGATCAAAGCCATGATTGAGCCCAAGTTGACCAATTAGTCAACTTGACCCATCTTAGCCCAAATTGACCAAAATTCAAATTAGTTCCAAATTAAACTAAACCAAAGCCTACAATCATTTTCAATCAACCAATTGAACTTGACTCAATACCTAACCTAGCCCAATTTGATCAAATTGGTCAACTTGACCAATTTGACCCTTTTGAATCCGAATGAGTCAAAACCAAATCTTGGCCAAACCAATTGAAATTAATTGAACAAAAACATCCCAAATCATCATATGAACCAAACCCAAGCCTTGGTTTGACCCAATTTGATCAATTGGTCAACCTAACCCAACCTAGCCCAAATGAACCCATTTTTATCAAATGAAGCCCAATCACTCCAAAACAACTTATAGGACCCCAGGACTTAGTCAAACCCGACCCAAACATGTCCTAATTCATTCCCAAATCATCCCAAAAGCCAAGTGGGACCCATGAAGGGGATTAACAATCAAACTATGGGATTTAAACCTTAAAACAATGGATCCAAGCCAAGTCAACTTTCCCATTCGCATGGCAGCCCATTTTCACTCAAAAGAGCCTTCCCATGACCCACCTAGCCCACCTAACCCACCCTAGGTCGACCAAGGACCTTTGGGAGGTGAGTTGACTCACCTCTAACCCAAATCGAGCACCCAATGGATCCAAACTCTTGCTACCTTGGCACAATGGATCCATGGTAGCCTCTCATCATTCCTCCCTTCCCTGGTATGCCACCTCGACTTGATGGAGATAAGTTCGGTGGCTGGACGACAGAGAATCAGTGATAATCATGTGCACACCACCGTCCATCCATGATGGGAAATTGAGGGGCATACCCCCTTAATTCGAGTACAATTTCGCACACACTTGCATTGTGAGCCTTGAGAAGCCATTTTCAAAATCCCACATAGTGATTCCAAGCATTCCCGAGTGCTCCAAAATCCAGATTTCCCATTCTCGTGCAAAGCTGAAATAGGGGAGGGCAATCTTGATCAATACTCTCTCTCCACTAAAGCAAATCCAAATTTCTCTTAGCCACACAATCAACACACTTCGATGAGCACAACCGAACAAATTCCCAAGCTCCCAAGTTGTCAGAGGTGTGAGTTCGATCAGAGCCAAAGCCTTCGTGTGTGTGGATTAGTCAATCGAACCTTCCACACCAAATCAAGCTCGAAGCTCTTCAACAGGGCCTCTCCTCAACTAGGCGAAACTACCTTCGGCGTTGCATTGCTAGATATTAACTCCGGTGAGGTTTCTCAAACCGAGCCTTGTATGAAAAAGTGCGTTAATCCTTTGTGAAGTAAATTAGAATTTCATGAAAAATTGACCGTTGGATGTGTGTGTCTTCCTTCCCCGAAGGTGTGGGAAGAATTTGGAGATAATCTGAGCTTGGGTGAGCTCGGATTGAGTGAGGGAAGACGGACGACATCCATCTTTCATCGTTCACGAACGAGATAGATCATGAGCCGTCCATTCTACGTGATTGGGATGAACGACTCTGATCAAATCCCGCGGTAGAGCCTTCGATTCCTTTCCTAATTTGCGGATCGAATCGTGACCGTCTGATCTTAGATCGGGCGGTCTACAAAGAAAACACGTTCGCCGCCGTCTGAGTCAACGCACGGATGTGGCTACTTAAATAACCAATCCCGTCGCACAACGTGAAAAGCGCATTGTGTCAGCCGCCACATGGTCTGATGGGATTAAGGCTTTAATTAGGGCTAATTAATTAGTTTTCAATCCTGAAACTTCCTAAAATCATAACTTATTGTAGAAAAATTTAAAAAATACAAACTTAGGCTCATTTTGAAGATATTTTAGAGTAGAATCTAGAAAAATTATAATTAATTGATTTTAAACAGTGATTTTAACTTAATTAAGAGTTTATCAAAAATTTAATTAACTTAATTACACCTTAATTAAGCACTCGATTAATCTCAAAGTTTATGTGGATTCTTAGGGGGATGACCTCTGCCTCCCTTATTTTTTAGGGATTTTATTGATTGCTTAGTTAGGAAAATCACTTGATTAAGCTCTAAACACTCTCTTAATCTAATTAATTATAATTAATGAATGAACAATAACTTGATTAATCATTTAAACATAATTACCTCTCTTGAACAGTAAGATAACTTAGGAGTGTGATTGGGGATAGTTTTCCTAATCCATTTCCTGAGTCTTCTTTATCTTTAAAAATCAAATTAATTAATGATTAATGGAATGATTAATTGATTAATTAAGTGATTAATCTTCAAAATAAGGAAATCCAAATCTAATTAAATTTAAAAAATGATTTAGGGATTAGGATTGGGGCCTTGCCTTTGATCATTTCCCCTAAGTCAATTTCATCATTCAAATTAAAACATAACCAAAGTGTTTAATTAATTATTTGAAGGCTTAATGAAATTAAAATTAAAAAATCAATTCATCCACACCTAAGCAACCCTTAATTGATCTTGGATAGCTCCTTATGTATTTAATAAGCCAAGGTGAGAAATAATGAAATTATGGTTAGCTCAAATGTGTGAGAAAATCATAAAAGTAATTAAGTGAGATCCCTTAAGCTTAATTATCTATTAATCAAAAGCCAGTTGCATTAGGCCCCTTTCATTTCTTAGGAGCATTGCAAATATACTTTTCATATGGTTGCATATCATATTGGCTTATTATTAATTAGTTAATTAACTTAAGGTGATATATGTAAGGGTTAATTAATTCATTTAATTCATACCTTAACCTAATTAAAATATAAAATCAACTTAAATATTCTTCATTAAATAAAATTAATTCACACATGGGGAATTGGGCTAGGATTAACAAACCTCTCTCATATTTCCTAAATCAAATCAAACTCAAAGTTAAAAATATCTTTAAAAAATTTTAGTTTATTTTAAATGGCCTTATTTAATATGATAGTCCTTAGGAATTAATTGGGGTGAATGAAATCATGTGCTTACATTCTTTTATTTCTTTCCAATCATGCTAAATATTGCTCGTCATATGAAATTTTGCATTAATTTCTTTTAAAATTAATTAAATGAAATGTTCTCTTTTATGCTAAATTGCATGTGCTGACTTAAATTAAAAATATGAGTGACTATTATCACTATTAAATCAAAAGCTATTTTCAAAACCTACAAATCAATTATTATAAATGAAGTAATGTTAATTACAAATATCTATAAGCTTGCATGTGATATAGTATAAGATATGTAATATGTTCTCTTTCCCTATCTTAACATGGATTCACATAGGATTTACAAGTGTATAGTTCATTTGAAAATAACACAACATTTGCCTAAAATCTATTCCTGTGCATCTTCATGTTAAAACTTAGGAAGAATTTCATATCACATATATAAATCACATAATCAAATCAAATATAATTTCTTGCATGATTCCCTATTCATGTGGTTCTTTTTGTACATTCATATGTATTTGAGAAAAGTGATATATTAGTCTGGATATCCCGGGGCTTCAAGGCTTTAAGTAGCCCTAAGTAGGTCTTGTACCTTATGCCCCTGATGTAGAAAATAATGATGCCGTACTCACTTAAAACTCTTATACATATGCATGTATGATGTAGCCAATGAATAAAGAATCATAAATCAAATAAATAAAGTACAACCTTTTGCATGGATTTTTTTACCCTTACAGTTATTCATACATTTACATATATCTAAGAAAAGTGATATATTAGTCTGGACATCCCGGGGCTACGAGGCTTTGAGTAGGTCAAAGTAGGTCTTGTACCTTACGCCCTTGGTGTAGAAAATAATGGTGTCGTACTCACTTAAAACTTTTATATATGGGGATGTGTATTTAGCTAATGGATGAAAAATCCCTCTTTTCGATATAATAAAGACATGCATTCATAATTTAATATTAAAAAAAAATGAAATATTTAATTCCAAATACATTTCTTTGAATTCATCATCAAAATGTGGTAAGATTTACATTACATGTATAAGTATGTTTAGGATTATTCATATGCATGATATACATGATGGAAAAAAAATAAATGAATGTGTGTTATGTGAGAGTAATCCATTCTAATTAATCTTAAGATGCCTTTCTTATTGAATAAGGTTAGAGTGAACCTAAACTTAGGGTTAATTAAAACACATAATAAGCCATTCATTAAAAAAACTAAGCTAATTAATTTACCTTAGAAATGACTTAAGGTAGGGATAAAAGAGAGATTCCCTCTCTTTCTTCTCTTTATAACACTTAGTTACTAAGTGTAGGCTATATAAAATAAAAGAAAATACTAAGTAAAATTTTCAAAACAATTAAACCACTTAAAGAGAAATCAACCATTTTATAAATTAAATCCCTCACACTTAGCAAATTATAACCCCAAAGCTTAGTTAGAACAGGCCACACAAGTCTTAACACATGCACATTAGATTAAGTCACTATTTCTAGCTTTATGTTAGAACTGTGCATGGTTTGGTGTATGTTTGGTTTTGTGATGTATTATTTTAGACTGGATGTTAGGGTGTATGTGCGTAGTCTGGTTGTTAGGCGATATTAGCCTAATCATGTTTTATGTAGGGGGTCATGCTTAAGGGGCCGCTGTAATAAAAATGTCAATGCTTTTTGCTATGTTGGTTGCTTAGCCCCTAAGCATAGCCCAAGTTAGGACAGGTGGAATTGGTTACCCATGTGTGGGGTGCTAAGTCCAAATTATTCATATAATTGCTTAGGTTGTATGGTGTGTTTAGCTAACACTTATTTTACATGTGTAGCTAGATTTACTTTCCTTCTCTCTTAATGTAATTTTTTGCATTAGGATTAGGATAAGTGGTATGGGAGATTAGGATGAACATTTGAGATAAGACCAAGTCTAATACACCATGTGATACTTTTGAAGCAAACAACATCCCAATCAAACCGAGAGAAAGAAATAAATGGAACAAATCAAAATGAAGAAATGAAAGATAAAGAGTGAAGAATGGAGAATGAAGAATGAAGACCCCCCCCATAACACTTATCATTTTATAATTGTAATTATTATTTCACTATACCAGGATGTATAAGGGTAGAGCTTGACTACCCATATTTATTTTCAGGTTGTACGACTGTACCTGTCCGCATTAGCCTCTTATTCTTTTATAAACATTTTATAGAATTGTTTGATATTTTGTTTAGCTTGTGCATTATCAATAACATGTCTTTTCATAGTTTCTTTATGATTGGTGATTACTGTGTGACATGGATGCGATTCGGCTCTTGGGATGAAAAAATAAATTTTCTACCCCACTAACAACTCATAACTAAAATTTTTAAATAACTCATAACCTCACATAAAAGCCTAGAAATTAAATCAAGATAATAAAAATTTTAGCATCCCACTTAGCTGGATGATTGTATGTATAATATCATGCATGTCATATTCTTTCACTTTTATTAAGTGAGGGCTTCCATCTGCGCTAGAGAATAATGGCTTAACCTGTAAGAGCCTTTGATAGAAAGGCACCTCTTTCTCTTTTGATTTTTCCCATAATCAATTTCTCATGCATTTAGGCATACAAAATCCTATAACCTTTGTCAAAATAAAAAGTCCAAAAATTAAATAAAACTTGACAAAATTTGCATTAGATTTAAGTCATTATTCATTACCTTCCTAATCTAGTCTCTTAGGGAGTGGGTTTAAGGACTTAGTTTCTCTTTTAAATAAATAATAACTTAACCATCTTGCAAAGCATATAACATGCCCACATAGATTTAAAGCATATGAGGAGTTAGCTGGCTGCCACTCCATGCAGTAATAAGTCCAGCACTCGGGTGGCTTACCCTCTCTTATGGAGGTAAACCATATACCCACTTTCTCCATAGATTTAGGTTATGCTTTGGCCCTCACCAAAGCTCCATAGATTTAGGATCTGAGGTTGTTGTTTCTCTTTGTGGGCTACAAGCATAAATCCTTACCTCTTAGGTATTTCTACAATCTTGTATTTTGGAATCATAAGTCCTAGATTTCTAATAAAAATTCAACTCAAACAAATAAATCTTCTCAAAATTCAAATACATAAAGCCCAACCATAAGATAGATTGGAGTGCTCACTAGGTTTCTTAGAATCATGAGTATTCCATACTCATCTCCTTTGGTTTCGATAATAACTCTCCCATTTTGATCTCTCCCATTTGATTTTATAAAATACAACCAATCCTTTGATAGTCTTATCTTTGAATTCTTTGGAGACAACAATCGCCTACTTTTATTGAGAGTATTCTTAAGGGATTCATTTTTCCTAAGATGTAATTAACTATGGAGGCTTGCCTCCATAGAGAACTTAACAATCTTGATTTAAATAAACCCTGCTTTTATTTTTCATTTAAAGTAGGGGAAAAATCTTTGGTATATTCGAAGACCCATCATGCCTTAGGGGTACTTATTAGGTGATTAGGTCCATTATAGGATAGTAACTTATATCTCTCGAGATAGTATACTATTCCTTAATGTAGTACCTGACCACCCTAATAAGTACATTCTCAGATCTGTATGGCGTCCCCTCACATATACACAACACACAAAACACATAAACTAAAAATAAATACCACAGATTTTTCTGGCGACTCCGTTGGGGATGGTTCCTCTCTCCATCTTTCCTTTCGTTGGCACATAACTTATTGCATTCTTAAGCAAAGTTAGCCAACATCCTTTAGGTTTTAGGACCCCACTCTGTGTAGGTCTTGAAACCCCTATTGGGTTCCCCAATAGGTGAGAACAAAAATTGATCAATGAAAGGGGAGATAATAAAAATTTAGAACATCCTCACCATTAACTTGGTGAGGCAAGGTTCATCATAAAATTTAAAGCAAATAATTTCTTTCACAAAATGACACTTTCCAAAAGTACCTTTCAAGAAACTCACAAAATCACAAAATCACAAAATCAAAACCCCTCCATTTAACGATCCCTGTGATTGCTACATGGAGGTTCTTTTCAAAAGAACATTCTTGAAAAATAACCATGCCCATTCAACTTACTCAAAATTATTGAATGAGGAATCCATTTTTTTTTAAAATAAATTGAAACTTCATCTAACAAATTTCACATATGTTGGAGTTGAAGCTTCCCTCTTTGCAAGAGAAAATCATGCCATGTGTGATTCCCACTTAACATATCCAAACTAGTTAAGTGAAATCTCTTTTTAAACCAAATACAAATTTGACCTTCACCTAACATACTCAATTTGTTAAGTGGGGGTCTTATTTTCAAAACATAAATTTGACCTCCACTTAACAATTTCAATTTATTAAGTGGTGGTCTCATTTTCAAAACATAAAATTTGGCCTTCACCTAACATACTCAATTTGTTAAGTGGGGGTCTTATTTTCAAAACATAAATTTGGTCTCCACTTAAAAAATTCAATTTGTTAAGTGGGGGTCTCATTTTCAAAACATAAAATTTGATTTTCACCTAACATACTAAATTTGTTAAGTGGGGGTCTTATTTTCGAAACATAAATTTGACCTTCACTTAACAATTTAAATTTGTTAAGTAGGGGTCTCATTTTGAAATTATAAAATTTGACCTTCACCTAACATATTCAATTTGTTAAGTGGGGGTCTTATTTCCAAAACATAAATTTCACTTTCACTTAACAATTTAAATTTGTTAAGTGGGGGGTCTCATTTTCAAAACATAAAATTGACTTTCACTTCACAATTTGAATCTATTAAGTGGGGGTCTTAATTCCAATACATAAATTTGACTTTCACTTAACAATTTCAATTTGTTAAAGTGGAGGGTCTCATTTTAAAATATAAAATTGACTTTCACTTAACAATTTCAATTTGTTAAGTGGGGGCCTCATTTCCAAAAATATTAAATTTGACTTTTGCTTAACATATTCAATTTAGTAAGTGAGGGTCTCATTTTCAAATAAAAAAAAACATACATTTAGGCTTTCACTTAGCATATCCAATATTGCTAAGTAAGAGTCTCATTTTTAAAGCATATATTTGGTTCTACTTAACACATCAAATTTGTCAAGTAAGAATCATATAATCATGTCATATTAGATTCCCACCTAACATACCAAATTTGTTAAGTGAGAATCTCATTCTCAAGTCATATCATACTTTGATTTCCACTTAACACACCAAATTGTTAAATGGGAGTCCCATTTTCAAAAACATATTAAACACATTTAGGCTTTCACTTAACATGCCAAATTTGTTGAGTGAGGGTCTCTTTTCAACACACGTTTGATCCCTATTTTAACATGCCAAATTTGTTAAATAAGGATCCAATTTCTCATATCAACCACATCTGAGCTTTCACTTAACAAACCAAATTTGTTAAGTGAGAGTCTCATTTTCAAAAGAAAACAAATATATCTCAAACACATTTGGCACTTTCACTTAACATACCAAATTTGTTAAGTGGGACTCCCATATTCAAAAAAGAGTAAATCTATCTCACAATCACATTTGGCTCTCACTTAACATACTAAATTTGTAAAGTTAAAGTCTCATCTTCAAGCACCAATCAAACGCATATGGCCTCTATTTAACATACCAAATTTGTTAAGTAAGAAGCCCCATTTTTTAAATCAAAGTATCACATAATCAAATCTTCACAAGCAAAAATATTTCAAACACACAATCACAAACTCTTCTTAGCATACCCAAATTTGCTAAGTAGTGGTTCTTTCAAACTATCCATATTTTCAAACAAGAAACATAGAATGCAAAGAATCTCCAAAAAAGAAAGAAATCTCTCCTCAAAATTTTGAACCCCGCCAAACCTACCTAAATTCGTTGAGTATGGGTTCTAAAATCAAATGGCAAAAGACTCTCCTACAAAACATCCAAATCTCTCCAAAGAACCCCACTTAACATATTTGAATTGTTAAGTGTGGATTCAAAACTCCAAACTTCTGTTACTTTCTTGGAGCAAATATCAAGGTAGAAATCTGATATAAGGTATATTTCAACATATGTAGACATACAGCTCAGATCAGTCAGTATAGTCTTCATAATCAAGACACATGGCCTCTCAAAAGTTTGTTTTACCTTTATGTTCGGATTTGATTTGGCCTTGGATCAGGCTAGCCTCCCTCAGACTAACTCCACCCATCTATTATTCTTTGGCTGAGGATTTGAGGGTGCCCACATTACTTGTGAGGGGGCGACCCTCACCACTATTAGCCGGGATGAGGTGGTTGAGCAAAAGCCAGTCATCCTCATCGACCTGCCTTCTAACACTGAGTATCCTCCTTGAATAGGAAGGCGGTCGAGGTTCTGCCAGTCAGTCCAGTTCCCCCTCAGTTAGTTGCTCCCACAATAGTTCGGGTGCTTGATAGCACCTCCTCGATGGTCCCTTCTAAGGGGAAGGCTAACCTGACTTCAGAGATAGTCCCTACCTTCGAGGTAGGATTTAGCTCTCACACCGCCTTACTCAGTCGCACACAGCGCCGAACACACCGACATAATAAGAGTTTCAAGATCAAGAGGCACCATGAGCGTGTCGCCTGAGAGATAGATGCCGCACCCCACATTACAGAGGAGGGTTCTCCCCATGCGGTTTCTCCATTTCTGACTAGCAATCAGCTCCACCCCTTTTCGGCATCAGACAGAGAGGAAGAATACTAGAGGATAGCTGCATTACCTTCACCTCCTACATACCATGAGGTTTTGGCTAGGGATAGGAGGTAGTCCTATGCCTGCCTGCATGGCCCAGCAGTGGGGCATGCGCTCAAAGTCCGCACATTATTTGACTTGAGGTTGATCATCCTTAGAGCTACATAATTCATCAGAGTAGGCCCTGAGGCCGAAAGGGATGGAGGAGCAAGGCCATTGGCCTCCACTCTAGATTTGTTGTCGCCACTGTACAGTGACATAGTGTTGATGGGTACCACCAGTCGTAGGGGGAAAGCCCCGATGAGGGTACAACAGGTGTTGTCTCCACCACACCGATCCACTCCTCAACCACCATCACCAGTTTAGGTCCTGCTATCCACGGTTCCTCCAAAGGAATAGAAGACAACATCCATGGAGAAGAAAGCCCCTTGGTGATCCGGCTACGACCATAGGATCCCACTTCATCTACTCCACCGATTGAGGTGAGGTCGAGTTCACCTACTCTACCTCCTACTTCAGTCTTGGTGAAGGAGTGGTGACCCCGCAATGTGTGGTCTCACCACCACCACCACCATCAAAGCCAAAGCCAATGAGTGCTTGTAGAGGGGATAGGGACAGCCAGCCCCGTGGATCTCCCAGGGACACTACTCCACCCATGAGCAATCACGAGCATATCTCGCCAAAGATGACCCTCCAAGAGCCAAAGACTCCAAAGGTGGCGGGTGTTAGGTGCATTTTTGTTATTGAGCACAACCCCTCTACAGGTCAAAAGAGCGTATTTGTATCGGCACGGTTAGACTGCTACCTAGATGATATTTTAGCACAGTACTTCACAAAGAAGAGAGAACTTCTAAGAAGTGACTGGCCAGATTGTGAGGAGGGGAAGGTCAATTTTGATCTAGATGGGGATGATCTTCTTGAGCATTCGGTAGAAGTTCACATGGTCGATACTAGGAGTTCCCTTTAGAGAGATCAACACATTCACGAAGGTATTGTAGTTGAAGAGGATGATGCC
Source organism: Cymbidium sinense (assembly GCA_021442155.1). NCBI lineage: Eukaryota > Viridiplantae > Streptophyta > Magnoliopsida > Asparagales > Orchidaceae > Cymbidium > Cymbidium sinense. The sequence continues at coordinate 86,008,442 of CM038228.1, forward strand.
TTCCATTCAACTCAGCACCTCCTCCATCATCTTAGGCTGAGGGATGATCATATTGACCAAATGGAGAAGAATATTGAAGAGTTGATGGTAGTGGTGTCAACATTGCAGAATTCAGCTCCTGTTTCACAACCTTCTTTAGTAGTAGCTGACAGAGCAGAGTTGGCACACACTTTAGATCATCCTAGTTGCATTCTTACATAGGGAGGCAGTGGTAGCTTGCATAGGAAGGTGGTGGATAGCACCTCCATGCATGAGAAAGAAATTAAACACATGGTGGAGAAACAGGTAAGGGATGCATTGGCGCAAGCCCGGTGTGGCTCATATGTTCCAAAGGGTAGACCCTACCCAGAGGAATTAAGAAATATAATCAAGCCATTGAAGGCCCCATTTCTTTGGACTACTTAAATAGGATTAAGTCCATGTGACCCCTGTTTAATAGTTAAAGTGCTGTGGATTAGGATCAAGCATTTCAAGCCTCTTCTACTCGGCATAACTTTTGAGGATTGGATCATGTCTTTAAAGACCCCTCTCCTCTTTTCAGCTTACTAGGATGGATCATGCCCTTAACGGTCCCATATTATTAGCTAAACACATGGATCACTACTATTCTCAAGTAAAAGTAAGTCCCCTAAAGGCATCTTCCTTGAGCATAGTGATTGCATTAGGGTTAGAACATTCTTTGGGACTACTCATAATAGCATTCCTCTTCATCCTAGAACTTAATGAAAGTTAAGTTTCTAGGAATGAATCACACTCCAAAGCAAAGATAGGAATACGTGTACCTATCTTTCACAATCAAAATCAAAAGCATATTCTAAGTCAAAAAAAATCAAAATCATGAATTGGAACCTTAAGTTTATACTTATTTGTTGAATATGTGCAAGTATTCGAATTAATCCACTACACATATTGGGGTCCATTTGTTGACCTCATTTTGGAAAATATCATTTTAGCAATGAGAAGATCTCAAGTTCAAATAGGGATATCCTAATTCACTATTCAAGTCACTATGCTTAGTGACTTAGAAAATGTATTTTGAGCTAAGTCCAATTTACTTGGTTTAATGTAAAATCTAGTCAAATATCCAACACAAATTAAATCAAGTAAAATAATGAAAATAAGATGAAAATTCAAAGTCAAACCTAAAGTCAACTCTAGTCAACCTAGAATTGACTTAAGTGGGTCCACTTGGTCAAAAAGTCAACCCACCAAAATTTGACTAAATTAAATCACCAAAAATATTTCAGATTATCAAATGAATATGTGAGATCACAATGACAAAGAAATTTGAGTCCATGGAGGCCTAGATTAGGTAAATTAAATTTCTTAAATCAAAATAACCTAAATAAGCTACATTAAACTCAAATCCAAGAAAAATCAAAATAAATCTAAATTGATTGTCCTAAATCATATGGGGATGGTGATGGGACATAACCCAACTCCCTATTGGGTGTAGTTGGGTGGGTCATTTGACCCATAAGAAATTATGTTTAATTCACTAAACCTAATTTGGGTTAACTAAGTTAAGCAAGACAAAAGAAATAAGGAAATATCAAACCACTTCCAACCAAATCACATGGAATGGGAGTGACACTTCCTTAAACCATTCTAATGAAGGTTTACATCCCTAATCAAGCTTTTCTTGCATCATTGCATTATTGTATAAAATCCAAATAAGGAAAACCAATGCAAGCAAAGGAATTGAAGAAGTCAAATTCCTTCTTCCTTCTTCCCACCTCTTCACATTGGACAGCTATGGGATGGAAAAGGAGAGCATTAGCTAGCTTCCAAGGTCCTCCATCACCAAAACCGACCAAGGAATAGCCAAGGAGGAGCTTAAAGGCTCTCAACCATATAGGAAAAAAAAAGAGACTTCCCTAAAGAGAATTGAACATACACACACCTTCACACATCAAAATCGAAGCTAAACGAAAGTTCCCCTCCCCCCAAGAGTCCTTACCATTACAAACCATCAAAGCCCAAAAAGAGCACTCAAGGGTTGTTCTAGAGAGCAAGCCATAAGGAATTAACTCGATTCCTTTGGCAAGAAAGTTCGACTTAAGCATTTGAAGCTCTAGGATCAATTTCAAGGCCAATCGTCCAACGAATTGAGGTATGCCATTGTGGACTTTGAGCTTTTCCTTAAAGAATTCCGTTGTGGTCAGTTTAATAGGAAACATGATCTTCAATAAGATCAAATGTATAGAAACATAAGATATTCATCCATGATCACGTAGCAATTGAAATCACTTGATTTGTGCTATGGATCGATCACAATTAGCAAAATACTATGGACGGTCCTCAGCTCCTACAGAGGTTGGGGGAGACGAAATCAGGATAGACTATTTCTTTTAAAAGAAATGAATGATCCAGATCTAGGCGCACCACTTGTTAATATCCCTTAAGGAACCACGGAAGTAACCTAGACCGTCCTATCTTTAATAAGACGGTCCATAGGAGATCCCGCATTTTGATGATGCGGTTTCACGACAACCCACGATCATACATGGGGACATGACATTAAATGCGATCCCGCATGGGACCGCCACCTAAAAAGTTATTTAATGGATTCAATTAATTTAAAAAATGCAAAAAACTTCTAAAAATTATAGAAAATCAAATATAAATAAGAAGATTACAAACAAAAGATCTATGGATTCTTCTTCATGAGAGGAATCCATAGAAATTAAAATCCTTAATTTTTATTGTGTAATTTTTCCTTAATTTGGGTTTAATTGAAATATATTAAACCCTAGTTACTCTCAAATTAATAATCCAATTAATTTGAAACTTTGGGAAAATGAAATTAAGCATAAAATACACATTAGGGGAATTTTTAGGGCTTTAATTCCTTAAAATCAAGGGAAATTGAAATTTCATATGCTTAACCTTTAAATTAATTAAATTAATTAACCCTTAATGAAATAATTAGAAAACTTTAATCAAACAACCTTAAATCAACATAATGAACATTAATGAACATCAAAACACTAATTAAACCTATATAAAACACATATATCATTAATTAACTTAATTAAGTAATTAAATGAATTAAATAATTCAATTAAATAACTTTAACTTAATTAAATCATAGTAAATCAACCAATTAACCAACAATTATGAAATTAAATAATTTCTGGAAAGGTATTTTAGTGAAGAATAAGTGAAAAATAAAATCCCTTAACGAATTTTAATAAATTAGGCTTAATTTAAGTTTTAATGAAATAATTAAAATATTAATTACACCCTAATTACATTCTAATCAAGCAAAAATTTAGGGATATAAAATTGGCATGTAACCCTACTTGCCAGAAATATTTCAAGTCCAATGCATCTCTGGATTAGGAATTCTTAAATTTATAAATCCTTAGGTCAATGTTAATCAAATATTGGGTTAAGAAAATTAATTAACCTATTAAATAAAATGATAATTCAAACCAATCTCAATCAAACATTAGAAAACTATTTAGAAACTTATCTAAATATCCTAAGTAAAATAAAGTGATCAAATTCAATCTTAGGTTAATTAAGTAAAACCTTAGGTTAATAAAATTATTAATTAACTTAAACCTTAAACTTTGAATTAATAAAATTTAATGAAACCACTCATCCCTAATGAATTTAAATAATGAATCTAAAATCTAAAATCAATTAAATCAGACTAAATAATTAACCTAAGTACTTTAGGTTAAGTCTAATCCATGAACAAACCTAAAGTATTAATTCATATTAATGAATTTAAACCTTAAGCTTATAAATCCATGATTTAATAATTTAAATTAAAATAAATGAAATCAAACTTAAATTTAAACTCTTTAAAATTAGCATAAGCCAAATCAAATGAAACCCACATAGCTTAATTTAAAATGAAACAAATCAAATAAACTAAATCAAACAAAATAATTCAAACAAATGAAATAACATAAATTCAAACATAAATAACATCTAAAAGATTAATTAAGATGCTTACGGATCTTAGTTAGACTTTTAGAAACTTCATTAGGATTTAGGATGTGGAATAAAGTGAGTTTCATCTAAAAATGGAATTCATTCTATTTCTCATTCTTGAAAACTTAAATATTACTTTAACAAAATAAAATGAAATAAAAATGGGAATTAAATCACTAAACCATTTGAATTGAAACCAATCAATGATAAAAATTAAACAAATTCAAACTTCAAACTTAAACTTGAAATTAAAGGAGCCTAGCAAAGCCTTACCACACAAGCCAAACTTCTACACACACTAGATTACTTAGGTCACAGACTCTAGATCTAGGTTAGATCGTTATGCAATTTTCTTTTAATCACTTATGATATGTTGTGATGTGCTTCACATATTTTTGTGGTGTATTGCTTTAGACTAGATGCCTAGGCTTGTTTATTTGTTAGACTTCAGAGCATTCTTTCTAGATTTAACACTATTTTTTGTAGGGGACTGTGTTAAAGGGATTACTATAATAAATAAATCATAAAATTGTTGTTTGCTTACAGGTGCTGAAAATCCTTTTACATAGTCCATAGGATAGGTGGGCTTGGAAAGAAACTAATGCTAAGATCGTATGTTTGTGAAATATAAACTGCTTTGTGCACTTTATGTATTTCCTAACATCTATTTTGCAGGGCTTAGGATTTCTTTTTTGAATTTTTAATGTAAATTTGAGCTTTGAATTAGGTTAGGATCTATGGGGTCTAGGATTAGCAGGAGCTGACCCAACCAGGAGAAGGTGTGGTGGTCCCTATGGGGATGGATGTCCCTCAAGAAGGAGACTTTCCTGGAAAGAAGACCCATAGATCTAAACTTGTTGTTTTTATTGTATGGCGTAACTCGCCCATTTTCTTTCTCTTACGGTAAAGAAGCATCTAATTGCATCGACATTTTTCTTGTATAATTTAATTTGGGCGCGCAATAAAAATAACATGCTTTTTCTAGGTTTCTTTCTGTGTTGTGTTTGTGCTGTGATGAATGCTTGGACGTAAGCTTATAGAATAAACTAAATTTTCTACCCAACTAAATCAATTGAAACATAAAAATAAATATAACTCATAACCTTCATATAAAAGCCTAGGCATTAAAGCAAGATAAAATATGTAGCAACCCCTTAGGTGGATGTTTTAACATCATGCATAAATCATATTGTTCCACTCTTGATTAATAAAGGACTTCCATCCTTGCCAGAGAACCTGGGCTTGACCTTTGGGAGCCTATGATGGAGGTACACCTTCTTCTATTTTGATTTGGCCCATAATCTTTTTCTAATTGCATGCATTATGCATACATTGTATTCCTATGACCTAAAATGAATCCTGAGTCAAAAATTATAAAAATCTAAAAAGTATGCATTAGTTAGGTGCATCTTCATACCCTATATGATCTTAGGGATTAAAGAGTAAGTCTAGGTTCATAGATTTCTTTCCTAAAATTATAACAACCCAACCATCTTGCATTTATATGACTTAGCCTCATAGTTTTAAAATGCGCTTAGGTGGTGTTAGCTGGCACCCTTCTCTAGGCAGGTTGTAAGTCCAGAAGAGTCAGGGATATGTTAGTTCACTCAAGTGAGGAGAATGTCCAATGATTCTCAAGGATAGAATTAGGTCGAGCATCTGACATGTGTCAGAAGCACCTGTAGACTAGGTTCAGAAGCATCCTTTTTAGGAATAAGTCTTCAACCCTAAGCATTTTTATAGTCTTGTGTTGCTAGAATCTAAGCCTTAGATTTCTAAGAAAATGATAACTCAAAATCTAAAATTAAATCCCAAATTTGAAGCTCAATCATAGGATAGTTGAAATGTCTACTGGGTATCCCAGTATCAATAGACATTTCCTACTTTTTTCCATTTGACTCTTGAAAATTACTCTCTCCAATTTGGACCTCTCCCAATTGAATTTTACAAAAAAAATAAATCCTTTGTAAGCTACCTTAGCAGTCTTTGAAAATAACCACTTATTTATTTAATCGAGAGTATTCTTAGGAAGAGATCCTTCTAAGATGTAATTAACTATAGAGGCTTGCTTTTATAGGGAACCATGATCCCAGGATAAAATAAATCCTGTTCTACTTTTCCATGTAGTTTAGGGGAAAATATTCTGGTATATGAAAGATCCATTAGCTTTAGGAGTCTTTTATTGAAATGATCAAATCCATTACAGGAGAGCATGCTTATCTTTCGAGATAATATATTTATTACTTAATGCTATATTTGATCATCTAAATAAAATATTCCTAAACTCTATGCGGTGTCATTTTATTTTCTCTATTCCAAAGAAAACACCAACAACCACCACCTCAGTCATTAGACCGGCCACCTCAGTTGCCACAACGGCCTCCACCATTGCCTGCTTAGTAGTATCCCCATCCACAGCATCAACAACAGTATTCCTATCCACCACCAGGTAACTATCACTTACCTACTCTTGCCGATAAATTGAATAAATCTTATTCATTCAAGAGGGAGTTAGTCAAAAAGATCTTTAAGAACCTCTTAAAGAAGCATGATTTTTACCAGAGCGTAGGAGGCCAGAGGATGTGGGCAAAAGTCATGATCCAAAATTTCACCCCTACCACCACATGATAGGACATGTCTTGGAAGATTGCTTTACCTTTAAGGACTAGCTTGAGCATAGCTACAAGTCAGGTGCCATTGTCATCCCTAAGGAATACCTATTAGAACAACCCTCTAGTTCTATTATGGTAATCTTTGGGGGTACACATGATCTTCTCAAAATAGAGGAAGGTTGGGATATCTCCCTATCCCGAATCTCCAAGAAAATCATTTCCAAGATCAGAAAGTTATCATTGTAGGTGTCTGAAGAAGCTCAAGCATTCAACTCTAAGGAAGATTTGCAAGTTGCTAAGGACAACTTGACGAAGGTAGAAGCCTAGTAGTAGCAGTGACAGCTACCACTTGCTCGGGATAACACATTAGCATAACCACCGATCGAGTCTAGCACTCCTACCATAGTTGTAGCTACATTTTATTCAGTCGGCTCTTCTTCTAGCAGCCTTATTGTATCAACGGAGGGGGGCTCCAAATCCCTCACTCTGCTCACTTTACTTGATTTCTACTTTGTACCTTCATCCAAATCTAAGAAATTAATGAAGAAGAAGACTAATTCTGCTTACATTCTCTCTACTTTTGATGATCTTGATGATTTTATTCCAATAGAAAGCTCTCCAAGTACTAATAATTATAACAATACTGATCCACTCCATTCTGATTTTAAAATGGATTACCCATTTCTAAATCATTCGGGTTCACCCATTGAGATAGATTTGGAGTCATCTAACTCTGATGATCCTATAGGAGAAGCTGTAGGTGAACCTGATGAGCAGGTAGAAATTTCCATTAAACCATCTCATGAAGTCATTGAAGTCAATCTTCGTAGTGGCAAAGTTCTACCTCCTAGGGTATCACATCAGGATAAGGGTAAACAAGTCATTGGTTCTAGTGATCAAGAAGCTCCTCCACATGATGCTCCACCTATGGATATGCTTATGGAGGACCAACCCAGGGTTGACTACAATGTCCTCGCTCACCTAAGAATGTTGCCAGCTAAACTAAGCTTATATGATGCCTTTATTTTATCCAAATATATGAGGGAGCCATTGATCAAAGCCCTTCTTGATCTAGAAATATGCTTAGCTCAACTGACCACTATTGAAGAGGAGGCATATTTTTCAAGAGAAGCCCATGGAGTTACATTCACTGATGAAGACCTTCTTTTGGGGACAATGGAGCATAACCCTCCCTCTATCACATGGTGCATCTCTTGAGGGTGTTAGTTAATCCAGGTGCATCAGTGAACATTATGAGTCTAAAAACCCTTATCTACTTGAGGATCGACATCTCTGAACTCTGAGGAGATCAGATGATGTTGAGAGGATTCAATGAGCAAGGTGAGAGGGCTTTAGGCTCCATAGTTTTGCCATTTGAGATAGATGACTGGAAGACAAAAGCCAAGTTCTACATAATTGATTCAAATATATCTTTCATTACTTTGCTTAGTAGGCTTTGGATACATGGAAACAACATGGTCTCATCCTCTTTACATCAGCACATCAAATTTAGAAGAGGTGGAATCGAGTATTGTGTCAATGGAGACTTGAAGCCATTCTCAGTTAGAGAGGTCGAGATTTATGAAGATGCAGCCTACTATCTTCTTCCAAATCAAAAAGTCTATTCTCGTGAACTTGGTGAAAGTTCAAAATCAAAAGAAAAAGAAACAAAAGAAAAAGAAATTGAAAAAGAAAAAGAAAAGGAAAAAAGAAAAGAAAAAGAAAGTATAAGTGAGCGATAATCATACACTAAGGAAGAGGTAGAGATAGATGTTAGATACCGCCCATAGTTTGTTCCTCCATATGAACACATGGGTAGGATGACTTGACCTCCACCAGGTAGAGGCAGAGACAAGTACAAAGGCAGTTCTAGAGGTGGAAGACCTCCTTGCTGGTGCCCAGTTGGTAGAAGCTATGTTTCAGCTCACAGGAGTACCCTTGCTATCCACATAGACTTAGAGTCCAATTCAGAGGATGAGTCTCATGTGATTAGCACATCGACCAACCCCTCTCAGTGGGTCCCTTTGGAGGCGATGTTGGAGCCAGACAATGGTGAAGACCAGGCTTCCAAGCAAAGTAGGAATGTATCCAAATCATCATTATGTAGAACAGTCAAGCAACACTTGGAAACTTTAGCTCTAACCTAACTTTCTTCCCAGAAAGTTGAAGGTTTGGTAGTTAAAGAGGCCCCTAAGTCATCAATAGATGTTAGACCAAAGAGGTTTTTGTTGGGAACATCCTCCTCAAGTCAGGAAATTGATGTAGAACTTGAGGATGATTCATATAAAGATTTAATACAACTAACTTTTGATTGGTATTCACCTTGTGTTATTAACTTAGCAAAGAAGGGATTAATCCAACATACTTAGTCTAAACATAGGTCAAATTACTTTGACAAATTATGGGACAACCAAAGCAGACACTCTCAATCAAGATCAAGACTAGGATTCGACACAGTGGGTCCCATCGATGATGACAACCATTTCCTAGTCATCACCACTCATTTCGGGTCTGATAGGTTCTTCTCAAATCATGCTAACTCTTATGAGGAGGCATGTTTAGAAACTTTAGATGACCCAAATGAGCTTGAAGTCAAAGATACACCACCAGAGTTTGAAGAAGAAATCAGATCATCCATTGATAAACTCAAAGAAATCGACTTGGAATGAAAGAAGATCCACAACCGACGTACATTAGTTCTTTGTTGAATGAAAAAGAAACTAATGGATTAGTTAGGCTATTAGCTGAGTTTAAGGACTGCTTCGCATGGAGTTCTAAAAAAAAATGCCTAGCTTATATCTTGATGTAGCAGTCCACAAACTAGCAATAGAACCTAATGCTAACCCTATCAAGCAAGCTCCTAGATGCATGCGATTAGAAATTGAACAATAGGTCACTTTTGAAATCAAGAAATTGATCGATGCTGGCTTTATCAGGGAAGAAAAATATCCCACATAGTTAACTAGTGTCATCCCAGTTAAGAAAAAGAATGGCCAAATTCACATATAGGTTGATTTTAGGGATCTGAACAAGATATATCCTAAAGAGAAATTTCTACTTTTATTGAATGGTGTGGTGATCTCATACAAGATTCTCCTTTATGGATGGGTCATCTACAACCAAATCAAGATGGCCCCCGAGGATGAAACGCTTTTCTTCTATTGAAATCTATTAAGGTCATACCATTTATTTAAAATGCTGCTACAAATGCCATGACACCATATATTTTTAACTCATCCCTCAAGTTGAATGCAATGTTGATCATCTAGTAGTCAAAAGTAAAAAAAAAGAAGATCATCTCTTTAACTTGAGAGTATTTTTCAAACGGTTAAGATAATTTAATCTCAAAATGAATCGTCTGCAGTGTGCATTCGGAGTAGCTTCAGAGAAATTCCTTAGGTTTGTTGTCCAACAATGGGGAATAAAGATCGACCTAGAGAATATCAAGGCTATCTTAGAAATGCCGCCCCATGAAAGTTTAACTCAACTTAGATCATTTCAAGGGCGGTTGACATATCTAAGATGCTTCATATCCAACTTATCAGGAAGATGCCAACCATTCTCAGCACTTATCAAAAAGGATGTCAAGTTCAAGTGGGATGATTTGAAGCATGTAATAAAACATCAACCACTACCCCATGACACCCGCTCTATCCCAAGACCATTGATCCTCTACACCGCTATATTAGATGACTCTCTTGGCACTTTGTTAGCTCAAACCAACAACGAGGGGAAAGAAAATGCTCTATACTACCTTAGTCATTGTCTAATTCCCGCTGAGGCAAACTACCACCTATTGAAAATCACTGCATAGCTTTAATCTTTGCATCTCAAAACCTATGACACTACATGCTTTCTCATAAGGTGAATTGGATCTCTAAAATCAATCCACTGTAATATCTCCTAACATAGCCAACACTATCTGGATGGTTGGTGTGATGGTCCATGATTTTGTCACAGTTTAACAACACATTCGTACCCCTCCGTGCTATGAAAGAACAGGCACTAGCGAATTTCTTAGTAGCACATTGTTGACCTCACTTTTGGAGTGAGCTTTCAACTTCTTCATCTTAAACAGAGGACTCCTCTAGACACTAAGAGTTCCTTATTCTTGAGACACTCCTTGTGATTAGGTGGACACTTAACTTAACCCTAGAGACTTAGAAGAGTTATCCATAGAAATAAGTTATGCTTTAAGGGTTTAGGAGGACTTGCCTACCTTAGAGCTTGAACCCAATCCTTGCTTCCTTCTCTCAAACCAAACTTCAAATTCAAATCCAAATTCCAAAATCCAAATTGTGTATCAATTCCAAAATAAATGATTGAAACCCATGATTGAATTCAAATCCCAAAATCTTTCTTAAGCCCTTTAATTTCATCTTATGGACTTAGCCCAAACCAAATCCAATCACTCCAAACTCAAATAATTTTTCTCACCATTTATTTTTTCATTTATATTCACAAATATAAATGAAATATAAATTCAAATGGCCAAAACTAAACCTAAATTAAATCAAATCTTCAATTTTAGCCTTTTTAGCCAAATTCTTGAACTTGACTAAATGATATCCAAATCAACTCAAAACCCATGGATTTCTTCATGATTCAATCATTCCTTTAATCATTGTTCATCCTTTTGACTTGAAATTACCAAATGAACCAAAACCCATTTGACTCCAAACCACTTGCAATTGGATATATATTTCTATCATAACTCTATATGTGAGTTCAACCAAACTTGAATCAAGCCTTGATCAAGCCAATTGACCCATTTAGGCTCACTTGACCCAAAGTGACATAAAGGACCTTTTTGAGCCAAATTCTAATCCAATCCAAATTGGATTGAACTAAGACCATCTAAGCCTCACATTGTTATCAACAATCATCCTAGAATGATCAATCACTCAAATTGGGTCAGACCAAGTCAATCCTAACCATTGACCAAGTCAACACTTAGCCCAATTGAAACCTAAAAAAGCCAAAATTCATTATTAACCAAATTGATTAAAACCATTGATCCAAACCAACCCATAATTAATTATTAAACATGACCAAGCCCTCACTTGAGCTAGAATAAACCCAATTGACCCTCCTAGCCCAAGTTGACCCAAATTGACCTAAAAGCTAAAATGGGTCAAATCTTGATCTAAGCCAAATTGATTGCTACCAATGGGTCTAATTCCTTCCAAATTGATTGTTGAACTTGACCAAAGCTCCAATTGACCAATTAGACCCAACCTAGCCCAATTGACCATGAACCCAACTTGACCTAAAAGGTCAAATCAATAAGAAATCAAACTAAATCAAAATTGATTGAAACCAAAACTTGCAATACATTTCAAATGTTTAACCAAGCCTAAATCACCCCATGACCTAACTCAATTGGTCAAATGGGTCAAATTGGTCAACTTGACCCAATTTATCCAAATGAACCTAAATGAACCTAAATGAATCAAAACCAACCTAAACTAAATTGAACCAAACTAATGATACCCATAGGCTCTAAATGATCATTTGAACTTGACCTAATCTATGGTTTGACCTAATTTGACCAATTGGTCAACCTAACCCAAATTGACCCAACTTGACCTAAATAGGTCAAATTGAGCCAAATCTAATCAAATGAACTCCAAATCACTTGAAATTTGGCCCAACCCATTTTTGAATCATTTTAAATCTGGCCAAATCAAATTCATAATCAAATGACCACTTTACCTTTAGGTCAAAGGGTATCCCATGACCAAATTCACTTGGAATTTGGCCATTTCTTTCTCAAGGCCACTTGACATCCTTCTATTGGTTCACATGAGCACCAAGGAGGGTGGTGAATGTGACCCAATGTGCTTGGGTCTTCCATGACCCAATGCAAGGACAAACTGACCTGTCCAATCATATTTGAATACTTGGATCACCAAATCCACTAACCACTCACATGGGCAGCCACTCTCCCTCACTCCTCTGCCCAAAATGATCCATGTGGGGTGTTTTGAAACTCAAACCAATTAGCCAATCCAATCCATTGAGCTAAAATGGAAAATAAGCCTCTCACCATCCGATCCATTGGGAAGACGCATCTGTCGCCAGTTGACTCAGCTGACAGATGTGATAACTTAAATAATCAATCCCGTCGTGCCACATGGAAAGCTCGCCGCATCAGCCGCGATGTGGCCTGATGAGATTAGGGGTTTAATTAGGCTTAATTAATCTATTTTTAATGGTGAAACTTTCATAATTTATAACTAATTATAGAAAAATCTAAAAAAATATAAATAAATATTCATTTTAAAGATAATTTAAAGGAGAATAATATAAAATTAAAATCAATTAATTTTGAACAGTGATTTTGACTCAATTTGAGTTTTATTGGAAATATAATTAAGCTAATTACTCCCTAATTACTCTAGCAATTAATTCCAAACTTTCTGAGATTGATTAATGGGATGACTTCTGCCTCTCAAGATTTTCTTGAAATTTATTGCTTGATTAATTAGGGGAATTGCTTGCTTCATTCTTAATCACTCTCTTAATTAATTAAATGATTAATTAGCATGTTGAACAGTGGTAAATTCATTAATTAAGCTTTCTAATCATTATGAAATAATTAATGTACATAGGGAATGAGATTAAGACCTCTTCTCCAATCTTTTCCCTAAGTTTATTTCATTTGGGTAACACTTAATCAATTTGCAATTACTTAATGATTTAATCACCTCATTAAATGGTTTAATTAATCAAATTCAAAACCAAATCATTCAAGAACTGAATCATTCAATTCTTGGATTAATTCTTAGGTGTTCAATAACCTAAGAAAATTCCAAAGGAAATTATAATCAAACTACATGTGTAGGAGGGTTATAAAAGTACTTAATTAAATCCTTTAGCTTAATTAACCAATAATTATGAGCCAATTGCATTAGGCCCCTTCATTTCTTAGGTGCATTGTTGATTTAATTTTTATGTGGTTGAATATCATATGTTGGCTCATAATTACTTGTATAATTATGTTAAAGTGGTATAGGTAAGGGATAATTAATGGATTTAATTCATACCTTAACCTAATCAAAATATAAAATCAACTTAATTTTTCTAAATTAAACCAAACCAATTCACACATGGGGGAATAGGTTAGGACTAGCAAACCTTTCTCACATTTCTTAAGTCAAATAAAATTCAAAGATAAAAATCTCCTTAAAGAATTTTGATTCATTTTAAATTATCTTATTTTACAGGATTGTCCTTAGTAATTAATTAGGGTGAATGAAGTCATATGCTTACATACCTTCATTTCTTTCCAAGCATGCTAAATATTGTTTGCCATATGAAATCATGCATTCATTTCTTTGAAAAATTAATTAAATAAAATATTTTCTTTTATGTCAAATTGCATGTGTTGGTTAAAATTAAGAATATGAGTGGCTATTATCACTATTAAACCAAAAATTATTTCAAATCAAAGATTATGAATGAAGTGATGCTAGTTATGAATCTTCATAAGCTTGCATGTGATGATAGCATAAGATGTGTATTATGTAGTTCTCTTTCCTTCTCTTAAAATGGATTCACATAGGATTTGCAAGTGTATAGTTCATTTGAAAAGAACACAACACTTGCCTAAATCTATTCCTATGCATCTCTATATTAAGACTTAGGAGGGAACTTCATATTACACATGTAAATTATACAACCAAATTAAACATAATCTTTTGCATGATTCCTTATCCATTTGGTTCTCTTTGTACATCTACATGTATCTGATAAAAGTAGTATATCAGTTTGGACATCCTGGGGCTGCGAGGCTTTAAGTAGCCCTAAGTAGGTCTTGTACCTTATGCCTCTAGTGTAGAAAATAATGGAGCCATACTCACTTATAACTTTTATACATATAGATGTGCATTTAGCTCATGGATGAAAAATCCCTCTTTTCTACATAATAAAGATATGCATTAATGATCCAACTAACAAATGGAATATTCAAAATTTTAAATCACATCTCTTTGCATTCATCATCAAAGTGTGCTAAGATTTACATTGCATGTATAGCTATGCTTATGATTATTCATATGCATGGTATACATGATGGAAAGAAATTAATGGGCATATGTCATGTGATAGTAATCCACCCTAACTAATCCTAAGATGCCTTTCTTATTTAATAAGGTTATTTAGAGTGAATCTAAACTTAGGGTTAATCAAAACACATAATAAACCATTCATTAAAGGAAATTCATTAATCATGATAGAAATCACTTAAGGTAGGGATGAAAGAGAGCTCTTACTATCTTTCTTCTCTTTACAATATTTTATCACTAAGTGTAGGTTCATTTAAACCAAATCAAAACACCAACTAAAATTGATAAGTTAACTAAATCACTTAAAATGAAACCTCCATTTAAGTTGAATCTTTCACACTTAGAAAATTTCAACTCTAAAGCCTAACTAAGACATGCCACACAAGCCTTAAATGGTGCACACATTAGGCTAAGTCACCACTTCTAGCTCTATGTTAAGGCGGTGCATGGTTTGATATATGATTTTATTTTGTGATGTAATATTAGACGGATGTTGTGGGTGTATGTGCATAGACCGGATGGGAGATCTTAGTCTAATCATGTCTTCTAGGGATTGTGCTTATGTAATAAAATATAAAATACTTTCAGGTTGTTATACCCTAAGCATAGTCTAAATTAGGACAGGTGGGCTTGGTCACCCATGTGTGGGGTACTAAGTCCAAACTATTCCTATAACTGTTTGGGTTGTATGGTGTGTTTAGCTAAACATTTATTTTGTAGGCGTAGCAAGATTTACTTTCCTTCCTTTTAATGTAATTTTTGCTTTAGGATTAGGATAAGTGTTATGAGGACTAAGGTGAACATTGGTTATAAGATTATGTCTTAAGTACCATGACAGTCCTTGGAGAAAACTACATCCCAAGTCAAACCAAAGGAAATAAAAGAAGTGGAGCAAATCAAGATGAAGGAATGAAGAACAAGGAGTGAAGAATGGAGGATTAAGAATGGAGATGCCCAAAACACTTATCACTTCATAATTGTAATTATTCATTTATAATACAGGTTGTATAAGGGTAGAGCTTGGCTACCCATTTTCACTTTTTTGGGTTATGCAGTGGAACCCGACCACATCGGCCTCTTATTCTTTTACGATGATTTTATAAATTGATTGATGTTATGTTTATGATTGCACAATTAGGATGACATGATTTTCCTAGTTTCTTTATTATTTGATGATTGTTGAATGGCCTGGATGCGATTAGGCTCCTAGAAAAAATAAATAAATTTTTTATCCAATTAATCAACTCAAAATTAAACTAAACAATTCATAACCTCATCTAAAAGCCTAAGACATAAATCAAGATAATAAAAAATTTAGTAACCCCTTAGCTGGATGTTGTATGACTCATATCATGCATAAATTATACTGTCTCACTCTTACCAATGGAGGGCTTCTACCTTTGCTAGAGAAAATTGCTTGACATTTGAGAGCCATGGTGGAAATACAGCTCCTTCTTTCTGATTTTGGCCCATAATCAATTTTCTCATGCATTAGACATATGAAATCTCATAGCCTGTGTCAAATAAGAATGTCCAAAAATCAAGATAAAACTTGACAAAATTTGCATTAGATTAAGTCATGAATTCATACCCTTCGTGATCTGGTCTCTTAGGGAGTGACTTTAAAGACTTAGTCTCTTTTCTAAATAAATAATAGCTCAACCATCTTGCAGAGTATAAGACTTTCCTACATGTATTTAAAAATGATAGGAGGAGTGAGCTGGCTACCACTCCAAGCGATTATAAGCCTAGCAGTTAGGTGATTTATTCTCTCTTGTGTAGGTAAATCATATACCCATTTTTTTCTTAGATTTAGGTCATGCTCTGGCCCTCACCAAAGCTCCATAGATTTAGGATCTAAGATTACTATTTTTCTTTGTGTGCTACAAGCATAAATCCTCACCTCTTAGGCATTTCTATAATCTTGTATTGTAAAATTGTAAGCCCTAAATTTCTAATAAAAATTCAATTCAAACATATAATTCCATTCAAATTCAAAAATTTAAAGCCTAATCATAAGATAGTTTGGGATGCTCACTAGGTTTCCTAATATCATGAGCATCCCCTACTCATCTCTCCTTAGGTTTTGATAATAACTCTCTCCTCTTGATAAATCCCACTTGATTTTCTTAAAATGACCAATTGATTGATAGTCCTATCTTTGAAATCTTTGGAGATAATGACCATTTACCTTAATTGAGAGTATTTCTAAGGAATCTCATTCCTTAAGATGTAATTGACTATGGAGGCTTATTTCCATAGGGAACTTAATGAACTCGGCTTAAAATAAATCCTACTTTATTTTTTCTTGTAATATAAGGGAATGATCTCTGGCACATTCGAAGACCCATTGGCCTTAGGAGTATTTATTAGGTGATTAGGTCCATTGTAAGATGATGACTTCTGTCTCTCGAGATAGTACATCATTCCTCAATGTCATACCCGATCACCTTAATAGGTACCCCCTAAGATCTATATGGTGTGCCACATTCTCCAAAAAATAAACATCACACACACCCACTTCCTGCTGATTCTCCACTTAGTAATGACCTCCCCGATGAACAAATCATGAACTTAGGCGACACTACCATTCATCATTGTGAGATGTATTTTGATGGTGCGTCTTCCTCTCAAAAAGGAGAAGAACCACGATCTACTCTTCCAGGAAAGGCATGTGTAGGAATAGTCCTCCTAACTCTGGACCGCGATGTGTTGAGATTCTCATATCATCTGTCCAATCCATGCACCAACAACGAAGCCAAATATGAGGCTCTGATTGCCGATCTAGAGTTAGTCATTACACTATGCGTCAAGAGCATCAACATCTTTGGGGATTCTCAACTCGTCATCAACCAAATCACTGGGTCTTATAAAATTATAAATCCTAAGCTCCATCATTACCATAAGTACACCATAGAGTTGTTTGTTCAGATTCGAAAGGTCACTATCTACAAGATTCCTTGAGGAGATAATATTGTAACAGATGCATTGGCCAAGCTCGCCAAGGAGTTGGCATTCCCAGAAGATGAGTTCATTCCAATAAGGGTTCAAAATAGACAAGTCTTATCCTTTATTGATGCTAAAGTCATCGAGAGACTCTCTCTTAAAGGGGAGGTTGCCGTTATCAAAAAGAATGATGAGTCAGATTGGAGGCAACCATTCATGGATTTCCTAAACATAGGTAAACTACCTCAAGAGAAGTCATTAGCTCATCAGATGATACAGAGAGTTCTCTCCTATGCTCTTGTGGATGGCATCTTGTATCGGTGATCTTTCGATCATATGTGGTTATGTTGTTTAGCCAAACACGAAGCTCATAATATTGTGACCAAAGTATATTCAGGTTTATGCAGAGCTCACTAGTCTGGTCCAAAGATAAAGCCAAGATCAAAAGACTGGCCTTCGATGATTATATACTACAAGGATGTAGCTAGGAGATGCTACCAATGTTAGGTGCACGGTGTGGTTCTGCATCAACCACCAAATATTCTACATCCTACTTTGGCCTCATGGCCATTTGAGTGTTTGGGCACTAACATAGTGGGTCCAATCGATCCTCCTTCTTCCAAGGGTCGCCGATTCATTCTAGCTGCTACCGATTACTTTTTCAAATGGGTGGAGGCAATCCAACTTAAAGAGGTCACAGCTCAGCATGTGCTCCAATGTTTCAGGAACCATATTGTATATAAGTTTGGGGTGCCTTGAGGAATTATATCTGATAATGGTACTGCATTCAAGAGCACCAAACTCAACATATTTTCCTAGAGACACAACATAGATTGGAGATATTCCATCATCTACTACCCGAGGGCAAATAGTCTAGTAGAAGCATTCAATAAAACTCTCATCCAAATTTTAAAGAAGACACTGGATGATAACAAGTAAGTGAGAGAAGTTGAAGCCAGGCCTACCGTATCATATATAGAACTCAAACTCAATCTACTCCATTCTCCTTAGTGTATGGGTCTGAAGCCGTTCTACCATTAGAAGTTGAACTCCCATCACTAAGGATAGCTGTGGGTAGCTAGATTACTACAGAGCATAATGCCAAGCTACAGTTAGAAGAGTTAAAAGAGTTCGAAGGTTTAGAGTTTTGTGTTTGGGTGTGTTTATGTGAGGGGACACCACGCAGATCCATAGATGTACTCATTAGGGTGATCAGGTACAGTATTAAGAAATAGTGTACTATCTCAAGAGATAGAAGTCACAACCCTATAATGGACCTAATCACCTAATGAGGACTCCTAAGGCATGATGGGTCTTTGGATATACCAAAAATTTCCCCTACTTTACATGGAAAAGTAATGCAGGGTTTATTTAAATTGGGTTCGTTAAGTTTTCTATGAAGGCAAGCCTCCATAGTTAATTACATCTTAAGAAAAATGAATCTATTAAGAATACTCTCGATTATAGTAGGAGATTGTTGTCTCCAAAGAATTCAAAGATAGGACTATCAAAGGATTAGTTGTATTTTTGAAAATCAAGTGGGAGAGATCAAAAGGGAAGAGTTCATATCGAAACTAAGGGAGATGAGTGGGGAGTGCTCATGATACTAGGAAGCCTAATGAGCACTCCAATCTATCCTATGGTTGGGCTTTATACATTTGAATTTGAGAAGATTTATTTGTTCGTGTTCATTTTTTATTAGAAATCTAAGACTTATAATTCTACAATACAAGATTATGAAAATGCCTAAAAGGTGAGGATTTATGCTTGTAGCCCGCAAAGAGAAATAGTGACCTCAGATCCTAAATCTAGGGAGCTTTGGTAAGGACCAAAGAATGACCTAAATTTAAGGTGAAAATGGGTATATGGTTTACCTCTATAAGAGAGGATAAACCACCTGACTGCTGGGCTTATTACGGTCTCGAGTGGCAGCCAGCTAACACCTCCTACATTTTAAATCCATGTAGGCAAGTCATATGCTTTGCAACATGGTTAGGCTATTATTTACTTAGGAAAGAAACTAAGTCCTTAAACTCACTCCCTAAGAGACTAGATCATGAAGGGCATGAGTCATGACTTAAATTTAATGCAAATTTTGTCAAGTTTTATTTGATTTTTAGACTTTTTATTTTAACACAAGCTATAGGATTTTGTATGCCAAAATGCATGAGAAATTGGTTGTGGGCTAAATCAGAAGAGAAAGAGGTATCTTTCCATCAAAGGCTTTTATAGGTTAAGCCTTTATTCTCTAGCACCGATGGAAGCCCTCTCTTAGCAAGAGTGGAAGAATATGATATGCATGATATTATATATTTATTCATCCAGCTAAGGTCTAAAAATTTTATTATCTTGATTTAATTCCTAGGCTTTTATGTGAGGTTATGAGTTATTTTAAAATTGTAGTTATGAGTTATTAATATGATAGAAAATTTATTTTTATCCTAGGAGCCTAATCGCATCCAGGCCAAACAACAATCACCAATCATAAAGAAACTATGAAAAGGAATGCTATTTCTAATGCACAAGCTAAACAAAATATCAAATAATTTTATAAAGTTATCGCAAAGGAATAAAAGGCTAGTGTAGTCAGGTACCGTCATACATCCTTAAAAGAAATGTGGATAGCCGAGCTCTACCCTTATTCATCCTAGTATAATGAAAGAATAATTACAATTATGAAATTATAAGTGTTATAGGGGTCTTGATTCTTTGTCCTCCATTCTTCACTCTTCATCTTTCATTTGTTCATTTTTTTTTATTTGCTTCATTTCTTTCTTTCTTTTGGCTTGAGTGGGATGTAGCTTGCTCCAAAGGCATCTCATGGTATATAAGACATGGTCCTTTAACCAATGCTCATCCTTAATCCCCATAACACTTATCATAATCCTAATGCAAACATTACATTAAAAAGAAGGAAAGTAAATCTAGCTACACTTATAAATAAATGTTAGCTAAACACACCATACAACTCAAGCAGTTATAGGAATAATTTGGACTTAGCACCCAATACATGGGTAACCAAGTCCATTTGTCCTAACTTGGGCTATGCTTAGAGGCTAAGCAACCTACACAGCAAAAAGCATTTATATTTTATTATTACAGTGGCCCCTTAAGCATAGCCCCCCCTCCCCCTACATAAAACATGATTAGGCTAATATCGCCTAACATTTGCTACACACATATGCCCTAACATTCGCCTAAAATAATACATCATAAAACTAAGCATTCATCAAACCATGTCCCTAACATAAAGCTAGAAATAGTGATTTAGCCTAATGTGCATGTGTTAGAACTTGTGTGGTATGTGCTAAGTAGGCTTTAGGGTTATGATTTGATGAGTGTGAGAGATTTAATTTATGAAGGGTTGATTTCTCTGTAAGTGGTTTAGTTGATTTAGAGATTTTACTTAGTATTTTTTTTCATATAGCCTACACTTAGCAACTAAGTGTTATAAAGAGAAGAAGGAGAGTGAGAGTCTCTCTCTTATCCTTACTTTAAGTAATTTCTAAGGTAAGTTGATTAATGAATTTCTTTTAATGAATGGTTTATTATGTGTTTTAATTAATCCTAAGTTTAGATTCATTCTAAATAGCCCTATTCAATAAGAAAGGCATCTTGGGATTAATTATGGTGGATTACTATCACATAACACACACCCATCCATTTCTTTCCATCATGTATACCATACACATGAATAATCGTAAGCATACCTATACATGCAATGCAAATCTTATCATACTTTGATGATGAATGCAAAGAAGTGTTTTGAAGTTTAAATATTTCATTTGTTAATTGAATTATGAATGAAAGTCATTATTATGTAGGAAAGAGGGATTTTACATCCATTAGCTAAATACACATTCACATGTATAAAAGTTATAAGTGAGTACGATGCCATTATTTTCTACCAGAGGCGTAAGGTACAAGACCTACTTAAGGCTACTTAAAGCCTCATAGCCCCGGGGTGTCTAGACTAATATACCACTTTTTTTAGATACATGTAAATATATGAATAACTATAAGGATATAAAAATTCATGCAAAAGTTATGTTTCATTTATTTGATTTTTTATTTTTTATTCATTGGCCACATCACACATGCATATGTATAAGAGTTTTAAGTGAGTACGATGCCATTATTTTCTACACCAGGGGCATAAGGTGCAAGTCCTACTTAGGGCTACTTAAAGTATTGCAACCCTGGGATGTCCAGATTAATATATTAATTTTCTCAGATACATATGAATGTACAAAAAAAGAACTGAATGGATAAGGAATCATGCAAGAAATTATGTTTGATTTGGTTGTATGATTTACATGTGTACTATGAAAACCCTTTCTAAGTCTTAACATGGAGATGTATACGAATAGATTTAGGCAAGTGTTGTGTTCTTTTTAAATGAACTATACACTTGCAAATCCTATGTGAATCCATATTAGGAGAAGGAAAGAGAGCTTCATAGCACACATCTTATACTATCATCACATGCAAGCTTATAAGTATTTTTAATAAGCATTACTTCATTTGAAATAATTGATTTATAGGCTTTGAAAATAGTTTTTGGTTTAATAGTGATAATAGCCACTCATATTCTTAATTTTAACCAACACATTCAATTTGACATAAGAAGAAATGTTTTATTTAATTAATTTTCAAAAGAAATGAATGCATGATTTCATATGGCAAAAAATATTTAGCATGATTGGAAAGAAAGAAAGGAATGTAAACACATGATTTCATTCACCCCAATTAGTTCCTAAGGACAATCATATCAAATAAGGTTATTTAAAATGAATGAAAATTCTTTAAGGATATTTTTATCTTTGAATTTGATTCGATTTAATAAATATGAGAAGGGTTTGCTAATCCTAACCCATTTCCCAATGTGTGAATTAGTTTGGTTTAATG
The DNA here is from genome assembly GCA_021442155.1 of Cymbidium sinense. Classification (NCBI taxonomy): domain Eukaryota; kingdom Viridiplantae; phylum Streptophyta; class Magnoliopsida; order Asparagales; family Orchidaceae; genus Cymbidium; species Cymbidium sinense. The sequence continues at coordinate 86,030,925 of CM038228.1, forward strand.
AGAAATATTTAAGTTGATTTTATATTTTGATTAGGTTAAGGTATGAATTAAATAAATTAATTATCCCTTACCTATATCACCTTAAGTTAATTAACCAATTAATGATAAGCCAATATGATATGAAACCACATGAAAAGTAAATTTGCAATGCTCCTAAGAAATGAAAGGGGCCTAATACAATTTGCTTATGATTAATAGTTAATTAAGCTTAAGGGATCTCACTTAATCACTATTATAATTTTCTTACATATGTGAGCCAATCATAATTTTATTATCTCTCACCTTGGGTTATTGAACACCCAAGGAGCTATGCAAGATCAATTAAAGGTTGCTTAGGTTAGGATGAATTGATTTTTTAATTTTAATTTTGTTAGTCCTTTAATGAATTGATTAAATGTTTTGGTTATGCCTTAATTTGAAGGATGAAAATAACTTAGAGGAAATGATCAAGGGCAAGGCATCAATCCTAATCCCTAAATCATTTAAACATTCAATTAGATTTTGATTTGCTTATTTTGAAGATTTAATCACTGAATTAATCAATTAATCATTCCATTAATCCATTAATTATTTTGATTTTTAAAGATAAAGAAGACTTAGGAAATGAATTAGGAAAAACATCCCCAATCACATTCCCTAAGTAATCTTACTATTTAATTGGGATAATTATGTTCAAATGATTAATCAAGTTACTATTCAAAATTAATTAATTATAATTTTCATAGATTCTCCTCTGAAATATCTTTAAAATGAGCCTAAGTTTGTATTTATTAGATTTTTCTACAATTAGTTATGATTTTAAGAAGTTTCATGATTAAAAATAAATTTATTAACCATAATTAAACCCTTAATCTTGTAGGGCCATGTGGCTACTGACGCTGCGTGCTAACGCATTGTGCTTTCTATGTGGTGTGATGAGATTGGTTATTTAAGTAGTCACATCCGTACGCTGACTCAGTGACGGTAGATGGGCTTTCTTTATGGGCCATCCGATCTAAGATCGGACGTCCATGGTTTAAACTATGGGTTAAGGGGAAATCAAAGGATCTACCATAGGATTTGATCAGAGCTGTTCATCTCGATTACATGAGATGGATGACTTGTGATCTATGTCATTCATGAACGATGAAATACGAGCGTCGTCCATCTTTCTCCATTCGATCCGAGCTCACTCGAGCTCAGATTGGGATCAAATGGATCCTACAATATCTAAGGGAGCACACAATCACATCCCATAACTAAAATCCCTCGATATGGAGATTCCTTTCATAGAAGGCTAACGCACAGAGGCCTAGAGCTACAATTTTAAGGAATTATCTCACTGGAGCTAATGTCCGGTGGTGCAATGCTAGAGGTAGCTTCGCTTAGTTGAGGAGAGGCTTTGTTGAAGAAGTCCAAGTTTAATTTGGCCTAGGGTACTTGGTTGACCAATCCACGCACGCACATGCCTTGGCTTCGATCAAACTCACACCTCTCGTGCTTTGGAAGGCTTGGAAATGGTTTGGTTGGCTTCGATTGGGCATGAGGATGGTGTGGGTGCAAGGAATTTGGATTTGGTTTAGTGGAGATGGAGTATTGCTTGAGGAAGGGTGTCTTGTTTTGATTTGTGCATGGGAATAGCAATGGCCGAACAAAGAGGGCTTGGGGATCCATGGATTTGCACTGAGGGAGTTCAGAATGTGCTTAGGGACTCACATGAGCTAATTATCTGTGAAATTGGCTTCAAATTGAGGGGTATACCCCTCAATTTGCTATCATTGATGGATGGGAGTGTGCACATGCTTTGCTCTAGCTCGCTACTATCTGGCCACCGGAGATGTCTCCATCAAAGTCAGGTCGCACGCTAGGGATGGGGGGAGTCATTGGAGGAGCCTCAAGGGTTGGTGTGGAAAGCTTCTTCTTCCTTTGTTCATGGGGTGCTTGGTTTGGCTTGGAGGTTAGTCAACACCCCTCTCGAAGATTCTTAGCCGACCTAGAGTGGGTTAGGTGCATTAGGTGGGTCAGGGGAATGTTCCATGTAGTGTAAAGGAGCTGCTTTGGGGACAGGCAAGTTGACTTTAGCCTTGATCGAATGGGTTTAAGGTTCAAACCTATAGTTTGATGGTTAATTCCCTTGGTGGGGTCCACATGGCTTTTAGGTTGATTTGGGAGTGAAGTAGGGCATGTTTGGGTCAGGTTTGACTAAGCCCTAGGGTCCCATAAGTTGGTTTGGAGGGATTTGGCTTCATTTGGTCAAAATGGGTTCATTTTGGTTAGGTTGGGTTGGGTGTACTAATTGGTCAAATTGGATCAAACTAAGGCTTGGGTTAAGTTCATATGATGGTTTGGGATGCTTTGATTTAATTAATTTGGATTGGTTTGGCTAAGGTTTGAATTTGACTCATTTGGATTCAAAAGGGTCAAATTGGTCAAGTTGACCAATTTGATCAATTTGACCAATTTGACTAAATTAGGTTGAGTTAGGTGTTGAGTCAAGTTCAATTAGTTAATTAAAAATGACTGTAGGCTTTGGTTTGATTTAATTTAGAATTAATTTGAATTTTGGTCAATTTGACCTTTTAGGTCAATTTAGGCTAGGTTGGGTCAAGCTGACCAATCAGTCAACTTGGGATTAATCATGGCTTTGGTCAAGTTCAACAAGTGATTTGGATTGAACTTAAGCCATTGGTTGCAATCAATTTGGATTAAATCATGATTTAACTCATTTTAGCTTTTTAGGCCAATTTGGGTCAACTTAGGTCAAGTGACCAATTAGGCTTGGTTTGACTCAATTGATGACTTGGTCATGTTCAATCTTTGATTAGGAATGCACTTGGGTAAATGGTTTCAATCAATTTGGCATATGGTGGATTTTTGGCTAGTTTGGGTTTCATTTGGGCTAAGTGTTGACTTGGTCAAATGCTATGTTTGACTTGGTTTGACCCAATTCAAGGTGGTTGATCACCCTATGATGATTGTTGATCATGACTGAGGTTTAGATGGGCTTAGTTCAATCCAATTTGGGTTACATTAGAACTTGGCTAAAAAAAAGGGCCCTTTAGGTAACTTTGGGTCAAGTGAGCCTAAATGGGTAATTTAGTTTGATCAAGGCTTGATTCAAATTTGGTTGAACTCATATATGAGCTTAGGATTGAAATATAAATCCAATTGCAATTAGTTTGGAGCCAAATGAGTTTTGGTTTATATGACAATTTCAAGTCATAAGGGTTAACTTGGTTTGATTTGGGTTGACTTGGTTTTGGTTTGATAATGGTGGTTTATATTTATATTTGGATCCATGGATGAAGGAATGATTGACTCATGAAGAAATCCATGAGTTTTGAATTGATTTGGGTTTCATTTAGCCAAGTTCAAAAGTTTGGATAAAATGGCTAAAATTGAGAATTTGATTTGATTTGAGTTTTGTTTTGGTCATTTGAATTTATATTTTATTTATATTTGTGAATATAAATGAAAATATAAATGGGTCATGAGAAAATCACTTGAGTTTGGAGTGATTTGGAAGCAAATTTGATTAAGCTTAGGGATGTAGGTTGAAAGGGCTAATTTGGGTTTTGATTTAGTTTGATTTGAAAGGTTTGAATTTGGATTCCATTTATATTTATGAACATAAATGAAGGAATGATTGATTTATGAAGAAATCAACCAAGTTTGAGTTAGTTTGAAGGATTTTTGGTTAGGTTTATGGAGGTAGGTCCATATGGCTTGAGAAGGATCTTGATTTGAAATTTGGAGTTGATCATATGTTTCAATCAATTTGGAATTTTGGAATTGATTTATGATTTGGAATTTGATTTGAGATTGAATTTAATAAAAAGAAAAATCAATTGGATTGGGGTTGATTTGAATTTGGTTAAGGTTGAGTCCATAAGATAAAATTAAAGGGCCTAGGAAGGGATTTGGGGTTTGAATTTTGGTGATGGATTTCAATCATTGGATAGTTGGATTTGATTTTGGGATTTGAATTTGAATTTGAGATTTTGTTTGAAAGAAGGAAGCAAGGATTGGGTTTGGGCTACAGGGTAGGCAAGTCTCTCCTAAATCCCTAAGGCACAACTTATCTCTATGGCTAACTCTTCTAAGTCTCTAAGGATAGGTGAAGTATTCACCTTATCACTAGAAGTGTCTTAAGACTAAGGAACTCTTAGTGTCTATAAAAGTCCTAGTCCTATGATGAGGAAGTTGAGAACTCACTCCAAAAATGAGGTCAATAGATGCCTCCAGGCATGCCAGCACCTCGAGTTGTACAAAGCTAAAATGATTCAAGCTCGTAATAAGTTGGTCCGTCTTAGAGATTTCATGTAGGAGAGCTTATTTTAGTTCTAAGAAGACCAATTGTTGCTTGTCGAAAGATGGGAGGTTAGTTTGAACCCACTTGGGAAGGCCCTTTTTCCATAGAGAAGGCCTAGCAAGGAGGATCTTATCAACTTATAAATTGTAAGGAAAGCGCCCTATGATTCAAATCAATGAGCTCTACCTAAAGAAATATTACTCATAAATCTTGTTTGAAAATAATCATCAATAAACTTCTTTTCATATTAAATTCCATCTCTTATGTGTTAGAAATATCTTTTACATGTGAATCCACCACGATGTGTTTAGGGTAGGTGTAAGAGAACCTAAGCGACATCCTATCCCTCTACAACACAAACACAAACTACATTCGATTCTCCCATGCTACTAGGTTAGATGTAAGAGAACTCAAGGAACATCCTATTCCTTCTTTCACATCACAAACAAATACATATCTTTTGTCTCGAGCTACTTTGATGTGGTAGCAAGCCCCCTGTGGCACTCATTCATTAGCTACTTTAGGTTGGGATAATATGTTATCTTGCTAGTATGTCACCCCAGTGGTCATTGGACTAGTGGATGTGAGCCCCCGTGCTTTCTTCCTAACTTGACCACTGCAAACCAAAGAGTGCCTTGTTAATTTCGTAGGTCTTACCATGCAGTCGGTAAGCTATCCTGTGTTGACTTCATTTAAGAGGATGTAAGCTTACATGTTTTCTTCTTAAACTAGTCATCATGCACTAACTAGGTCGAGTATATTTTGAGGCTTAGGGTAAGTCCCCCAGTGGCTCCTATCTTCCTGACTACTTTAAGCTTGGGTTTAGTCCTTACACAGGAATGCCCGCTTAATAGCCCTAGTCGATAAATGAGCAAGACGACTATCTGGTGATCAATTCCACTTTGGAGAGATGTAAGTCTGCACGCCTTCTTTCTAAACTACTTGTCACAAATCAACATGCACCTTAGGTTGGTTGGTTATCACCATGCTGATGGTGACCCACTCGGTGGATACATCACTCTTAGCAGATGTGAGTCCCCACGCTTTCTCCTTGAGTTGGCCACCGAATACCTACAGGCTTTCTATTACAGAGTTCTGAATAACGCCCCTAGCGACACCTCCCCTATAGGGCACTCTATTTAGATCACATCCTTAGTGATCCCATTTAGACACTACCCTGGTTACTCTTGGATTGGACAGTCCCCGTTTCCTAGTAACCACCCCTATGGTTGGAGAATTTGTCTCGTAGATATGTAGATTCTCCCTTGGTCTAGTAAGTTTGAGATAGGACTAGGCTGATATAAGCTCCTTTCAGTGTGGTCCCTCACACACCAATAGGGTCCACACATAATAATAAAACAAAATATATATCTTCGCTTGTGGATTAAGAATTCAAGCCCCCAATGGCCCCTTTCTCAAGCAGGCATCCTATCTTTAGGGCAATGTTAGCAAAACTCCTTATAGGAATTGCCTGACTACTTTGAGTTGAGATATGTCCCCGGGTCGGCACTCTCTCAGTAGTCGCCCTTAGGTCGGATTCAACTTGTTGTGCCACCAATGAGTCACCTCGACAGTCATCTTTGTTTTGAAAGATATAAATCTATTACGCATTTTTTCCAGCACGATCATTGCAAATTGATGGGCAGCCTTATATCGGGTCCAATTTTTTGCACAAGCGATCGATCACCCTAGTGGTTCCTTGTTTAGGAAGATGTGAGTTCCTGCACTTTCTTCCTAACTTGACCATTGGAAACCAAAAGGCACCCTTTGGTTGGTTAGTTCTACGTCACGACCGGTAGACTATCCCTTTGGATTTGTAAATCTAAGATAGGTCTAGGCTAATATTAGCCCCTTCTTAGTGGATCCATCGCAAACTGATGAGATCCATCAAATTAAAATAATTAAAATTAAAATAAATGCAATTCAATCAAATAACATCATCTTGACTATTTTTGAGTTGATATAAGACCCCTAGAGGCATTCATTCAGTAGCCTTTCTAGGTTGGATCTGATTTATTGCATCCAACATATCACCCTTGCGATTGTCCCTTGCTTTTAGAGATGTAAGTCTGCTATGCTTTCTCCCTGGCACAACTGTTATATATCAAAAGGAAACCCCTTAGGTCGGATAGTTCTACCATGTGGCAGGTGGACTACCCATTTGGATTTATAAATATGAGATAGGCCAAGCTGACATAGCCCATTCTCAGTGCGATCCATCCCAAACAGATAAGGCCCATCTAAAAATCCAAAAACTTAAATAAACAATCAATCAATTTCTCTCCAGTGAGACATCAATCATCCTGACTTCCCCAGCAGGATCAATTAAACCCAATTCAAACTTGCATTCCCCAGCAAGTGCACCCTCAAGAGAAATTCAAACCCTCCTTATCCCTATTGAATAACCTAAACCTACTTCCCTAGTGGAAGGTTCATACACCTATCCCTGGTGGGTTATACATCCTAATCCCCAGCAGATACTCTGCCCAAATCATACCTTTCATCCAAATCCAAACCTCTTATCCATAGTGGATAACCTGAACCTACTTCCCTAGTGGAAGGTTCATATATCTATCCCTAATGGGCTATACATCCTAATCCCCAGTGGATACTCTAACCAAATCATACTTTGGATCCAAATCCAAACCTCTTATCCCTAGTGGATAACTTGAACTTGCTTCCCTAGTGAAAGGTTCACCGTTCCAGTTACGTGTTGGATCCCTTCTTCCTCCCTTATGCCCTTGGCATGAGTTAAGTTGCATTGCACTAAGATTGTGATTCCTTCTACACCTCGAGTTTAGGAGTAGATCATTTCTGTTAGTGCTTGTGATCTTACGGATATTTTTGATCATTTTTATCAACACCAATACGTGCGGTGTGCCTTGTTAGTCACACCACACCTATTGGGCACCTTTTGTTGACCTCACTTCTGGAGTGAGCTCTCATCTTTCTCATCATAGGTCTAGAACTCTTATAGACACTAAGAGTTCCTTAGTCTTAAGACATTTATATTGATTAGGTGAACACTTAACCTAACTCTAGAGATTAGAAGAGTTAACCATAGAAATAGGTTGTGCCTTAGAGATTTAGGAGGACTTTCCTACCCTATAGCCCAAACCAAATCCTTGCTTCCTTCTTTCAAACCAAACGTCAAATTGAAATTCAAGTTCCAAAATCAAGTCCAACTATCTAATTATTGAAATCCATCACTAAATTCAAACTCTGAATTCCTTCCTAAGCCCTTCGATTTTATCTTATGGACTTAGCCTTAACTAAATAAAAATCAACCTCAATCCAATTGATTTTCTTAGATCAAATTCTAGATTATGAATCAATTCCAAACTCAAAATGATTGAAACCCATGATTAAGTCTAAATTCCAAAATCTTTGCTTAAGCCATATGAATCACCTTCATATGCTTAGCCAAAACTCCTTCAAACCAACTCAAGATTAGTTGATTTCTTTATAAATCAATCATTCCTTCATTTATATTCATAAATATAAATGAAATCTAAATTCAAACCATTCAAATCAAATCAAAACAAATCAAACCAAATCAAGACCCTTCTTAAGCCATATGGACCCACCTCCATAAGCCCAATCAAATCCTGATCCAAATCAACCCAAACATGATTGATTCCTTTATAAATCAATCATTCCTTCATTTATACTCATAAATTTAAATGAAACCCACCCTCCAATGACCAAAAATAAATCAAACTAAATCAAAACCCAAGTAAGCTCTTTTGACATACATCCCTAAGTTTAATCAAATTTGCTTCCAAATCACTCCAAACTCAACTAATTTTCTCATAACCCATTTATATCTTCATTTATATTCACAAATATAATTGAAATATAAATTCAAATGACCAAAACCAAAGTCAAATCAAACAAAATTCCCAATTTTAGTTCTTTTAGCCAAACTTTTGAACTTGGCTAAATGACATCTAAATCAACTCAAAACTCATTGATTTCTTCATGATTCAATCATTCATTCTATCATTGGTCCAAATATAAACATAAACAACCATTATCAAATCAAATCCAAGTCAACCCAAATCTTAGATCATTGAAAGCGTCCTCCGTGAATTAGTCAGATGAGACTACTTAAATAGCCAATCCTATCGTGCCACGTCAACCACCATGTGGCTTGACAAGATTAAGGCTTTAATTAGGGCTTCTTAATTGGTTTTTTATCCAAAAAATTCCTAAAATCACAACTAATTGTAAAAAAATAAAAAATACAAACAGGATCATTTTGAAGATATTTAAGAGTAAAATCTAGGAAAATTATAATTAATTGATTTCGAACAATGATTTTGGGTTAATTAAGGTTTTATCAAAAATTTAATGAACTTAATTACACCTTAATTAAGCACTTGATTAATCTTAAATTTTTTGTGGATGCTCAGAGGGATGACCACTACCTTCCTTATTTTTTTGGGATTTATTGATTGCTTAATTAGGGAAATCACTTGATTAAGCCCTAATAACTCTCTTAACCTAATTAATCATAATTAAAAAATAAATAATAACTTGATTAATCATTTAAACATAATTATCTCTTTTGGACAGTAAGATAACTTAGGGAATGTGAATGGGGATACTTTTTCTATTCCATTTCCTAAGTCTTCTTTATCTTTAAAAATCAAATTAATCAATGGTTAATGGAATGATTAATTGATTAATTAATTGATTAATATTCAAAATAAAAAAATCATAATCTAATTGAATGTTAAAAATAATTTAGGGATTACAATTGGGGCCTTACCTTTGATTCTTTTCTTTCCCCTAAGTCAATTTCATCATTCAAATTAAAACATAACCGAACTGTTTAATCAATTAATTAAAAGCTTAATGAAATTAAAATTAAAAATCAATTCATGCACACCTAAGCAACCCATAATTGATCTTGGGTAGCTTCTTGGGTATTCAATAACCAAAGGTGAGAAATAATGAAATTATCGTTGGCTCACATGTGTGAGAAAATCATAAAAGTAATTAAGTGAGATCCCTTAAGCTGAATTAATTATTATTCATAAGCCAATTGCATTAGGCCCATTTCATTTCTTAGGAGTATTGCAATTTACTTTTCATGTGATTGCATATCATATTAGCTCATTATTAATTAGTTAATTAACTTAAGGTGATATAGGTAAGGGTTAATTAATTCATTTAATTCATACCTTAACCTAATTAAAATATAAAATCAACTTAAATATTCTTCATAAAGTGAAATTAATTCACACATGGGGTATTGGGCTAGGATTAGCAAACATGTCTCATATTTTATAAGTCAAATCAATCTCAAAGTTAAAAATGTCTTTAAAGAATTTTGGTTTATTTAAATAGCCTTATTTAATATGATTATCCTTAGAAATTAATTAGGTTGAATGAAATCATGCGCTTACATTCCTTTATTTCTTTCCAATCATGATAAATATTGCTTGCCATATAAAATCATGCATTCATTTCTTTTAAAATTAATTAAATAAAATATTACCTTTTATGCCAAATTGCATGTGTTGACTTAAATTAAAAATATGAGTGACTATTATCACTATTAAATCAAATGCTATTTTTAAAACCTACAAATCAATTATTATAAATGAAGTAATGTTAATTACAAATATCTATAAGCTTGCATGTGATGATAGTATAAGATGTGTAATATGAAGTTCTCTTTCCCTATCTTAACATGGATTCATATATGATTTGCAAGTCTATAGTTCATAAGGAGCACAACATTTGCCTAAAATCTATTCCTGTGCATCCTCATGTTAAGACTTAGAAATAATTTCATATCACATATGTAAATCACATAATCAAATCAAACATAATTTCTTGCTTGATTCCCTAGTCATGTGGTTCTTTTATACATTTATATATACTTGAGAATAGTGGTATATTAGTCTGGACATCCTGGGGCTGCGAGGCTTTAAGTAACCTTAAGTTGATTTTGTACCTTACGCCCCCGGTGTCGAAAATAATGGCGTTGTACTCACTTAAAACTCTTATACATATGCATGTATAATGTGGCCAATGAATAAAGAATCATAGATCAAATAAATCAAGTACAACATTTGCAAGGATTTTTCTATCCTTATAGTTATTCATACATTTACATGTATCTAAGAAAAGTGGTATATTAGTCTGGACATCCCGGGGCTGTGAGGCTTTAAGTAGCCTTAAGTAAGTCTTGTACCTTACGCCCCTGGTGTAGAAAATAATAGGGTCATACTCACTTTAAACTTTTATACATGTGGATGTGTATTTAACTAATGGATGAAAAATCCATCTTTTCTATATAATAAAGACATGCATTCCTAATTTATTAAAAAAATAAAATATTTAAATTCCAAATACACTTCTTTGCATTCACCATCAAAGTATGTTACGATTTACATTGCATGCATAGGTATGCTTAGGATTATTCATATGCATGATATACATGATGGAAAGAAATGAATGCATGTTATGTGATAGTAATCCATGCTAATTAATCCTAAGATGCCTTTCTTATTGAATAGGGTTATTTAGAGCGAACCTAAACTTAGGGTTAATTAAAACACATAATAAGTCATTCATTAAAAAAAACTAAGCTAATTAATTTACCTTAGAAATGACTTAAGGTAGGGATAAAAGAGAGATTCCCTGTCTTTCCTCTCTTTATAACACGTAGTTGCTAAGTGTAGGCTATATGAAACAAAAGAAAATACTAAGTAAAATTTTCAAAACAATTAAACCACTTAAAGAGAAATCAACCCTTTTATAAATTAAGTCCCCCACACTTAGCAAATCATAACCCTAAAGCTTAGTTAGGACATGCCACACAAGCCTTAACACATACACATTAGATTAAGTCACCATTTCTAGCTTTATGTTAGGACGGTGCATGATTTGGTATATGTTTGATTTTGTGATGTATTATTTTAGGCTGGATGTTAGGGTGTATGTGCGTAGTATAGCTGTTAGGATCACATTAACATAATCATATTTTATGCAAGGGGTTGTTCATAAGGGGCCGCTATAATAAAAATATAAATGCTTTTTATTGTGCAGGTTGCTTAGCCCCTAAGCATAGCCCAAGTTAGGATAGGTGGACTTGGTTACCCATGTGTGGGGTGCTAAGTCTTAATTATTCATATAACTACTTAGGTTGTATGGTGTGTTTTGTAGGTGTAGCTAGATTTACTTTCCTTTTCTCTTAATATAATCCTTGCATTAGGATTAGGATAAGTGTTATGGGGGATTATGATGAACATTGGTGATAAGACCAAGTCTTATACACCATGTGATGCCTTTGAAGCAAACAACATCCCAATCAAACCAAGAGAAAGAAAGAAATTGAACAAATCAAAATGATGAAATGAAAGATGAAGAGTGAATAATGGAGGATGAAGAATGAAGACCCCCACCCCCCCTCCCCAATAACCCTTCTTATTTTATAATTATAATTATTCTTTCATTATACTGAGATGTATAAGGGTAGAGCTCAGCTACCCATATTTCTTTTAGGGTTGAATGGCGGTACCTGATCGCATCAGCCTCTTATTCTTTTACTATAGCTTTATAAAATTATTTGATGTTCTGTTTAGCTTGTGCATTAAAAATAACATATCTTTTCATAGTTTCTTTATGATTGGTGATTACTGTGTGGCCTAGATGCGATTAGGCTCTTAGGATGAAAAAAATAAATTTTCTACCCCACTAACAACTCATAGCTAAAATTTTAAAATAACTCATAACCTCACATAAAAGCCTAGGAATTAAATCAATATAATAAAAATATTTAGCAACCCCCTGAGTTGGATATTGTGAATAAATCTCTTATAGGAGTCACCTTTCAAATCTATGAAGGAAAGAAAGATGAGGCCTATAGAAATTCATCTTTTTAGTATGCCACACAGATCCATAGATATACTTATTCAGGTGATCGAGTACGTCATCAAGGAATAGTGTACTACCTCGAAAGATAGAAGTCACTAACCTTTAATGGAGCTAATCACCTCAATAAGGACTCCTAAGGATGATGGGTCTTCATATGTAGTAAAGATTCTTCCCTTACTTTATATGGAAAAGTAAAGGTGGGTTTATTTTAAATTGGGTTTGTTAAGTTCCATACAGTGGCAAGCCCCAGTAGTTAATTACATCCTAAGGGACGGGATTCCTTAGGAAAATTTTTGATTAAGGTAAATGATAATTGTCTTTGAAGATTTTAATAGGAAGGACTATCAATCGATTGGTTTATGTTTGAAGATCAAATGGAATTGATCAAAAGAGGGAGCTATTATTGAAGCCAAATATGGGAGATAAGTAGGAGATGCCACGATGCTAGAAAATCTAGCGAGCATCTCAAATTATTTTATAGTTGGGCTTTACATTTTAGAAATTAATTTAGTTTGTTTATTTGTTTGAATTACATTTTTCATTAGAATTTTAGGACTTAAGATTCCTTAACACAAGATTAAAGAAATGCCTAAGAGGTGATGAATTATGCTTATGGCCTACAAAGGGGAGAACCAACCTCAGAAACTAAATCTAGTGAGCTTCGACAAGGGCCGAAAGCATAACCTAAATCTAAGGCAAAAATGGGTAATTGGTTTGCCTCCACAAGAGAGGACAAAATACCTGACAGCTTGGACTTACAACCACGTGGGCGTGGCCGCCAACTAACTCCTCCTATGATTTTAAATATATGTATGCAAGTCTTTATGCTTATGCAAGATAGTTAGGCCATTTTTATTTAGAAAGAGACTAAGTCCTTAAACTCACTCCCTAAAGAGACTAGATCATGTAAAGAGGCATGCTTCAAATGATCTAAATCTAATGCAATTTCAAATTTCATTTTATTTTCAATTTGGATAATTATTTTGACTCAGGTTAATAGGATTTTTATGAAATAAGATGCATTTGTGCATGATATTATAATGAAATGCTCATCCAACTAAGGGGTTGCTATTTCTTTTTTCTTGATTTTAGACCTAAGCTTTAGGTGAGGATATGAGTTGTTTAATTTTTATTTTAGTTGTTAAGTTGGATAAAAGATTTATTTTTCCCTAAAGATCCTAATCCACATCCAGGCCATACAAAAAGCAAGGAAGAAATTAGGAAAATCATGCCACTTAATACAAAAGCTAAACAAATCAACAACTAATTTATAAATCTAATCGTAAAAAGAATAAATGGCCGCTGTGGTTGGGCACCACCGCACAAATCCAAAAATATCAAATATGGGTAGTCTACCCTTATACAACCCAGATTAGAAATGAATATTACAATTAAGCAAGGAATTCATTGTTATGGGGGTCTTCAAGCTTTATTCTTCTTTCCTTCTTCTTCTTTTATTCTTTCTTCTTTTGGTTCCTTCCTTTAGATGGTTGGATGGTAGATGCTCCAAGGCTTCACATAGTGCATAAGATAGGATTTTATGCCCAATGCCCATCCTAATCCTCATAACAATCATTCCAAAATCCTAATTATATAAATTTTTACATGAAAAGGAAAAGTGGAAATCTATCAAACACCTGCAAAACAAAGGTTAGTTAAAATACACCGCACAAATCCCAAGCATGTATATTAGACTTTTCACTCCACACATGCGTGAGTCAGTCCACCTATCTTATGGATTATGCTTAGGGGTATCAAGCATCTGCAAGCAAAAGTATTTATATTTTTGTTTATGAAAGTGCCCCTTAAGCACAATACCTTGTAGAAAAGAATAGTTAGACTAAGAGCATCCTACCATTCATCCAACGAGCATACACCCTAACATCCAGTCTAAAATATATCACAAAACAAAACAAACATCAAACCATGCATAGACCTAACGTAAGGCTAGAAGTCGTGACTTAGGCTAATGTGTGTGCTTTGAAGGTTTGTGTAGTATGCTTAGCTATGGATTTAGGTTCAAATTTTCTAAGTGTAAAGAACATGTTCAACTTAGAGAAGGGTTTCATTTAAGTTGTTTAATTATTTTGGGTCAATTTTATTTCATGTTTTAATTTGGTTTAAGTGAAACCTACAATTAATTATAAAGTTATGAAGAGAAGGAAAGAGAAGAGAGCTTCTCTTTCCTTTCCTAACCTAAGCAATTTCTAAAGTAGATTTACATTTTAGTTTCATTTAGGTGAATTTTTTGATTATATATTTTAATTAATCCAAAGTTTAGATAAATTATAGAAAAACCTATTAAAAAAAAGGCATTTTAAGATTATAAAATAAATGAAAATTTACATAACACACATTACTTCATTTCTTTTCGAACATATATAACATGCATATGGTTGGACCCTAAGCATATCTATGCATGCAAATGAGAGTAGTTAACACACTTTATGATGCATGCTAAGTAATCCATTTAAGGAAATTTAGAAGTTGAATATGCATGATTTTTCTTAAATAGCAAAGGTTTTCCACATCCAAAATTTCACATACACATATGAAAGTGAGAAAGGCATAAGTGAGTACAACACCATTGTTAACCAGAGGTGTAAGGTATAGGACCTACTTAGGGCTACTTAAAGTCTCACAACCTCCAGGTTGCCCAGACTAATATGCCACTTTCTTTAAATACAAACATATGTATAAAATAATTGAAATGGAAATGGAAAATTCAAAAAAAATTTTAATGAATTCATTTTCTTTTATGCAATTTATGCATGCAAGTAAAGGCAACCTTTCTTAAGTGATAACATAGGTATGAATAGGTATGGAATTAAGCAAGTGTTGTATTCTTTTCAAATGAATCCTACATCTTACTAACTCCTATTCAAAACTATACCAACATAAGATAGAAAGGAAACCTATGCTAAACATGCCTTTATAATCCATCACATGCAAGCTTATAATTAAAGTATAATTAACACACTTTTAGATTTGGTTTTTGATTTATATGTTTTGAAAATAATTTGGATTTAGTAGTGATAATAGCCATTCATATCTCTACTTTAGTCAACACATGCAAATTTGACATAAAGTAAACAATTTCATTTTTAAAATTTGAATTTCAAAAATTATGAATGCATGAATCACATGACATCTAACTTAACATGTTGGGGAAAGATCCAAAGCAATGAAAGTATGTAAACAAACTCACTTCACTTAAATCCTAAGGACATTCTTATAGAATAAGAAAGTTTAGAATAAATCAAAGTGAATTCAAAGTAATTTTTTGTTTAGTTTGAAGTTTGATTTAATTTTGAAAAGGTGAATGAGTTTGTTGTTCCTAACACATTCTTATATGTGTTTGATATTTTTGTTTAATTTTTAGGTAATTAGATCCATTTGTATGCATTGATTAGGTTAAGGTATGGATTAAGTAGCTTAATTAACCCTTACCTACACCACCTTAGAAGAATTAACTAAATAATTATGAGCCGATGAGATGACATAAAACCCATAAGAAATTTAAATTTGCAATGCACCTAATAATGAAAAGGCCTAATGTAATTTGGCTTACAATTAAAAGTTAATTAAGATAAGGAGTTTTGCATAAGTAATTTGAAAACACCCTTTCATACTTATGAATGTGGTTTTGATTTCCTTAATTGAACTTAGACTATTAAACACCTAAGCATCTACCCAAGGAGGATTAATTAATTTCTAGAACTTTTTAGAATTTTTAGAAATTGGTTAAAGGGATAATTAATGAATTAACCCTTAATTAAGAGGAGATTAAAAAGAGAAGAGGGGGTTTAGGGAATAGCTTAAGGGAAATGCCCCAAAATTATTCCACAAACATCCTACTTACTGGATCTAACCTTAATCAGCCCTAATTATATGGTAAAGCCACTAATCATACCCTAATTATACTTAATTATATGATAAGGGTAATTAGGAAAATCATATATAATTATTCTAAACAAGCCCTCAATAAATCCAATGAAAATTAGGGGAGGCAGAAGTCATCCCCTAAAATTTACCCAAGAAGTTTAGGATTATTCAGAGGCCTGATTAAAAAGTAATTAGCAAAATGCACTTTCCAACTAAATTCAAAGAAAAGCATAATTCAAAACTCATCAAAATTAATTTTAAAATGTTCTAGGCTTAATTATCTATCCATAGGATTTTATTTCATATTTTTCTAAATTTTTAGTAAGAGTTATGAATTTTTGAAGTTCTCTAAGTGAATTAGGAAATAATTAATGCATTTTATTAATCCTTAACTAATCCCTGGCTCATGGCGCGATGCATGGCAGCGGCGGTCATCGCACTTTACACGCGTCGCACCATGAGGAGGTTACTTAACTTGTCACCTCACTGGGGAAGCTGGCGGTGTACGCGCTTTAATCCTCTATCATCCGATGAAAGATTAGATGGCTAAGGATCTCCCTATATTTAAAAAAGTTAATAGATATTTAAACATGCTAAATAATCTCAACCGTCCATCTAAAATGAGTGGATGGACTGCTGAGATGATCCAAGTTCTTCCCCTTGCTCAACAGGGACCATCCATGATTAAGGGGAAGATCTAAGCTAGATCTATCATGGAATAAAACCAAATTCAACCCATACCATCTCAAGACAGAGAGCAGCAAATCCAACGTTCAAAAATTGATGAGGTGAAAATTTCTTTCACAAAGCTCCACACCACATTGAGTTTAGTGATCGAAAAAATCCCATTCCTCACTGGAGGTGATCATTGATGCTCGATTCCCTTGGAGAAGCTTCATCTGGTTGAGACAAAGCCTTGTTGAAGTTTGGAGCACTTGAGGTTGAGTGGATCAATGTATGGACCAACTCCTCCTTGCTTGAGCTTCGGCTTTGATCCAATTTGATAGTTCCTTACTGTGGGAACTCTAATAGAAGCTTTAGTGCACTCGACTTAGCTCCTAGATGATGTGTCTAAGAGCAATTGGAAGGAAATGAAGTATGAAAGAAGTTGGCAATTCACTATACCTCCCCTATTTTTGCACTATGCAAAATCGAGAAATGGGGAATTTAATCATCTCTAAGAAGCTTGGGAGTGCTCTCTAATGATTGCTCTGAGTTCCTTAGCTTCAATTGATAGAGGGAAAGTGAGAATTGAATTGAATTAGAGCGAGTATATCTCCCCCTTGAAGGATTGGATGGCCGACAATGCTCTTTCCTTTTGATCCAATTGATCATATTGGGAGGGTTGTTTGATCTATTTTGAGTGTGCACATGGTCGGTTTGATTCAAGGAGTGGATTGCCAACCTCCCATGTGCCTTAATTTGAGCTTAAGAGGGAGTTTAAAATTTCAATTTTTAGCTAAGGGATTGAATTTGGTCTAGGGACCAAATGGGTTGATCTAAACCCATTGGGTTGGGTGCACCACTCAACACTAAGTCCCCTTGAGCTTTTAGGAAAGCCTCAAGTGATTGTGAAGAGGGTATGACCAAATTACCCATAGGTTAAGCCAAAATTTGCTCTATGGCCTAGGGGTAGGATGGTCATTTTGCTAATTTTCCACTTTGGACATGTTGGGTATGTGGAGATTCAAGGTTTGGCCAAGTTTCAATAGATTTAGAATTCATTTGATAGGGTTTGGCTCATGTTGACCCATGTGGTGAATAAATTCCTATTGGGGAGTCGCCTTTCAAATCTGTGGAGAAAAGAAAGAGGAGACCTTATAGAAATTCATCTTAGTAAGACGCCACATAGATCCATAGATATACTTATTCAGGTGATCGGATACACCATCAAGGTATAGTGTACTATCTCAAAAGATAGAAGTCGCTACCCTTTAATGGAACTAATCACCTCAATAAGGACTCCTAAGGATGATGGGTCTGCATATGTACTAGAGATTCTTCCCCTACTTTACATGAAAAAGTAAAGTAGGGTTTATTTTAAATCAGGTTTGGGCTGCCAACTAACTCCTCCTATGATTTTAAATACATGTAGGCAAGTCTTTTATACTTATGCAAGATAGCTATGTTGTTTTTATTTAGAAAGAGATTAAGTCCTTAAACTCACTCCCTAAAGAGACTTGATCATGTAAAGGGACATGCTTCAAATGACTTAAATCTAATGCAATTCAACTTTCATTTTTTATTTCATTTTTTGGATTTTTGTTTTTGACTCTAGCTAATAGGATTTTTATGACTAATGCATGAGAAATCAGATTATTAGCCAAAATCAGTGAGAAGTTTAGGAGGTGAGTTTCCACCATGGCCCTCAAAGGTCAAGTCGGGTTCTCTGGCAAAGGTAAAAGCCCTCCAATCAAGAGTAAAATAAGATGCATTTGTGCATGATATTATAAAGAAATGCTCATCCAACTAAGGGGTTGCTAATTCTTTTATCTTGATTTTAATCCTAATCTTTAGGTGAGGTTATGGGTTATTTTATTTTGAATTTTGAATTTTTAAGTTAGGTAAAATATTTATTTTTTCTTAAAGTGCCTATTCCACATCTAGGCCATACATAAAGCAAGGAAGAAACTAGGAAAATCATGCCATTTAATGCAAAAGCTAAACAAATCATCAAATAATTTATAAAGCTAATCACAAAAAAGAATAAGTGGCCATTTGTGATCGGACACCACCGCACAAGCACAAAAATATCAAATGTGGGTAGCCGAGCTCTGCCTTTATATAACTCGGATTACAAATGAATTAAAGTACAATTTAAGAAAAGGAATTCATTATTATGGGGGTCTTCAGGTTTATTCTTCTTTCTTCTTTCTTCTTTCTTTTCTTTCTTCTTTTGGTTCCTCCTTTTGGATGGTGGATGCTCTAAGGCTTCACATGGTGCATAAGATAGATCTTATGACCAATGCTCATCTAATCCCCATAACAAATCATTCCAAAATCCTAAATATAAATTTACATGAAAAGGAAAAGAAATCTAACTAAAATAAAGGTTAGTTAAATCACACACACAAATCCCAAGCATGTATATTGGACTTATCACCCCACACATGGGTGACTAAGTCCACCTATGGATTATGCTTAGGTATAAACACCAAATAAAGCATTTATATTTTTATTTATGATAACTCCCTTAGCACAATCCCTAGAAAAGAATAGTTAGACTAAGCACATCCTACCATTCATTTTATGAGAATACATGCTAACATCCAGTCTAAAATATTCATCAAAAAATAAAACATAACATCAAACCATGCACCAACCTAACCTAAAGCTAGAAGTGGTTACTTAGGCTAATGTGTGTGCTTTGAAGGTTTGTGTGTTATGCTTAGCTATGGACTTTAGGTTTCAATTTTCTAAGTGTGAAGAACATGTTCAACTTAGAGGAGGGTTTCATTTAAGTTGTTTAAGTATTTTGGGTTATTTTATTTCATGTTTTAATTTGGTTTTGAAACTACAATTAATTACTAAGTTATGAAGAGAGGGAAAGAAGAGAACTTCTCTTTCCTTCCCTAATCCTTAAGTAAATTCTATGATAAGTTCACATTTTAATTTCATTTAGGTGAATGCTTTGATTAAATCTTTTAATCAATCCAAAGTTTAGACAAACTCTAAACAAAGCTATTCAAAAAGAATGACATTTTAAGATTAAATAAAATGAATCAAAATTCACATAAAACACATTACTTCAATTCTTTCCCAACATATATAACATGCATATCGATGGACCCTAAGCATATCTATACATATAAATGAGAATAGTTAACACACTTTATGATGCATGCTAAGTAATCCATTTAAGAAAATTTAGAAGTTGAATATGCATGATTTTCTTAAGTAGAAAAGGTTTTCCTTATCCAAAATTTCACATACATGCATGAAAGTAAGAAAGGCATAAGTGAGTATAGTGTTAACTAGAGGTGTAAGGTACAAGACCTACTTAGGGCTACTTAAAAACCTCACAACCTCGGGTTGTCAGACTAATATACCACTTTTCTTAAGTACAAACATGCATATAAAAGAAAAGAAATGGAAAAGGAATATGCAAAATTTGTTTAATAGTTTCATTTTTGTTTATGCAATTTATTCATGCAAGTATAAGCAATCCTTCTTAGATTATGGCATAGGGATGAATAGGGATAGAATTAAGTAAGTGTTGGGTTCTTTTCAAATGAACCCTACATCTTACAACTCTATTCAAAACTATGCTAACATAAGGAAGAAAGAGAGCCTACACTAAACATGACTTTATAATCTATCACATGCAAGCTTATAATTAAGATATGAATAGCACAATTTCAGATTTGATATTTCATTTATAAGTTTTGAAAATATTTTGGATTTAGTAGTGATAATAATACTCATATTTTACTTTAGCCAACACATGCATTTGACATAAAGTAAACAATTTTCATTTTTAAAATTTTGAAACATGAAATTATGAATGCATGAATCACATGACATACAACTTAACATGTTGGGAAAGATCTAAAGCAATGAAATCATGTAAACAAACTCACTTTACTTAAATCCTAAAGACATTCTTAAAGAATAAGAAAATTTAGAATAAATCAAAGTGAATTTCAAAATGATTTTTGTTTAGTTTGAAGTTTGATTTAATTTTGAAAAGGTGAGATGAGTTTTCTATTCCTAACCCATTCCCACATGTGTTTTGTATTTTAGTTTAATTTTTAGATAATTAAATCCATTTTTAGACATTGATTAGGTTAGGGTATGGATTAAGTGGCTTAATTAACCCTTACACCTTAGAAAAATTAACTAAGTAATTATGAGCCAATGAGATGACATAAAACCCACAATGTTTTTAAATTGGCAATGCACCTAATAATGAAAAGGCCTAATGCAATTTGGCTAACAATTAAGAGTTAATTATGCTAAGGGGTTTAGCTTAAGTACTTTTAAAACACCCCTTCATAATTATGAAAGGGGTTATAATTTTCTTAATTAGACTTAGGCTATTAAACACCTAAGCATCTACCCAAGATAGATTAATTAAGTTCTAGAACTTTTTAGAATTTTTGAAAATTGTTTAAAGGGGTAATTAATGAATTAACCTTAATTAAGATTAAGGAGAGAGAAAGGGGGTTTAGGGAATAGCTTAGGAAATACCCAAAATTATTCCATAAAACCCACTCACTAGATCTTAATCAAACTTAATCATAGGTAAATCCACTAATCACCCCTTAATTAATTACATGAAAGGGTTATTAGGAAATAGCAATTTCCCCAATTAAGGCCTCAATAAAACTCAAGAAAATTAGGGGAGGTAAAGGCCATCCCCTAAAATGAACCTTAGAAATTTGAGATCAATTGGTGACTTAATTAGAGAATAGTTAGCTAATTAAAATTCCAAAAGAAACCCAAATTTAGAGAAAAGAGAATTTAAAATATATTGAAAATATTTTTAAATATTCTAGATGAAATTATCTATCCAAGGCATTTTTCCTTTTATTTTTTTGATTTTTATTGAAGGAGTTATGAATTTTAGTTCTCATAATTAGAATTAATTAATTTTATTAATCCTAATTAATCTCACTTGGCGTGTGGAGGTGACGGTCAGCGTGCTTTACAAACATCACATGGTGAGACATTTACTTAAGTTGTCATTAGGGGTGGCGGTGGCACGCTTATATCTTTGCCATCGATCAAGATCGGATGGTGAGGATCACCCAGTTTATAAATTGATAATTTATCAATGTGGGAATAAGCTCAGCCATCCATCCAAACGATGCGGATGAATGACCAGAGATTCATCCTTTCCAATGCTTAGGAAGAATGAGATCCGTCCACCCTCTAAGCTTTGATCCGAGATTGAGCTCATTAAAATAGACACCTTCATCATGCAATTACCATCTAACAGCTAAGATCCATGAAAATTTCACTTCAAAGGACCAACACCTATGAATTAAGAAAAAATCACTAACCTCAGGAGGTGATCACCGCGATGAGAGCTTCTCTCAGTTGAGGGCTATGAAATTTTGAGCATGAGGTTGAGTGTAGAGCTCTGACCAACTCCTTTTCACTCCTTGCTTTGATTGAATTTAGTCCTTACTATGGGAACTCAAGTGGATGCTTGGGGCTCGACTTGGTCCTTAGATCAAGTGAGAGGAATTTGGATGAGATCAAGTGTAGAAAATTCACTATTGGATGCTCCCTTTTGCATTATGCAATTGAAGAATGCAAGATTCAAATCTCTCTAGGGACTTAGGAAAGCTCAGGTGATTGCTAAGAGTTCTTATTGGGTTGGGCTTGTCTTTCCCCTTGAGCTGAAGCCTCAAGTGATTGTGATTGTATGACCAAAATATGGGAGCTTAGGTCCTTGAGCACATTTTATTTTGGTTCATTATGCTTAGGTTTGGGTTTATGTTTATTTATTAGTTTTGATTTTTATTTTGGTGGGTTTAGGTTTTATTTTATATTTTTTAAAATTAGGTTTAGCTTTTTTATTTATTTTTTAGGTTTAGGTTTTGGCCATTTTGGGTTTATTTTTTAGCATTTTATTTAATTTAGTTCAGGTTTAGTTTAGTTTATTTTAAGTTTAGATTTAGGTTTTATTTATTTAGTTTAGTTTATGTTTAGGTTTAGGATTTTATTTGTTTATTTTAGGTTTAGGTATTTTTTAGTTGGGTCATTTTATTTTTTTATTGGTTTTATTTTAAGTTTATTTTTTAGGTTTAGGGTTTTATTTAGTTTTTATTATATTTTATTTTATGTTTATTTTAATTTTGGTTTTGTCATTTTATTTAGGTTTAGGTTTTCTTTATTTTATTTTAGTTTAGTTTTATTTTTTTATTTTTGATCAAGGTTAGGTTTATGATTTAGGTTTTTTATTTTATTTTATTTTTAGGTTTAGGTTTGGGTTTAGCATTTTATATTTGGGTTTAGGGTTTGGGTTTAGTGTTTAGGCTTTGGGTTTAGTTTTGGGTTTAGCATATTTAGGGTTTGTTAGCTCAAGTTCATATGACCATTTGAAATATTTTTCAATTTTGGTTCAATTTGGATTAGATTTGGTTTGGGCTCATATGACTCATTTAGGTCAAATGGGTCAGTTGAGTGACCCATTTGAATTTGAGGTATCATGGGTAGGTTTAGGTTTGGTTGGTCATATGAGTGGATCAGATCTTTGTTTCAATCAATTTGGGTTAGGTTCAATTTTGGCTCAACATGATCCCTTTAGGTCATGTTGGGTCTAAGGGTATGTTGGGTCTAGTTGACCAATTGAGGGAAGTTCCACAAGTGATTTAGGATGGACTTGACCCATTGGTTCAATCAATTTGGCTTAGATCAAGTTTGACACATTTTGGCCCTTTAGGTCAAAATGGGTCAACTAATGAGCCAATTGGCTGGTTAGCTCAAATGTTGGCTTGGTCAAGTTCAAACATAGGACAGGAGTGAACTTAGATCAATGATTTTAATCAATTTGGCCTATGGTGGATTTTGGCTATATAAGGTTTCATTTTTGGTTAAGTGTTGACTTGGTCAACCCTTATGTTTGACTTGGTTTGAGCCACTTTGATTTATTGATCATCTCATGATGATTTTTGATCATGATGAGAGGCAAATATGAGTTTGGTTCAATCCAATTTGGTTGATCAAATGTTGGCTCATAAGTACTTTAGGTCACTTTGGGTCAAGTGAGAAGTGGGTCAAATCTTGGTCAAAGCTTGATTTGAGTTGATTGATCTTGTATATGGACTTATGATTGAAATATAAATCCATTTACAAGTGGTTTGAAGTCAAATAGACTTTGATCCATTTGAAAATTTCATATTCAAAGGAAGAATATGAAGGGTTCTTGGGTTTGAATTTTGACTTGGGTTTTGATTGAGTGATTGATGTTTGGATTTATATATGAGCTCATGATTGTAGGGTTGATTGAACCATGAGAGAAAATCAAGAGTTTGGCTTGATTTGAAAGTGATCTGGCTAAGTTGAAGATTTTGGCTTGAAAGGCTTAGATTTAATTTTGAGTGGTTTTGAGTTTAATTTTTGGAGTTTATTTTGATTGTTTGAATTTATATTTCATTTATATATGAGAATATAAATGAGAATATAAATTAATCATGAGAAAATTTCAAGGATTTGAAAGAGTTTAATCATGATTTGGGATAAATCCATTAAAGGGAATTTAAAGGATTTAAGGGAATCTTTAAATTGAAATTTAATTTTTTGGATTGGATTTGATTGATTTATATTTATATTTCACTTATACATGAGAATAAAAATGAGAATATAAATTGATTTTGAAAAAATCCCATGGTTTGAAATGGTTTGATCAAAGTTTAGGTTAAATTCGATAATGGAAAATTAAGGGATTTAAGGGAATTTCAAGCATTTTAAATTTGGAATTTAATTTGTTGAGTTGGATTCAATTGATTTGATTGAGTTATATTTATATTTCATTTATATATGAGAAAATAAATGAGGATATAAATAAGTTTTGAGAAAATCCCATGAATTTGAAGTGATTTGATCAAGGTTTAAGGTTGATTTTCATGAATTAAAGGGACTTAAGAAAATTTTCATGAATTGATTTGGAATTTTGAGTTTGATTTGATGGTTTTGAATTTATATTTTATTTATATATGAATATAAATGAGAATATAAATGAATTATGGGAAAATATCAAAGATTTGAATAGGTTTGAATCATAATTTTGGTTAAGTCCTTAAGGGTGGACTTGGTAAAATTTGGACTTAAAGATGGATTTTGAACATGGGTTTTCAATCATAGATTTCAATCATGGATTTTGAATCATAGAATTGATTTGGATTTGGAGAAAATCAATTAAGATTGATTTGGAGTTTGACTTGAAAGAAGGAAAGTGAGGAATGGTCTAAGCTAAGGGTAAAAAGTTTTCCTAACACCCCAAAGGCATGACCTATTCCTATGGCTAACTCTTCTAAGTCTTTTAGGGCTAAGTTATAGCATCCACCTAATCACTAGATGTATCTTAAGACTAAGAAACTCTTAAAATCTAAGAGAAGTCCTATGTCTTAGATAGAGGGGTTGAGAGCTCATCCTTAAAATGAAGTCAACAAAGGGCGCCCAATAGGTGTGGTGTGGCCAGAAATCGACATATGGTGTTGACCGAAATGATCAACAACACTAAGAGATCACAAGCACTAACAGGAATAATCTTATGAAACAATGCATCATAATCTTACATCTTTTAAAGAGGAATGACTACCGGGGTAACCTGCTTATGAAAAAATAGATTAAACCCACTAAGTGGTATGGGTGAGTACCAGGATTTATCTGACTCGTAGTCGCAATTCCTTTAGAGTTTTGTTGACACTGCTCTAAAGATAAGATGTCTACTAGGGAGAAGGGGTCCTTTGGGGGCTCAAATTCCTAATCCACAAGCGAATTAATTTTATTTGTTTTAGTTTATTTTATCGTGGACCCTATTAGTTTATGAGGGATCAAACTGAGAAGGAGCTTATATTAGCTTAGACCTATCTCAGATTACTGAACTAAGAGAGAATCTATGCATTTGTTGAATAAATTCTCCAACCATAGGGGTGGCTACTAGGATAGGGGAATGTCCAATCCAAAAGTAACCCAGGTAGTGTCTAAATGGGGTTGCAAAGGACTTGATCCAAATAGAGTTCCCATAGGGGATGGGGCTGGTAAGGTCTTAATCCAATGCCCTGGAGAAAATGACATGGCTAGTCATACATCCAATAGGTATTCAGTGTCCAACTCATGGAGAAAGCACGGGGACTCATATCTACCAAGAGTGGTGTACTCCTTTGGGTGAGTTATAAATCTACATCAACCCACAAGTTGCTTTGCGATTTGCAACAACTAGAAGAAAGCTGGGGACTCACATCCATAAGATAGCTTACTAGTGAGATAGTCTATTGGCTCGATAAGTGTTATCGACCTGGGGAACTCTTGAGTGACAGGGGACTTATATCAGCTCAAAAATAGTCTAGAGGAAAGGAGCCTTTGGGGAACTTATCCTAAACATCGAATATACTCAACTTGGTTAGAGCATGATGGCTAGTTCAAGGAGAAAGCATGGGGACTCACATTTTCTTAAACATAGTCAACATGAGGTAGCTTACTGGCTGGGCAGTGAAGCATACCATACTAACAAGGTGCTCATTTAATTGCAATGATCAAGTTAGGAAGAAAGCTCAGGGACTCACATCCTCCAAACAAGTGACCACTGGGTTGACATACTAGCGAGGTAGTATGTAGACCCGACTTAGAGCAGCTAATGAGTGAGTGCCATAGGGGGCTTTCTCCCACATCAAATAAGCTCGAGATAAAAGATTTATGTCTGGTGTTTTATGCATGTGTTAAAAGGAATAGGATGCCACTGGGGAACTCTTACCCCTACCTTAAAACATGTTGGGGAATTATGAAATGATGGCACAGATGGCAACAAGAATTCCCACTAAGAAAAGATGCCACCTAGGTTCTATCACACCTATCTTTAGTTATGCTATTGAAATAGAATGCCTCTTGAGTTATCTTACACTATTCTAATAACGTCAAGAGATTTTTTTTTGCGTTGTGAAAAAGGGACTGGATGCCACTGGGGGACTCTTACACCTACCCTAAATACGTCATGGCAGATTTGCAAGACAAGCAAATAACACTTCAAAAGAAGAGAAGATTTGATTAATGGAATCAGATTTTGTTCTTTTTATTAATGATTATTTTCAAATAAGATTTATTTCATGGATAATATTTCTTTAGATATAACCCATTAATTGGAAGCATCCGGTGTTCCCCTTTATAGTCAATAACCTGATAAGATCCTCCTTGGTAGGCCTTTTCTATGACACAGGGGCCTTCCCAAGTGGGTTCAAACTTATCTCCCATGTTTCAACGGGAAAAAATTGGTCTCCTTAAGACTAACACAAGTTCTCTTACTCGAAAAGACCTAAGACGAACCAGCTTGTTGTGAACTTGAATAATTTTGGCCTTGTACAACTCGAGGTTTTGGCATGCCCGTAGGTGACTTTTCTCCAAACCTTTGAGCTCGTTTAACCAAAACTTTGCATTCTACTCTATGGTGATCTTGTTACCCAATGCTATCCTTAGTGACAGGAGTTGAACTTAAGGAAGAATGGCTTCGATATACACTAAGGAAAATGGGTAGAGTTGGGTTGGTATGTGGTGGTAGCCCACAAGCTTCAACCAACTGCTTGTTTTACTATCGTTTATTGTTATCAAGAGCCTTCTTTAGTATCTGGATGAGAGTTTTGTTGAATGCTTCTACTAAGCCATTAGCTCTAGGGTAATAGATGGTGGAGTATCTCAAATCTATACCGTGTCTTCTGGAAAAGTTGTTGATCTTTGTACTTTTGAATGCAGTACCATTATCGGATATAATTCATTGAGGTACTTTGAATCTATATACGATATGGTTCTTGAAAAATTGAAGCACATGGTGAGCTATAACCTCTCTGGGTTGAATGGCTTCTGCTCACTTGGAAAAGTAGTAGGTAGTAGCTAAGATGAATCGATGACCCTTGGAAGAAGGAAGATCGATCAAACCTATAATGTCGGTACCCCAACACTCAAATGGCCATGAAGCCAATGTAGGGTGGTTGGTGGGGGACCACACCATGCACCTAACACTAATGGCATCTCCTAGCTACATCCATGCAATCTGTGATCATAGAAGGCTAGTAGTATCCAAGTATTTTGATCTTTATCTTCATCTTCAGACTGGATTGATGAGCTTTGCAAAGACCTGAGTGTACCTCAATTACAATGCCATGGGCTTCATTTTTGTCTAAACAACGTAACCACATTTGGTCAAAGGACTAGCGGTACAGGGTGCCATCAACAAGAGCGTAGGTGAGAGCTCTTTGTTTCACCTGATGGGCTTGTGATTTCTCTTGAGATAGTTTGCTGGTATTCAAGTAATCTATGAATGGTTGCCTCTAATCCAGCTCTTTGTCCATTTTGGCAATGATAACCTCCCCTTCAAGAGAAAGTCTCTCAATGAGTTCAGGATCAATAAGGGATATGACTTATCTATTTTGGACCCTTATTAAAATGGACTCATCTTCCAGACATGCCAACTCTTTGGCAAGTTTGGCCAAGGCATCTGCTACTGTGTTCTCGCCGGGAACCTTGCGATGGTGACTTAGAATTTGGGCTATAGCTTCATGGTATACTTAGTAATGACAAAACTTGGGTTTGAGACGGTAGGACCCAATCACGGTTGATGACCTAGAGAATCTCCAAAGATGTTGATGCTCTTAACATTGATAATGATGGCTAACTCCAGACCATCAACCAAAGCCTCATACTCAGCTTCGTTGTTGGTGCATGGGTTCAAAAGATAGTATGTGAATCTCATCACATTGCGGATTGGAGTTAAGAGAACTATTCCTACCCGTGCCTTTCCTAGGAGAATAGATCGTGGTGCTTAACCTTTTAAAAAAGAAGCAGCACCATCAAAATACTTCTCCCATCGGCGGTTGCCAGCCTCCCCTAAGTTCATGATTTATTCATTAGGGAGATCGTCACTAAGCGAAGAATCAACAGGAAGTGGGTGTGCTATTAAGAAATATCTGTACTTGTCCTTTTCCGTAGAGGTACAAATGTGATATCAAATTATGAGTATCATGGACCAATGAGCCAAATGTCTAAGCGTTGGTGTCATGAAATGTGGATTTGTTCAAGAGTTCATTTTATGAGAAAGCATGTAGTGCCATAGCTTTTGAGATGCAAAGATCAAAGCTAGGCAATATTTCTCAATAGGTGGATAGTTTGCTTCAGTAGAGATCAGATGATGACTGAGGAAGTAGAATGCGCTCTCCTTCCCTTCATTGTTGGCTGGGGCCAATAGAGTGCCAAGAGAGTTATCAATGCAAAAGTGTAGGATGAAGGCATGGGATAGGGCTAGCGGGGCTTCACCAAGTACTCTTATGTCTTGAAAGCATCGCACTTATCATCCCACTTGAACTTGGCATCCTTTTGACAAGTGCAGAATGGCTTATCTCCCGATAGTTTGAGATAAATCATCTTAGATACGCCAACCATCCTTGAAAGGATTTGAGCTGAGTTAAACTCTTAGGAGGTGGCATTTCTAAGATAGCTTTAATATTTTCAAGATTTATTTCTATTCCCCAGTGTTAAACAACAAACCCAAGGAATTTTCTTGGAGCAACTCTGAATGCACACTTCACGGGATTCATCTTGAGGTTATATTATCTTAACCATTTGAAAACTACTTTCAAGTCAAAGAGGTGGTCTTCCTTTTCTAAGCTTTTGACTACTAGATCATCAGCATAACACTCAACTTGATGGTGGATGAGTTCATTGAAGATCTTAGTCATGGCCCATTGGTATGTAGCACTAGCATTTTTAAGGCCGAATGGCATGACCCTATAATAGAAGATTCTGATCGGGGTTCAGAAAGCATTGTTTCTTTCATCTTCAGGAGACATCTTGATTTGGTTATAGCCAGATGACCCATCGATGAAAGAGAAAACTCATCCTTAGGACATGCCTTATTTAAGTCCCTAAAATTGGCTCAAATGTGAATTTGGTCATTCTTCTTCTTAACTAGGATGACACTAGCAAACCAGGTAGGATATTTTTCTTTCCTGATGAAACCAGCATTGATCAGTTTCTTGACTTCAGAAATGACCTGTTGTTCAATTTCTAATCGCATGCATCTAGGAGCTTGCTTAATAGGGGTAACGTTAGGATCTATTACTAGCTTGTGGACTATAATGTCATGAGATAATCCAGGAATTTCTTCATAACTCCATATGAAGTAGTCTTTAAAATAAGTCAATAGCCTAACTAAGTCATTGGTTTCTTCTTCATTCAACAATGAACTAATGTATGTCGGGTGAGAATTTTCTTTTGTCCCGAGGTTGATTTCTTTAAGCTTGTTAATTGTTGAATGAATCTCCTCTTCAAATTTTGACAGTGCCTCTTTGACTTGGAGATCATCCGGATCATCTAAATTTTCTAAGCACTCAATCTCATGAGAGTTGGAGATGTGTGAGAAGAACTTATCATATTCCAAATGGTTGGTAATAACTAGGCAATAATCTTCATCATCGACCAGACCCACTGCACCAAATCCTAGTCCTGCTCTTTATTATGCTTCCCTACCTGTATTATTCCATAGATTTTTGAAGTATTCTAACCTATGCTTGGACCATGTGTAAGGAACTAAAACTTTATGTATAATATTTTTAACACAAGGTGAGTAAAAGTCAAAAGGTAATTCCATTAATTATTTAAAAGTATCTTCCTTAAGTCCTACATCAAGCTCTGGACTTGAGGATGATGAACCCAAAAAGAACCTCTTCTGCTTCATGTCACTAGAAGAATTAGGGACTTCCTTAACTACTAAAACTTCAACTTTCTGAGATGTAAGTGAGGTAAGAGCTAAGGTTCCAAACTGCCACCTAATAATTTCACATTAACCAGATTCAAATACTTTGCTTGGAGGCCCGGTCTTCATCTCTGGCTGGGTTAAAAGTCACCTCCAATGGAACCCATTGAGAGGGGTTGGCTGGTATACTAATCACATTAGATCATCCTCCGAGCAGGTTTCCAAGTCTATGTGAATAGTAGGGGTACTCCTATAAACTGGAACATGATCTCTTTTGGCTGAAGGCCAACTAGGGGGTCTCCCACCTCTGGAACTACCTCTATTTCTGCCTTTGCCTCTGCCTAGTGGAGGTTGAGCCATCCTTCCCACATGTCCATATGATGGAATGAACTATGGGTGGAATGTGATATGCGGAACCACTTCTTCTTCAATTCCCCTTTCTTGCTCACTTGGACTTTTTTTTCTTTTCATTTTCTTTTATCTTTTCATTTTCTTCATTTTCTTTTGCTTTTGTATTTGCATTTGAATTTTGTTCAATATCATGAGAAAGGGTGTTTTGAGGAAAATAGTTGGTCTCATCCTCATAAATCTCAACCTCTCTAACTAAAAATGGCTTTTCATCTCCGTTGACACGGTGTTCAATTCCATCTTTTCTGAACTTGATGCACTAATGAAGGGACGATGGAACGATCTTGTTCTGATGTATTCAAGGCCTACCAAGCAAATTAGTGAATGAAGTATTTGAATCAATGATGTAGAACTTAGCTTCAGTCTTTCAGTCACCTATCTCCAAAGGTAACACTATAGAACCTAAAGCCCGCTCACCTTGATCATTGAACCCTCTCAGCATGATTCTATCTCCTTGGAGTATAGATATGTCGATCTTCAAATATGAAAGGGTCCTTAGACTCATAATGTTTACCGATGCACCTAAATCTATGAGAACCCTGGTGAATCTGAACTTGTCCATGTCGACTGTGATGTATAGGGGATGGTTGTGCTCCAAGTCTCCTAGTAGAAGGTCTTCATCTATGAAGGTGATCCCTTGGGCTTCTTTTGCATAGTGTGCTTCCTCACTTATAGCGGTTAGCTAAGCTAAGCATATTTTAGGATCAAGGAGGGCCTTGATTAGTGATTCCCTCATCTCTTTGGATAAGATAAGGGCATCATATATGCTTAGATGACTTTCTTAGATGAGAAAGGACATTGTAGTCCACCTTCCATCTTCCACAAGCATATCCAAGGGTGGAGCATCCTGGAAGGGCTTCTCGATCTTGATATAAATGACTTGTTTCCTCTATCTTGAGGTGCTGCCCTAGGAGGTAGAACCTTGCCACTGAGGTTGACTTCGATAATCTCTTGAGGCAAGGTGGTGGAAGGTTCTACCTGCACTTCAAGCTCACCTATAGCTTCTCCTATGGGACTCTCAGAATCGGATGATTCCAAGTCTATCTCAAGAGGTGAACCCATATTATTCAGAGTTGGAAAGTCCAACTCTGAATCAGAAAGAGGAAGATCAAAATTATTATAGTTAATTAGACTTGAAGAGTTATCGTTAGGAATAGAAGAAAGATAATGATCGAGATATAATTCAAACTAGCTTTATTCTTCAATTTCTTGGAATTATTTGGGTACAAAGTAGAAGTCAAGTAGAGTAAGTGGAAGGGATTTGATGCCCTTATCCTCGATACAAGAGTTCTACTAGTAGAAGAAAACAAGAATAGCTGAAATGGAAGAAGTCGTGAAGTGAAACTAAAGGCTCGAGGCTGGACATGGTCGATGGCTGTGCTAAAGGGCTATCTTGGGCTAACACATGCTACTACTGCTGCTACTACTATTGAGCTCCCACTTTCTTAGAGTTGGCACTGGAAACTTGCAAACCTTCATTGGTGTTGGAGGTTTGAGCTGACTCAAGCACCTGCAAGGAAAGCTTCTTGATCTTCTGAATTATTTTCTTAGAGGTTTTAGATAAAGAAATGTCCCAACCTTTTTTGGTTTTAGTAAGATCACTTGTATCCCCAATGATTACCCTAATGGAACTGAAAGGTTGTTCCACAAGATATTCATTTGGGATAGCTACAACATCGATCTTGAAACTATGTTCAAGCCAGTCCTGAAATGTAAAGCAATCTTCCAAAATGTGGTCTAGCATATGGTGGTAAGGGAAAAACTTTGGATCATGACTTTTGCCTACTTCCTCCGATCTCCTAGGCTTGGGTAGCTAAAAATCAGGTTTGTTTAAGAGATTCTTAAAGATTTTCCTCATTACCTCCCTCTTAAAAGAATAAGGTTTGTTTAACTTATCTAAAAGAGTAGGTGGACCATAGCTACCTGCGGATATGCATGCCACTGCTAGTGGTGGTATGACTGAGGCGGTGGCTGTGTTGGCCATGGAGGCTGCGGTGGAGGCCGGTATGGTTGCCTCGGTGGCGGCAAAGTTGGTGGAGGCTACTGAGGTTGTGGTCTCTCAGACTGATCTTTAGCTAGCTACTTGCCCTTGTCAACTGCTGCTACTGCTCTAGGTTTCTTTTCATAGATCTTATGGGATTTTTGCTTAGGAAACTGATTTGGAAAAGACAACTATTTGGCCTCTCCTTGTAGACTAGCTGCCTTGTTGATTAGCTTCTCAAATATCTTGATAGTGAAGCCCTTAAGTATAGAGGTGACCAGACAATGAATATTCTTCAAGAGAATCTCAATGGCATGATGTTCAGACAGCTGCAGTTCACACTTCATACTTAGGTTATGCCATCAGAGAATATAATCAATAAGTGACTCACTGGAGTGCTATTGGGCTACAATGAGATCACCTACATTAACCCTTTATTGAGCTCTAGAAAACCTCTTGATGAAGAGTTGCTCTAACTCAGCAAATGTCTTTACTGAACTGTTGGGCAGTTTAGCATACCAATCAAAACCAATACCTGCTAGGCTACTGACAAAGAGTCTAAAGAGTAAAGCGCACTTACCATTTGCAATAACGCCTTGAAGTGAGTTATATCTTTGATTCCCATCAAGCTCTTGAAGGAAAGGTGGAAACCCTTGGGATACTGGATAACATCGAATTCTTTGAGGTATGGTCTACCCTTTAGAACTGATGATCCGCTCTGGGCTTGAGCCAAAGTTTCCTTGACCTGCTGCTCAACCATGGATTTCAAATCTTTTTCATGTATGGAGGTACTATACACTACCATCTTATACATGCTAGTACTACCTTGCTCAATAAGAGGTAGAGTCTTAACTGGGTCTAAGACATGCACTACTCAGTTGGTGACATCATTTGTAATAGGATGAACTGAGGGCTTATTTTGAAGCACACTACTAACAAGTCCCTTGTGCCATCCTATCAATCTGCTTGTCCTTCTACCTTAACTAAAGTTGGAGGTGTTGGGCTGATTCTACGGTATCCTCTTGATCAACCTCATCACCTTCCATGGTCTATTACTCCCTAAGAAGAGATCCTCTAGTATCAACCATGCATACTTTGGTTGAATCCCCCATCAAGTCATCTTCATTGGGATCAAAGATGACTCTCTCTTCATCGGACCAGTCGTACCCCCAGATCTCCTTCTTCTCCATAAAATAGTGTACAACTATCTCATCTAAGGAACAATCTAACTTAGTAGGTACAAACTTGGGTGATCATGATGTATCATGCACGAGAGCACGACTCTCTAGAGTCAATCCTGTGGATGTACTCACTAGATGAATGATACTCGGCTACTAGCTAATAGGTAATTTTAGGAAGATCCTCTACCATTGTTGCAACTGAACTATCATCTAGAATATCTGTGATAACTATCACCATCTCCACATCCGGCTGTATGGGCGGAGTTGGTGAAGGAATGACCATGATACTGGGGTCGCCACTCCTTCCACACCACCACTAGGGCAGAAGGTTGAGTAGGAGAGCTCGGCCCTACCATAATTGGTAGTGTAGGAGGGGTAGGATCCCTTGGCCATAGCCGGATCACCAACGGGGTACATTTTTCCTCGGATGGGGCCTTTATGGCCTTAGAAGAAATGGGAGATCTTTGAAACTGCTTGGTGGTGGGAGTGGGGTGGAGACACCACTCTCTATAGAACTACCTCCTATGGTGGTCTGGTGAGAAGAATACTATCAATATGACAGTAGCATGCCGGTGGAAAATCAACAGAAGTGACAGCGGTTGAACCTCCATCGCTCTCTGCTGGTAATGTGTGATGTATGGGCCTCACGGGCCCTCTCCGATATGCCTCCCACACTATGGGGATATAGATCAAGGTCAAACTTGCAGGACTCACGAGTGTTTGTATGCTCACTGCACAGTATAATGGTCAGGCGATGACCTCCCCTAGCTGGCGGCTGAGTGCACCACGAGGAGGTGATGACATCCTCGGCATCCTCTCTCGATCCAGAGAGGATGAAACTAGTTTTTTATAACTAATGGTGAAGTGATCATGGGAGACTCATCCATGGTTGATCGAGCTACTGCCTCTAGCTCTCTAGCTATCCAAGTGTAGAACCGTTTGATCATACCATTCTTGTTCTTACATTAGATACAAGTAGGATGAGAGGAGTGTGAGCTAGACCCATACGCAAATGTCAAGGAGGCAAACCATAAAACCAAGGGAGCCTTACCTTTGGAGGGTACAGATGGTAGGGTGCTAGCCCATACTAAGGCAACATGAGAAACTCTAGGATGAACTGCAACTAGAGCCTGTATTGTTGGAACTTTAATAGCTGAAGTCTGTGGTATTGCCACAGCTTTCCTCTTTAGTGGGAGACATTGGAATCAGATGGTAAGTCTATCTTGATAACCAACTTCTACCCGATCACCTTCTTCCTACTGACTGTGGTGAGGGGAATGCCCTCACAAGTGATCCTGGCCCCCTCAAATCCCTAGCCAAAGTGGATCAAGTGGGTATGGTCTAGATGAGGGAAGGCTACCTGATCTAAAGCTAGATCCATACCATGGGGGAAGGTGAAGACAAATTTCGACCCATTTCATGACTGTAGTAAACCGACTGCCGAAAATAATCTGCAATGAGAAATGAACTTGTATCAATTTTCTATCTCCATATATTTTG
Organism: Cymbidium sinense; assembly: GCA_021442155.1. Lineage (NCBI taxonomy): Eukaryota > Viridiplantae > Streptophyta > Magnoliopsida > Asparagales > Orchidaceae > Cymbidium > Cymbidium sinense. The sequence goes on from CM038228.1 coordinate 86,066,474, forward strand.
AATTTTGAATTTTAAAAATTTGAACCCACATCCAACAACTTGGAAGTCTTAAGTAGGGTTCAAATGAATTTAGAAAGATTGATTGAATGAGGAATTTGAATATGAATCCAAACTTCAACAAATTTAGTATGTTGAAATAGATTCAAAATTTTGATAGGATGCTTCCATGATTCATTGTTGTTTGAATTTGAATTTTTTTGATTTGGAGGACCCTTTCCTTTAACAAATTTAGGTATGTTAAAGTAAGGGTCAAATTGATTTTGTTTTGTTTGATTATTTTGGAATTTCACTTACTTAGTAAATTTAGGTATGCTAAGTGAAGTAAAAGTGATTGTTTCTTTTTGTGAATTTGTTATGATTTTTTGGAAAGCTTGGAAATCTTACTTAGCAAATTTAAGTATGCTAAGTGAAGAATTCAAGTGTGTTTTGTTTAATTTTTGAAAAGAGGATTCTTAGAAAATTTAGGTATGCTAAGAGAATCCTAAGTGTTTTATTTATTTGGGGTGTTTCGATTTTTGAAAAGGGTAGGATCCTTAGCAAATTTGGTATGCTAAGGAATCCTAAGTGTCTTGTTTTTTTTTTTTTTATGGGTTTTGAAAGTGGAGATTTAACTTTAGCAAATTTAGTATGCTAAAGATGAAATCTCACTTAGTTTTGGAAAATGGAAACTTCTCCTTAGCAAATTTGGTATGCTAAGGAAAGAATTTCCAAAGGTGTTTAAAATTTTTTTTTTGTTTTGACTTCAGAAACTGCACTTAGCAAATTTGAGTATGCTAGGTGAGGTTCCAAAAATGTGTTTAGAAAAATGTTTGATTTTGGGATTTGGAAACTTCACTTAGCAAATTTTGGTGTGTTAAGTGAGTTTCCAAATGTGTTTGAAAAAAAAATTTCTTTTTTTGATTTTGGATTTGGAAACTTTACTTAAAAAATTTGGGTATGTTATATGAAGTTCCAAATGTATGTTTGAAAATTTTTGTTGGATTTTAAATTTGGAGACTTCACATAACAAATTTGGATATGTTAAATGAAGTTCTAAAATATGTTTGAAAATTTTGAATTTTGATTTGGAGACTTCACTTAACAAATTTGGGTATGTTAGATGAAGTTCCAAATGTATGTTTGAAAAATTTGGTGACTTCACTTAACAAATTTGGATATGTTAAATGAAGTTCCAAAATGTGTTTGAAAATTTTGAATTTGGATTTGGAGACTTTACTTAACAAATTTGGTCATGTTAAGTGAGGTTCCAAATGTGTTTAGAAAATTTTGAAATATGATTGTTGATTTTGATTTTGAATTTGGAAACGCCACTTAGCAAATTTGATTTTGCTAAATGAAATTCCAAATGTGTGTTTAAAATTTTTTTGAAATATGATTGTTGAAGTTTTAATGTTTTGAAAAGAGGACTTCCATTCAACAAATGTAGAATGGAGATCAACTTTATTTTTGAAATTTATTTATTTATTTTGTGTGTGATTGTTGCTTTTTGAAAGGGGGGAATTCCAACTTAAAATATATGTGAATATGTTTAAGTGGGATTTCCTAAATGATATTTTATTTGGGAATGAAATCTTCATTTAATAAATATGAGTATATTAAATGAAGATATTCATATCTGCTTTTTGAAAAGTTTAATTTTGTTTAAAAATGAACTTTCCATTCAATAAGTGTGAGTATATTGAATAGAAAATTCATGTGTGCTTTTGAAAATTTTACTTTTGTTTACAAATTGACTTTCCATTCAATAAATGTGAGTGTATTGAGTAGAGAAATTCATGTGTGCTTTTTTTTTTTGAAAATTTTATAATTATAATTGTGATTTTAGGAAAGGATGATTATTCAATTTACTTTAAAAATGAAATCTTCATCAAAGTGATTTGAAAGAAGTTATACATTTGTGCTTTTGGAAAAATTTTATTAGTTTTATTTTTGAAAATCTCTACATGTAACAATTATGAGAATTGTTAATGAGGGTGAAAAAATTTTGTGGAAAATATTTTATTAAGTTTATTTTTGAAAATGTGCTTTTGAAAAAGCAAAGTTCTTTATGAAAAATTTATTATTTTAGGATGAACCTTTCCTTATCATGAAAATGGTAAGGAGGAAGTCTTTAAGATGTTTCTTTTCATTTAGATCTTTTTATTTTACACATTGGAGGACCCAACGGGGGTTTTAAGACAACAAGAAATGCGGTCCTAAAACCTAAAGATGTTGGATAACTCAACTCAAGAATGAAATGAGCCAAGTGGCAACGGAAAGAAGGATAGTCTTGGATTCATACCAAAGTACAAACCCACTATCGATATCAAAGACAATGATCATTTACCAAAGATGGAGAGAGGAACCATCCCCAGCAGAGTCGCCAGAAACATCTGTGGTGAATAAATCTCTTATAAGAGTCACTTTTCAAACCTGTGGAGAAATGAAAGAGGAGACCTATAGAAATTCATCTTTTTAGTATGCCATGCAGATCCGTAGATGTACTTATTCAGGTGATTGAGTACATCATCAAGGAATAGTATACTACCTCAAAACATAGAAGTCACTTCCCTTTAATGGACCTAATCACCTCAGTAAGGACTCCTAAGGACAATGGGTCTGCATATGTACCAGAGATTCTTCCCTTACTTTATGTAGAAAAGTAAAGCAAGGTTTATTTTAAATCAAGTTCATTAAGTTGTGTACAGGAGTAAGCCACCATAGTTAATTACGTCCTAATGGACGAGATCCCTTTGGAAAACTCTAGATTAAGGTAAATGATCATTGTCTTTGAATATTTCAATAGGAAGGACTATCAGTCGATTGGTTTAAGTTTGAAGATCAAATGGGATTGATCAAAAGAGAGAGCTATTATTGAAGCCAAAAATGGGAGATAAGTAGGAGATGCCCATAATGCTAGGAAACCTAGTGAGCATCTCAAACTATCATATAATTGGGCTTTATAATTTAGAAATTGATTTAGTTTATTTGAGTTACATTTTTCATTATAATTAGGACTTAAGATTCCTTAACACAAAATTAAAGAAATGCCTAAGAGGTGAGGAGTTATGCTTATGGCCCACAAAGGGGAGAAGCAACCTTAGAACCTAAATCTAGGGAGCTTCGGCGAGGGCCAAAAATACAACCTAAATTTGAGGCGAAAATGGTTAATTGGTTTGCCTTCATAAGAGAGGACAAACCACTTGACAACTTGGACTTATAATTGCCTGGGGGTGGCCACCAACTAACTCCTCCTATGATTTTAAATACATGTAGGCAAGTCTTTATGCTTATGCAAGATAGTTAGGCTATTTTTATTTAGAAAGAGATTAAGTCCTTAAACTCACTCCCTAAAGAGACTAGATCATGTAAAGGGACATGCTTCAAATGACCTAAATCTAATGCATTTAAAATTTCATTTTATTTTCATTTTGGACAATTATTTTGACTCAAGCTAATAGAATTTTTATGACTAATGCATGAGAAAGAAGATTATTGGCCAAAATCAGTGCGAAGGGAGGAGGTGAGTTTCCACCACGGCTCTCAAAGGTCAAGCCGAGTTCTCTGGAAAAGTTGAAAGCTTTCTAATCAAGAGTGAAATAAGATGGATTTGTGGATGATATTATAAAGAAATGCTCATCCAGCTAAGGGGTTGCTAATTCTTTTTTCTTGATTTTAGACCTAAGCTTTAGGTGAGGTTATGAGTTGTTTAATTTTTATTTGAGTTGTTCAGTTAGGTAAAAGATTTATTTTTCCCTAAAGAGCCTAATCCACATCCAGACCATATATAAAGTAAGGAAGAAACTAGGAAAATCATACCACTTAATGCAAAAGCTAAACAAATCATCAACCAATTTATAAAGCTAATCACAAAAAGAATAAATGGCCGTTATGGTCAGACTCCACCGCACAAACCCAAAAATATCAAATATGGGTAGCCGAGCTCTACCCTTATACAACCTGAATTACAAATGAATATTACAATTAAGCAAGGAATTCATTGTTGTGGGGGTCTTCAAGCTTTATTCTTCTTTCTTCTTTCTTCTTTCTTTCTTCTTCTTTCCTTCTTTCTTATTTTGGTTCCTTCCTTTGGATGGTTGGATGGTGGATGCTCCAAGGCTTCATATGGTACAAAACATAGGATTTTATGATCATTGCTCATCCTAATCTCCATGACAATCATTTCAAAATCCTAATTATGCAAATTTTTACATGAAAAGAAAAAGTGGAAATCTAACTAACACTTGCAAAACAAAGGTTTGTTAAAACACACCACACAAATCCCAAGCATTTATATTGGACTTATCACCCCAAACATGAGTGACTAAGTTCACTTGTCCTATGGATTATACTTAGGGGTATAAAGTACATACAAGCAAAAGCATTTATATTTTTATTTATGATAGCACCGCTTAAGCACAATCCCCCACAGAAAAGATTAGTTAGGCTAAGAATGTCCTACCATTCATCCTATGAGCATACACCCTAACATCCAGTCTAAAACATATATCACAAAACAAAATAAACATCAAACCATTCACCGACCTAACCTAAGGCTAGAAGTGGTGACTTAGGCTAATATGTGTGCTTTGAAGGTTTGTGTGGTATGCTTAGCTATGGCTTTAGGTTCAAATTTTCTAAGTGTGAATAATATGTTCAACATAGAGGAGGGTTTCATTTAAGTTATTTAATTAATTTGGGTTGATTTTATTTTATGTTTAAATTTGGTTTAAGTGAAACTTATAATTAATTATTAAGTTATGAAGAGAGGGAAAGAGAAGAGGGCTTCTCTTTCCATCCCTAACCTAAGTAATTTCTAAAGTAGATTCACATTTTAGTTTCATTTAGGTGAATGTTTTGATTAAATCTCTTAATTAGTCCTAAGTTTAGATAAACTCTAAACAAACCTATTCAAAAAGAAAGACATTTTAAGATTAAATAAAATGAATCAAAATTCACATAACACACATTACTTCATTTTTTTTCCAACATAGATAACATGCATATGGATGGGCCCTAAGCATTTTTATATATAAAAATGAGAGTAGGTAACACACTTTATGATGCATGCTAAGTTATCCATTTGAGGAAATCTAGAAGTTGAATATGCATGATTTTTCTTAAATAGAAAAAGTTTTCCTCATCCAAAATTTCACATACACATATGAAAGTAAGAAAGACATAAGTGAGTACAACTCCATTGTTAACCAGAGGTGTAAGGTATAAGACTAACTTAGGGCTACTTAAAGCCTCGCAATCTTGAGGTTGTCTAGACTAATATACCACTTCCCTTAAATACAAACATATGTATAAAATAAATGAAATGGAAAAGGAAAATAAAATTTTTTTTTTAATGAATTCATTTTCTTTTATGTAATTTATGCATGCAAGTATAGGCAACCTTTCTTAATTTATAACATAGGGATGAATAGGGTATGAAATTAAGCAAGTGTTGGATTCTATTCAAATGAATCCTACATCTTACCAACTCCTTTTCAAAACTATACCAACATAAGAAGGAAAGGAAACCTATGCCAAACATGCCTTGATAATCCATCACATGCAGGCTTATAATTAAAGTATAAGTAGCACACTTCTAGATTTGGCATTTGATTTATATGTTTTGAAAATAATTTGGATTTAGTAGTGATAATAGCCATTCATATTTCTACTTTAGTCAACACATACAAATTTGACATAAAGTAAACAATTTCATTTTTAAAATTTGAATTTCAAAAATTATGAATGCATGAATCACATGACATACAACCTAACATGTTGGTGATAGATCCAAAGCAATGAAAACATGTAAACAAACTCACTTCACTTAAATCCTAAATACATTCTGATAGAATAAGAAAGTTTAGAATAAATCAAAGTGAATTCAAAGTAATTTTTGTTTAGATTAAAATTTGATTTAATTTTAAAAATGTGAGATGAGTTTGATATTCCTAACCCATTCCCACATGTATTTAATATTTTTGTTTAATTTTTAGTTAATTAGATCCATTTTTATGCATTGATTAGGTTAAGGTATGAATTAAGTAGCTTAATTAACCCTCACCTATACCACCTTATAAGAATTAACTAAATAATTATGAGCCAATGAGATGACATAAAACCCACAAGAAATTTAAATTTGCAATGCACCTAATAATGAAAAGGCCTAATGCAATTTGGCTCACAATTAAAATTTAATTAAGCTAAGGAGTTTAGCTTAAGTAATTTCAAAACACCCTTTCATACTTATGAATGGAGTTTTGATTTCCTTAATTGAACTTAGGCTATTAAACACCTAAGCATCTACCCAAGGTAGATTAATTAAGTATTGAAACTTTTTAGAATTTTTTGAAATTTGTTAAGGGGATAATTAATGAATTTACCCTTAATTAAGAAGAGATTAAGAAGAGAAGAGGGGGTTTTGGGAATAGCTTAGGGGAAATGCCCCAAAATTATTCTATAAACCTCCTACTTATTGGATCTGACCTTAATAAACCCTAATCATAGGGTAAAACCACTAATCATTCCCTAATTATGTTTAATTATGTGAGAAGGGTAATTAACAAAACCATATGCAATTATTCTAATCAAGACCTCAATAAATCCCAAGAAAATTAGTGGAGGTAGAAGTCATCCCCTAAAACATACCCAAGTAATTTAGGATTAATCAGAAGCTTGATTAAAAGTAATTAGAAAAATACACTTTCTAATAAAACTCAAATTCAGAGAAAAGCATTATTCAAAACTCATCAAAATTTATTTTAAAATGTTCTAGGTTTAATTATCTATCCATAGGATTTTATTTTATATTTTTTTTGAATTTTCTAGGAAGAGTTATGAATTTTTGAAGTTCTCTAAGTGAATTAGGAATTAATTAAGGAATTTTATTAATCCCTAACTAATCCCTAGCTCATGACGCGACGCATGTGCTTTACACGCGTCACGCTGTGAGAGGGTTACTTAACTTGTCACCTCACGGGGGTGGCTGGCAGTGCATGCGCTTTAATCCTCTACCGTCTGATCAAAGATCGGATGGCTAAGGATCTCCCCACATTTTAAAAAGGGTAAATAGATTTCTAAAAGTGCTAAATAATCTCAGCTGTCCATCTAAAATGTGCGGATGGATGGCTGAGATGATCTAAGTTATTCCCCTTGATCAACATAGATCATCCATGATCAAGGGGAAGATCCAAGCTAGATTTAGCATGGAATCAAACCAAATTCAACTCACACCTTTTAAAGACAGAGAGTAGCAAATCCAATAGTAAAAAATTGATGGGGTGGAAATTTCTTTCAAAGCTCCTCACGACATTGAGTTTAGTGATAAAAAAAATCTCAAATCTCGCCGGAGGTTATCACCAGTGCTCTATTCCCTTGGAGAAGCATCTTCTGGTTGAGATGAAGCCTTGCTGAAGTTTGGAGCACTTGAGGTTGAGTGGATCAATGTATGGACCAACTCATCCTTGCTTGAGCTTTGACTTTGATCCAATTTGATCCTTCCTTACTGTGGGAACTCCAATAAAAGCTTAGGTGCACTCGACTTAGCTCCTAGATGAAGTGTACAAGAGTAATTGGAAGGAAATGAAGCAAGGAAGAAGTTGACAATTCACTCTACCTCCCCTATTTTTGTGCTATGCAAAATTAAGAAATGGGGAATTCTAATCCTCTCTAAGAAGCTTGGGAGTGCTCTCGATTGCTCACGAGTTCCTAGCTTCAATCGATGAGGCAATTAAATTGAATTGAATTAGGGGAGTATATCTCCCCTTGAAGACTGATGCTCACGGCCATTTTGATTCAATTGATCATATTGGGAGGGCTATTTGATTTGTTTTGAGTGTGCACATGGTCAGTTTGATCCAAGGAGTGGATTTCCAACCTCCCATGTGCCTTAATTTAAGCTTAAGAGGGAGTTTGAAATTTCAATTTTTTGAAAGGGGTGGATTTGGTCTAGGGACCAAATGACCCAAACCCATTGGGTTTCACCACTCATCACTAAGTCCCCTTGAGCTTTTAGAAAAGCCTCAAGTGATAGTGCAGAGAGTATGACCAAATTACCCATAGGTTAAGCCAAAAATTTATTCTTTGACCTAAGGGTAGGAGGGTCATTTTGCTATTTTTTCTCTTTGGACATGTTGGGTATGCGGAGAATCTAGGTTTGGCCATGTTTCATTGGATTTGAAATTCATTTGATAGGGTTTGGCTCATGTTGACCCATTTAGGTCAAAATAGGTCAACTTGGGTCAAGTTGGCCAATAGGTCAAATTGGGTCAAACCAAGGGTTGGGTCAAGTTCATATGACCATTTGAAATTTTTTGGCGACTTTAGTTTGATTCAATTTGGTATATATTTTATTTTTGGCTCATATGACTTCATTTAGGTCAAATGGGTCAAGTTGACCCATTTGACCCATTTGACCTATTTGGGGTATGTCAAGGGTAGGTTTAGGTTAGGTTAGTCATATGGAGTAGATTTGTATCTTTGTTTCCAATCAATTTGGGTTAAGTTCAATTTTGGCTCAACATGACCCGTTTAAGTCAAGTTAGGTCTAAGGTCAATTGGGTTAGGTTGGGTCTAGTTGGCTAATTGAGGCTTTGGTCAAGTTCCATAAGTGATTTGAGATGGACTTGATCCATTGGTTCCAATCAATTTGGCTTAGATCAAGTTTTGACACATTTTGACCCTTTAGATCAAAATGGGTCAACTTGGGTCAAGTGGGCCAATTGGGTTAGGTTAGGCTCAAATGTTTGCTTGGTCAAGTTCAAACATAGGTCATGTGTGAACTTAGATCATTGGTTTCAATCAATTTGGCCTATGGTGAAATTTGGCTATGTAAGGTTTCATTTTAGGTTAAGTGTTGACTTGGTCAACCTTTATGTTTGACTTAGTTTGACCTAATTTGATTGATTGATCATCCCATGATGATTGTTGATCATGATGAGAGGCAAATATGAGTTTGGTTTAATCCAATTTGGTTAGGATCAAAATGCTTGGTAAAAGCATGATTTGAAGTTGATTGATCTTGTATAAGGACTTATGATTGAAATATAAATCCATTTACAAGTGGTTTGAAGTCAAATGGGTTTTAATCCATTTGAAAATTTCATATTCAAAGGAAGAATATGAAAGGGTTTTGGGTTTGATTTTTGACTTGGGTTTTGATTGTTTGATTGAAGTTTGGATTTATATATGGGCTCATGATTGTAGGGTTGATTGAACCATGAGAGAAAATCAAGAGTTTGGCTTGATTTGAAAGTGATTTGGCTAAGTTCTAGATTTTGACTTGAATGGCTTAGATTGGATTTTGAGTTGATTTGAGTTTAATTTTTGGAATATGTTTTGATTTTTTTGAATTTATATTTCATTTATATATGTGAATTTAAGTGAGAATATAAATTGATCATGAGAAAATTTTAGGAAAATCATGATTTAGGTTAAATCCTTGAAATATAAATGAGAATATAACCAATCCTTTGATAGTCCTATCTTTGAATTCCTTATAGACAACAATCTCCTACTTTAATTGAGAGTATTCTTAAGGGATTCATTTTTCTTAAGATGTAATTAACTATGGAGGCTTGCCTCCATAGGGAACTTAACGAACCCAATTTAAATAAACTCTGCTTTACTTTTTCATGTAAAGTAGAAAAAATATCAATGGTATATTCGAAGACCCATCATGACTTAGGGGTCCTTATTAGGTGATTAAGTCCATTATAGGGTAGTGACTTCTATCTCTTGAGATATACACTATTCCTTATTATAGTATCCGATCAGCCTAATAAGTACATTCTCAGATCTTTGTGATGTCCCCTCACATATACAAAAGACACAAAATGTATAAACCAAAAGTAAATACCACAATGACTAATTGAACTCACCCAAGACATCACTTTGACTCAATTTGATCAAAGTTGTCAACTTAGTCCAACTTGACTCATTTAACTCATATGGGTCAAATTGAGCTAAACCCAATAAAATTAAGCTCAAACCTAACCAAACTTGGTATTACTAATCCATAGGTCATTATGGGCCTACCTAAGTGGGCCCAACCCATGGTGAACCTAGTTTGAGTCAAACCCATTGAATCAAGCCACCTAAATGAGACAAAATCCCCATTTAGAAGGGTTCTCTACCCCCTTACCCTATGAAAACCATCTTTGGCTCTTCTTGGACCAGAGGGCCACTGACCCAAGCTATCTTAAAGATGTTGAACTCAACCTTTGGCCAAGAGAGGGTGAGTTCACCCATGGGCATCCATTGGTCCACCTAAGGTAGAGTATAAACCTCATTTCAGCCCGCTACACTCCCTCAGTTTCTCACGCTTAGCCACGTCAATAGGGCCATGCCATCTCCGGCCACTTACCTAAGCTAGACAATCGCCAAAGGCTGAATCATTTCCAATCCTTGGTTCAGTTGGGGAGGAGAGTATAACTCCTCCCCATCAATTTAAACCGAGCACAGAGCTTCCATAGAGCATTCCGCATAGTCCCATACCTTCTCTTGAGCTCCTCGTGCATTCCACCACTGGCGAGACCAGCTCCGGATTGAACCCAATAGCTCCATCATCCAAACTTTCTAAACCTCCACCAAACTCAAATTAACTATTTTCACACCTTCTCCTCCATCCGACGAGCCGAAATGAATCATTTCCCCAGCGATTCAACCACTAGAAGACATCCCAAGATCAACATTGGCGAGCTTTATGGCTATGTTTGGTCCATAGAGCAATTGGCGAGGAGGTAACTCATGATCTTCTCAGCAGGGCTTCATCTCTACAAGACGAAGCTACCTCTATCGACGGATTGCTGGTCTATAGCTTAAGCGAGTTAAAAATCTGGCAATCATAGCTTTGATCCCTAGGTGTTGATCTTTTTTGAAGTGAGTCATATTTTTGCATGATCTTTTTAGATTCATTACCTAATTATTTTGGAGTCAATTTCACCTCCTAACGAGCTTTAGTGAGCTCGGATCGAGCAGTGGAAGGAGAACGGTGTCCATCTTCCAGCGCTTGTGGGACGACAGATCACCGATTGTCAGTTCCATGTGATTAGAATGGAAACCTTGATTAAGCGTGTTAAAATAATTGAATTAAACTCTTTGAAATCATGGGATTAATCTCGACCGTTCGATCTAAGATCGGACGGTCGAGATGAAATCTCATTCATCACTACTGAGTTAGCTGTCATGTTAGACAATTTAAGTGACCAATACCACTACTCTACATGGAAAGTATTGCCGCATCAGTATCCACATGGCGCCGATGATTTAAAGGGTTAATTAGGCTTTAAAAATATAATTAAATGGTTAACTTCCAAAAATCATAACTAATTGTAGAAAAATCTAAAAATGCAAATAAGCCCATTTTGAAAAGGCTAGATAGAGGATAATTTAATAAAAATAAAATTCCTAATTTATGCCTAGTGAGCAGTGCTTAATAAATGCTTGAAGCTTAGGCTAATTACATTAATTAAGGCCAAATTATTTGGCAAATTAATTATAAATTTAGTGGGATGTTTCTATGGGATGTCCTTTGCCTCCCATAATTTTCTTGGAATTATTTATCATGTAATTTAAAGAATTTGGAATTTCAATTCTAATTTTCCTCTTAAATCAATTAAATAATTATAAAAATAGTTGAACAGTAATAAAATTAAATAATTAATAATAATTAATCATTGTGCATAGTGAGAAGAGTGAGGAGAAATAATTAGGCCCCTTTTCCTAATTATTTTTCCAAGTGTATTTTCTTCAGAGGGTTAGTTAGCTTGTTTAATAATTAGGGAATAATTAGAAAAATTAATGATAAAATAAAAATCAAACAAAATTAATAATTAGTTCATATAATTCAAACATAATCCATTAATTCCTTTTATGTGTTTAATAACATAAAATCATTAAAGAAATTATGATTAATCCATTGGTATGGGTAAATCATAAGAGTATTTAACTAATATTCTCTCCTTCTTTAATCTAATTAATTCTTAAGCGTGAGCCTAATTGCATTAGATTCCTTTAGGTGCATTACGAATTTTACTTCCCTAAAAGCATATCATTGAAGGTTCATGATCTAGTAGTTAATTAAATTAAAGGAGTTTAAAAAGGGGTAATTGAATTGATGTGCTTAATGGTTTGAACTTAATCAACTCATAACATTCATTTAATTTTTTTCTTTAAATATATCAAATCACCAACATGGGATAGGGTAAATACTAAGTATCATCTCTCCTCTTTAGGTTTCAATAACTCAAATATCAAAAATCAAATCTTATAAGAACTTTAGTTAGTTTTAAGGAATATTTATTTAGTTTGATTGTCCTTAGGACTTAATGTAATTGAGTATGTTATGTGGTGATATTTAATTACTTTTTTTATTCATTATAAATGTGCATGTCATTTGTTTCACATGTTTATATTTTCAAAAGAAAAGATAATTAAAAGTAGATGATTACATTTAAGTTGCGCATGTTGGATAAATACTATTATATGGTGTGACTATTATCACTAATAAATTCTAAATTATTTTTAAAACTATAAGCTAATGATGAATAATAATGTAAAATTTAAGTTAACGTTGGCTATAAATGTGTAATAAAGTTTCCATTTAGTTATAATTTAAAGATGCTAAAAGATTATTTTATTTTCATGGTTCATGTGCATGTTTACATATGTTTGAGTTGGCAAGTATATAGTTTGCACATCCCGAGAACACGAGACTTTAAGTAGCCCAAAGGAGGTCTTAGATAATCTCATTTTCTAGATTTAACAATGACACGTGCTTGTTTAATTTTATTTATGTGTATGCATGTGCTAAAATTTGAGATAAATTTTTTGCTTTACATGAACAAAAGATTTGCTTTTATATAACTTTTATATGATTTTTATTTCTACGCTTGTGTATATGATTACATATGTTTAAGTTAGCAAGTATATAGTTTGGACATTCCGGGAGCATGAGGCTTTAAGTAGCCCCAAGGAGGTCTTAGATAATCTCACTTCCATGGTTTAGCAAAGACATGTACTTGCTTAAATCTATAATACATTTTTGCATATGCTTAGCTATCAAATGAAATCTTTCTTCTCTAATAAATTCAAGCATTAATGATCATCAAGTGTGCAAAATATAAATATGTATTGCATGTATAAATATGTATATTAAATGAAATATCATGAATAATAAAAATGGGGAAGTCTGTATGCTATTGATGATAGAAATAGTGGAATGTTATTCATGTAATGGTGACTCAATTTTATTAATTATAAGATGCCTTTCATAATGAAATAAGATTCTTTAAAATTAATCTAAACTTAGGCTTAAGAAATTTTTTATAAATGGTTCACTAAAGAAACTAAAGTTATAGTAATATACATTAAGAAATAACATAGGCTAGGGATGACGGGGACAAACCTCTTTCTTCTCTTCATAATAATTAGATGTTAAGTAGACATCGAATGAAATAAGAAAGTATAAATTAAAATTAATCAATTCATTCAAAGATTTGAAGTGAAACCTCCCTAACATTTAACTTAAACAAGTCTAAACTTTAGACAATCATAAGCTTAAAGCTTAATAAAAACACGCCATACTAAACCTTAGCACACACATTAGAATCCTCAGTCATCGATTCTCGTATTAAGTTAAGCCAGTGTTTATTATGGTAATATGTTTTATTTTGTGATATAATATATTATAGTAGATGTTAAGATTATTTGTGTGTAGATTAAATGTTAGGTTATTATTAGCCTAATGATATCTTATTAAGGAGATTGTGCTAAAGGAGCCACTGTAATAATCAATAATTATAAATATTTTTGCTTTCAGGTGTCGCTTATGCCCCTAAGAATAATCCAATTAGGATAAGTGGGCTTAATTACCCAAGTGCAGGATGCTAAGTCTAAATATGTGAAATATAATTATTTGGCTTGTATGTTCGTTTAGCTAATGTCTATTTTGCAGGTGTAGTTAGACTTTATTTTTTATAAACATGTAATTTTGCAATAAGATTAGGATTAGTGCTATAGGGTTTAGGATGAGTAGTGGTAGAAGCCAGAGACCTAGGAGGTCTTATGAAGCCTAAAGCAAACTAATCCAAAGGAAAAAAAGAAGAATAAGAGATTAAAGAACCCTATAGAATTTATTTCATTTGTAAAATTTAATTGTAACCCAGGTTGTATAAGGGTAGAGCTTGGCTACATAAAATTTTCTCTTTTTCAGGGTACACAATGATACCCAACCACATCGACCTCTTATTATTTTATGAAACTTAAATGTTTGATTATTATATTTAGTTTGCACAATAGAAATGATATGTTTTTTTATAGATTTCTTAAAGTGTGATGATTTAAAGTGTAGCCTAGATGTGGTAGTCTCTTTAGGATAAAATTAAATTTTCTATCATTACTAAAAATTCATAACTAAATTTTAATATAACTCATGACCTTACATTAAAACTTAGGTTTATAATCAAGATAAATAAAAGATTTAGAAACCCTTTAGCTGAATGTTATATATTATCACACTATGCATTTCATATTATGCCACTCTTGAATAGGGAGGGTCTCCACTCTTGCACGATAAAGGATATGCTTGATCTTTGATGGTGATCCCTTATAGTGGAGAACACCATCTCCAATTGATTTAGCGCATGACTTAATTTCATTATGCATATAGGCATAATTGTCCCAAGCTTTGGTCCAAACAAATGTGTCAAAATGGCCTAAAAAGTTGTAAATTTTGGCATTAGTTTAAGTAATGTTTTCATGCCAATCATATTATAGTCTCTTAAAGAGTGAGTTTAAGATTCAAGCTTCCTCTCTAATTAAATAATATCATATCTATCTTGCATTTATATAAGACCTACTTACAAATTTTAAAAGATAGGAGGTGTTAGCTAGTAGCCACTTTAGGTGATTATAAGTCTAGAAGAGTTGAGATGTGTCTATTCCCTCTTGTAGAGGTAAACCATTATATCCCATTTTTTATTAGACTTAGGTCGTGCTTCTAGCTTGTGTTAAAGCATTTTAGATTTAGGTTCTGAGGCTACTTATTTTCCTTGGGCCACGAGTATAACTCCTTATCATTTAGGCATTTTCACAATCTTGTGTTGTTGGATTATGAGCCCTGTCATTCTAATGAAATTTCAATTTAAACAAAAATAAATTTTCTATTTCAAAAATATAAACCCTCATTATAGGGTAGATTGAAGAACTTACTAGGCTTCCTAGTATCATGAGTGTTTCCTACTTATTCTCCTTTGGAACCTATAAATAAGTCTTTCGATTTGAACTTTCCCCACTTGATTTTTGAAAATACCTAATCTTTTGACAGTTTAATTTTGAAATCTTTGGAGATACTTATTGACTACTTTAATCGAGATTATTTTTAGAAAATTCCTATTTCTTAAGATGTAATTAACTATGAGAGCTTGCTCTATAGGGAACTAAAGAACCTGATATAAAATAAACCCTGCTTTACTTCTTCATATAAAGTTGGGCAAAGATCTCTGGTATATACGTAGACCCATCTGCCTTAGAAGTTCTTATTAGGTGATTAGGTCCATTATATGGTGATATTTCTATCTTCCGATAGTATATCTTGTCTTAATGCCGCACCCAATCACTTTAATAAGTACCCCCTAAATTCTGCGTGGTGTCCCTACGACAGTAAATTAAAACACCACAAACTATTTTATATTTTAATCAAAGATTACATCTTATCATTTTTTTTCTTTGTATATATATAGTTAAATTCAATAAACACTTAAACTTAAATATTTACATAACAAATAACTAAATATTTAATATTACATTAATAATATTTATCATTAATTTTTTTAAGTGAGATACACGCTTACAAAAGTAGAAAAGCTATATTTGTGAATATCTCATAGCTTTCATTAAAACTTTATCAAAATATCTCATCAACCGATGTTTAATATCTTATTCTTAAAAAATAATTTTTGATTTTTATTCTTAATACACTTCACTTGAACTAATTCTTTACTTCTCCTTTCTTCTTGTTTGGTTAACTAATACATACATCTTTCAACCTCTTTTGATTCAATCTATTATATGGATTACTAAATACCAAATTCTTTACATCATATATTGCTTATTTAGAATCCCTATAGGCCACTCTATATCTTTCTTAATTTTTTTGAGCTTTTACATTTAAATCAATTTTTAAAGTGAAATGTTTTATTTTTGATTTTTTATCTCACATTTTGACTTCATCATCGACTGTTTTTTCCTAATGAGGCATTTTTATTTTGATTCTCCAAGCACATTTTTTTTGCAACTTACTTAATATCACTTGTTATTTTTCTCACATAAAATTAGCTTTTTAATGCACATCCTAAATACTAAGATCTTATACTTTACTCTTAAAAATAATTTTAGTTTTCTTCAAGTACCCCCATTTGATTCTAGGATAATGACTTATTTTATTTTTTAACTTTCAATCTTTCACCTTAAAATTTAAAACTAGTAGTTGATCTTGGATACTTAAATTTTCACCCAAAATACTCCTATAATCCTTACAATCTAAATGATTGATATTCATTAAAAGAAAATAATCAATCTACAGTTTAGTAGGTTCATTCTTATAAGTGATAACATGTTTCTTTTTTTTCTTAAATAAAGTATTAATAATTACAAAATCATAAGTCAAATCAAAATCCAATATAGTTTTACATACTTCATTAGTCACTCTAAACTCATAGCCATCATGATTTCTTTTAAAATCTTTTATTATTTTATAATATTTTCATTTAGATATATTCTAATAAATACTCTTATTTTAAAGAGGTACCCTTTGTATTAATCCTTCTAAGTCATTCTAATTTTTTTTAAAACATACATCCAAACTTACTTGATGAGCATAAACACTTATAATTTTAATAATCTTAGCATCATTAGTAATCTTTAAAGCTATAATTTTCTATTGCTAATTTTATTAATTTTCATAATATTATTCTTTAAACTCTTATATATATATATATATATATATATATATATATATATATATATATATATAGTCACACTTACACTATTTTTAGTATGTCTCCTATGTGAATATCAAAATTTATAACTTAAATTATTAATCTCCTTGGCCTTTTTCCTAAATCATTTATTTTCTTGAATACATAAGATATTTATCTTTCTATGAACCATAATATCTATTAATTCTATTAATTCACTTATAAAAATAAATATATTATAAATTTCTATTTGAATTATAGTTTCATATACTTTTATTTAAATAATGTAGGAAATCTTTTTTATTTAGTACTACACCTAGGTGCTGGTGCATTAGCTTTTACACACTTTTCATTGTATTTAGATCATATAGCTCATCAGTTTCAAGAAATATCCTAGCCTTGAGACAATGTATTAAATGATTAATGTCAAGATTTTTTACAAGTTTTACATTAACTATCGAATACTTAATGTAACCATTTTCTGATCCATGCTTATAACCCAAGAATGGCATTAATTTTCTAGTTATCTCCTTACATTAAATTTTTTTTAAATTTTGATTATGATTTTTCAAAAACCAACCTAGCTCAATGGATCAACTTTAGTTCTTTCTATTGGCTTTCTTGGACCTAGACCAAATTGGTCAAAGAATCAATTGTTGGCTAATTTGGTTGGGCTAGTTAGTCTAACCCAATTTGATTTTTAAAACATTGGTTGTTGGAAAATAAAGGTAATCAAATTAATCATTAACACCATGGCTGTTTGCAAATAATTAATTTGAAAGAAAATTTTGGGTAAATTAATGTATGTCATCTTATAAAAGCTTTCATTATCTAATTACAAATGAGCCAATTTTGATACATATAATATATATTAATGCTTATGAGATCAATATCTTTTTCTTATATTTTGGTGACAAATTAACTTTAATGTGATAGAGGTAAAATAATTATAAAAATTTACTTAAAGGCTTATTTTAATATTTCATAGATATTAAGAATATTATAAAGAAAGTTATAGTATTCTAAAGCATGAATTTCCCACAATAATTATATGAATTTCATGCAAATTTTATTTTTTATTCATACTTAGTAATGGTAGCTGATCATATAATAATTTCATACATTATAAATCAAGATTTAGGGACTTATAATCAAGTTTGGTAGTTACAAAATTTAGAGAGATCAAGAGTTGAGTGACAAAAGAGTTTACAATAATAAGAACAACAATAATAACAAAAACAAGCCTATATCCCACTAGGTGGGGCTAGCTATATAAATCCTTTTTCTTCATTGTGTCCTATTAAATGTCATGTTCTTATTTAATTTTAATAAATTTAGGTCTTTTTTTATACTTCCCAACCAATTCTTTTTAAGTCTTCCTCTGCTTTTCTTAACATAGGCCGAATCTAATACATTTATTATCCTAATCAGGTTATTGTGCAACTGCCATTTTATGTGACTAAATGATATGAGATGAATCTCTCTATTCTTATCGACACTTGACTCACCCCAATCTTTTGATGTATATATTTATTTTATATTTTTCTCTGAGTGAATTACATATAAGAATGTATATTCATCCTACATCACACAACATAAGGATGAATATCAGTGTTGGAAACATGAAAATAAGTATGCAGATAATCATTTGTAATTTTCACTTGGAAATTCGACACATTAATAAAAGCTCAATGTATTGTGCATCAACTTGAAGAATGGAAATAATATAAAAACAAATTTAAAATGATATGGTTGAGAAAGAAGACTAAGTTCTAGCATAAAAAAATCATAAATTTTATAAAAAAATTATTTCTTGTAATATTGTCTTTTAATCTATAATAAATGGTCATCGATAGCAATCTTATGGCACCATATCATCAATTGAGTAGAAAAAGAATATCTTCTATTTGTATATATGAACCTTCCATTTTAGATCCCTTATTATATGTGGATGCAATTAAAGAAGTAGTTGAAGAAGGTGGTTTTGAAACACAATTAAATGGTGAAAAGGACTTGAAAGAAGAGGCTAAAACTAATGAATTTGTGTCTAATAAATCCAAGAAAATGGTTAATAATACATTAATCATTCATTTAATGACTATATAGCCATCACTAAAAAAATCAAACATATGATACTATCTAATTTGTATCATATGATAACATTGTCTAGTGAATTTAATTTCGTAATAAAACATGTGCATTCATTGTTGCAAAATGTTTGATGATCACAAGTTATACACAGAAACCCTAACTAGCCATTGCCCATGCTCTGGCGATTTCCTTTTCCCCTTTCTTCGTGTGGCTTCTTGATCTCTCTTTCTTCTTGATGGCCTGGTCTGATTTTGATTTTCTTGAAAGGCAAGCCTTCTGATTATGGACTCGACATCGGCTCCCCTTTCGGGAAACCCAACCTCATCTCTTGCGGTTGTTAAATTTCCTGAACCATCTGGAATATCTGGCTCAACTCACTCCATGGCATCTAAATCCTTCAAACATGTTCTTGCGGGTAAGGCAAAAAACACAGGTGAGTCACTTAAGCTTTTATCTACGTCTTTTCGGGGTGTGCCTGCGATCATGTGTGCGGATTCGGTGGTGGAAAAGCTTGCTAAGATTTTGAATTTACATTGGTTAGTAAATTTGCACTGCGACGTCCTTCTATGGATAACATTAGATCCTTTCTTTCATAGTCTAAAAATCTCTAGTGTGTTTTCTATTGGATTGATTGATTTGTGACATGTTCTGATTCAGCTTTCTAATGATCTGGATTACTCCCAAGTTTTTCTAGACATTCATATTTTATTTTTAACTGTCAGATGCGTTTGTTGAAATGGACACCTTTTTTTAACATTAAGGAGGAGTCTCCTATTGTTCATTTCTGGTTGTCCATTCCCAACCTTCATGTGCATTTCTTTAATCCAGAATTTCACTTTGCTGTGGCTGGGTTGTTCGGTCGACCTCTTCAATTGGACCAGGCGACTGCTTCTAACACTAGAACTTCTGTTGCCTGGATACTTGTTGAATTGGATATAACTAAAAAATATCCTAAGGAAATTTGGTTAGGATTAGAAAATTATGGTTATTTACAAAAAGTGGAATTTGAAAACTTTCCTGTATTTTGCTCTTATTGTAAAATTCATGGGCATGGATTTGTTGAATGTTTTGTGGTTCACCCACACTTAAAGAAAAATACTGTTGTGCCCTCCAAAGCTGCTCCATTTATTAAGGATCCTTTGATTGAACCACAAAATGTTATGGCCACTAATACACCCATACTGATATCTAACGGTCATTGCCTTGAGATTCCTATCCCCCAACCCGATTCTACGGTGGCTACGCCTAACCATTTGAAGGTTGGCATGGTTGATAATAATGATGCTGTTCCTTCTAATGGAAATCACATACAATGCAATAATATTGGCATTAATGTTACTAATAGCAGCTTTGATTCCCCTATGGTTGCTGATTCCCTAATTAATGCAACTATCCCTGCCTCTGTTTCACTATTAACTAATGGTCAAGTGAATGATCTTGTAGGAATGGATGATGTGTAATATTTAGAGATAGTTTCTACTCCTGATTTAGGTATTTTTGTTTTTCCCACTTCTAATATCTCTTATGCTTCTTCTTCTAACCTTGATCTAATTCCAAATCTGATCTTACATCATAACAATGGATTGGAAGAAGGTGAAATGGCCTATAATCCCCAGGTGTCTCTTTTCACCAAGCATTTTACTGATAATTATTTATCTGACAGTGAGGCTGTGGATATGGCCAATAATTTTCAAACAGTTATAAAAAATGAAAACAAATCCTCTAAATCTAAATTTCCTAGCTTTGCCAGAGTTACTAGATCTGACTCCTCTTATTAAAAATAAATGGTCTCTTTCCTCATTTAGAATGCGAGAGGGATTGGTTCCCTCTATGTTTGCAACAGAATCAGTAATTTAGTTTGGACCCATAATATTTCTTTCTTGGATATTTTGGAACCCTTTATCCTACCCTCTAACATTCATTCTGTTGCTAGAATGATTGGTTTTGATAATTTCTTTGCTAACTCAAGTAATAAAATTTAGATTTTCTAGAAAAGTCCTTTTGTTTTACATGTTATGCAGGATTTACACCAGGTTGTCAATGTTAAAATCACCTTTGATAACTGGTGCTACTTTGGATCCTTTGTCTATGCCTCTTACAATAGGTATGGTATAAGGATCCTGTGGGAAGATCTGGTTAACTTCTCTTCCTTGATCAATGTTCCCTAGTTTGTGGGTGGAGACTTTAACACTATCTCTTCTTCTGAACGAGTTGGTGGTAATGCACCTAACCTATTCTCCATGGAGGATTTCAATAACATGATCCTAGATTTTTACTTTACCAATATTGGTATTATTGGATCTCATTTCACTTGGAATAATCACAGACTATGACAAAGATTAGATAGGATTCTGTTTAACAATCTATGGATCAATTTTTTTTCTACTACTTCTATTGAACATCTCAGTAGAACCTTATCCAACCATTCCCCTTTGCTCATCTCTATCAAGGTTAGTGCGGATACCCCCTTTTCTCATATTCCATTCTAGTTTCAAAATATGTGGCTTATGGACGATAGATTTTTGGTAGTGGTTGCTAGTAATTGCGGTGATCCTCACCATCCTGATGATTCCATTGTAGGGATGATGAGATTTTGGATTAAATTAAAAAGGCTTAAATAATGCCTCAAATGGTGGAACAAACACTGCTTCAAAAATCTGTTTACCAACATCAAAGAATTAGAACATGAGGTTATAGTTTTAGAAGACGCTTCCATTAATGGCACTTCCAAAATTATCCTATTAAACCAAGCCAAAGATTGGTAAACATGCTACCAAGACATGGAGAAGACCTATTGGAGGCAAAAAGCTTTTTTAAAATGGATATCTGATGGTGATAGAAATACCAAATTTTTTCATGCAATGGTTAAAAAGAAAAGGCTTCAACCACATTAAAAAAAAAAAATGATGATAGTTGATGCGATAATAAGGAGCTTGTTGATTCGTATCTTTCTTCCTTAATAAAATGTGAACTATGATGAGTTATCCCGGCCTAAAGTTATCCCTAAGATCATTTCTAATGAAGATAACAATATGCTTACTTCATTACCCTCGAGTAAATAGCTTCCACTTTACGAATATGAATCTGATTCTGGTCGGCCCTGATGGCTTTACTACCTTATTTTTTCAAAAGTGCTGATATATTATCAAAGAATATTTGATTAATGCTATTTTGGACTTTTTAAGTACCCTCCCTAAATACTTTTCTAGCACTTCCTTTATCCTAATCCGTAAAATAGATAAGCCTGAACTTTGGAGCCATTTTAGGCCTATTAGTCTTTGTACCTTTCTAATAAGCTCATCTCTAAGATTATGGCCAAAAGACTAAGTATATTTCTCCCTATAATTATCTCCCCTAACCAAATTAGTTTTGTCAAAGGTTGATCTATCTCTAATAATGTTTTGTTAGCCCAAAAAATTATTCATGATTTAAATGCTAAGGTTTGTTATGGTAACTTAATTTTTAAGCTGGACATTTCCAAATCTTATGATAACATTAGTTGGACTTTCCTTTATAAAATTCTAACTCTTTTTGGATTTTCCAATCAATTTATTACACTAATTAAGAATGGTATTGAGAACTCTTGGTTTTCATTACTTATTAATGGCAAGGTCCATGGCTTCTTATCTTCCTCCCATGGGATAAGGCAAGGGGACTCCCTTTCTCCGGCTCTTTTCATTATTATGGTGGAATATCTCTTTAAAAGCATTGAGCATATGTTTTGTAAAATGCCTACCATGTTCTATAAAACTAAGGGTGTTTTCCCATCTCCCACCTTAGATTTGCTGATGATTTCATAATATTCTGCAATGGATCTATCCACTATATTTAAAATTTATGTAAATTTCTTACTTTGTTTGGAAAGGAAAGTGGCTTGAAGATTAACCCTGACAAAAGTTATTTTATTGTAGTCCGTCGATTTCATCATCTAGGATCAATGCCATTAAGAAGATTACATGATTTGCTCATCAAATTCTGCCCATTAAATACCTTGGTACTCCTTTATATTGTGGAATGAAAAGATCTTCCCTCTTTGATGATGTTATTCAAAAAATATATAAGAAAACTTCCTCTTGGGAGTTCCATTTACTTTCTTTTGGCACTAGACTTATCCTGATCAAAAGTATTCTTTTCTCCTTGCCTTTCTATTTGCTATCCACTATTGTGCCTACCATCTCTATCATTAAAAAGATTAACAGACTTATTAGCAAATTCTTTTGGGTATCTACTTCATCTTCCAAAAAACACATTGGCCTAGCTGGAACAACTGTTGTGGGCCTTTGAATGAAGGTGGTTAGGATGCAAAACTTTAGAAGACTCCATTAAATGCTTCTTATACAAAATGTGGTGGAATCTTAAGAGCAATCATTGCTACTGGTCTCAATTTATGCTCGCCAAATACTGTAAGGGGAAACACCCCCTCATTTGTCCTTTCAAAATTGGGGATTCTCCTGTGTGGAGAAGACTTTGTAATATCAAGTGGGCTGCTAAGAATTTGATCTCCTGGGGTGTGAATTCGGGATCATCCTTCTCTTGGCAAGATAATTGGCTGGGTTTGGGTTCTATTGACTCTTTACTAAATACTCATTCTACTGAGAGGCTTAAGGTTAGCCATTTCATTACGCATAATACTTGGGATGTAGCTCAATTAGTTTCCAATGTCCCTAATGGGATCGTTAACAAAATCTTTAACATTAATCTAACATTTAACAAATCTGACCAAATCCTATTTAAAAATTCCTCCTCTGGAGATTTTATTCTCAAGAATGTTTGGCATGCTTTCTGACTTAAAACTCAAGAATCATTATTTTTACTAAAATCTGGAGTAATTCTATCCCTTCCTCTTTCTCAGCTCTAACTTGGTGCATTCTAAAGCACAACATTCCTGTTGATGCCTCACTCCTTAACAAAGGTTTCCATCTTCCCTCCAAATGCCAATGTTGCTTTCACATTGAAACTGTGGATCTTGTCTTCGTGAATGGCCCTATTGCCACTAAAGTTTGGAGATGGTATGAAAGTATGTTAAATACTCTCCTCTTTGATGGATCCCTCTCTATCCTACAACTTCTTAAAAATTTTCTTTCTTATACATCGAAGGGTCACATCAAAGGTGTGCTAACTACTACTCTGTTGTGGTATATCTGGTGGGAAAGAAATGAGGCTAAACATTGTGGAATTCCTATGAACTTTCAATGTATTATTGCTAGAACTAAATCTAAAAGTACATCTCTTTATAAAGCTGACCTCCTTACTCCCTCTAGCTTTAAAGGATTTAAACATTTGGCTCTTAACCTTGGGATTAATCTCCTCTCTTCTGAGTTTGAGTATACTCATAAAATTATATATTGGATAAAGCCTAATTATCATGTCATTAAGGTCAACACTGATGGATCAGTTTCTAATGGCCTTTATGGTTGTGGAGGGATTTTAAGAGACTATAGAGAAAAGGTGATTGCCACATTTGCTGTTCCTCTAAGACCCTGTTCTATTCTTTTTGTTGAGCTTTATGGGCTTCACTATAGAATTTTTGTCTGCATTCAGAAAGGATTAAAAAAAATTTGGTTTGAAATTGATGCTCTCCTCCTCTTGGAATTATTAAAATCATGAGCTCATGGCAATGCTGAAGTTTTCTGTTTACTTAACCACACAAGGAGGCTTCTTGCCACCCTTGATTACCATATTTCTCATACCTATCAGGAAGGTAATTCTTGTGCTGATTTCCTTGCTAATTGGGGCACAAAATCCTCTTTTGTGAATTTATTCTCCAATGATAATATTCCTTCCTTCTTACGGGGGCTTATGAATTTAGATAAAATAGGTTTACCCTATGTTAGAAAATTTTAAATTTATTTTATTGCCTGGTTGTTTCAACTGTTTGGTTTGGAGGGGGCTAGCCTCCCATCTTAGGCTTGTGTACTGCTTTTGTCCCCTCACTTGTTCGAATGGCATTTGGGTGCTGCTGACTAGTCCTGATTGGATTATTTTACTGTTCTATTTGGGTTATGCTGCTATTGTTGTTTCATTTTTTGTATTTTGTGCACTTTTTATGTATCCCCTTGGTGGCTTCTTCTGGTTGTTTTCCAAGCCTGGTACTTGCTGCAGCTCCAACTACTGGATAGCTTTTCTTGTCCTAATATATGGGCTAAATTTACTCCTATTTGGCATTGTGCTCTTCCTTCAATGCCTGGGATTATATCCCCTCATCTTTCTCTATTGTACCCACTGGTGAGTCTCCTCTTTTCTCTTGTGGTCTGGTTACTGTTGCGACATTTCCAATATCATTTTCTATTGGGCTCGCTTTGTGGCTTTCAGTCTGTTGCGCACTGGAAGTTATGGTGGCTGGTTTGTTGTTTGGTGTTGTGCGGTTGGATATTGTTTGGTGAACTAAAGATTTTTCTTTTAAGATTTCCTATTATGGAATCTTTAGGACTAGTTTGAGGCTTATTTCAGCTAGTATTTTACAATATCATTATGGTTTTGCTGTATAGATGTTCTTACTACTTCTAGTATGCTGTTTTCTTTTAGAACCATTTATAGTTGGCTACATTCATGCAAGCTTGTTCGGATTTGGATGCTATTACTTATTCTGCTGAACCTGTTCAAATTTTATCATTATGTAATGAAACATGGGTGGGTTGTTGTGGGTTGGCTTTCTGATATCTGTTGGAACTATTTGGGCTTTCCTGTTGATAAAGAAATGTTGTCTTCCCTTTATCTTTTGTATATGTGTGGATTTCTATCCCCTATGTACGTGGTTGGCCTTGTTATATTTTCGTATACTGCTCGTTTGGGCCACATGTCTCTCTTATAATGGATGGATTGTCTCCCCAGGTTTGTAGGCTATGATGGATGGTTGAGTTCACCCATTCTTTGGTTGGTAGTAGCACGTCTGTTGTATCCCTTCCTTTGGTTTTGGATGCACATGGTTGTGGCTGCCCCAAGTTGGTGTGAGTGTGCCTGAGCTTTTTTCTACAACTCTCCATTTTTCCTCAATTTTTATGTTTCTTCCACTGTTCTAACTCATATCATTTTAACGGTGCTAACTTTTTCTCTAGATGTTTGTAGATTCTGTGCTCTTTTCCTGCAGGTCATTTCTTTCTAGAGGTATAAACTTCTTCAGCCTCAACATTTGCTGTTGTTGGCTAGCCTTACTTTTGCTCTTGTGTATCTTTTTCTTTCCTTAGTAGTTTCTTTTTCTTTTTATTGTGTGGGTTGTACTTAGTCAGGGGATTCACTCTCTAGGATGTTTGTAGCTCTTTGAGCGGTAGCTTCTGAGTTTATCCCCTTTTAAGGAACTTGTAACCCTTTTTTTAGCAATAAAATTCCCCTATATGGGGTTCTCCCAAAAAATATATTAGAGCATCAATTTTATAAATTAATTAAACACAATAAATTTAATAAATTAAAGCTAAGTATAGAAGCAAGAATGCCTAGTTGAGTATGCATATAACAAAGTTATCAAAACTGAATGACTTGATAAGAATGTGTGCAACTTAGTACTAGATTTATAAATTTAATATTTATGTAGCTCTTCAAAACATGTTCTCTTGTGAAGTGATGTCAAATATCTGTGTTTTATGTCAGAGCGATGAACTGAATTTTCAGTTAGCCATTTGGAATTTGTGTTATCACAATCACACAGACACACATACACACACAATATATATATAATATATATATATATATATATATATATATATATATATATATATATATATATATATATATATATATATATATATATATATATATATATATATATATATATATATATATATAAAACTTATGAATTCATTAGCCACTCATTGATTATTTAATCTTGTAAGGAATAAATTTTAATTGTACTATTCATTTTTTAGGCAATATATTACAACTTAAAGATATTTTACTTGTATCTTATAGATTAAGTAAAAAGATATACAATACAAGTAACATATCTTCAAGTTATAATATATTTGTCTAAAAAATGCATAGTATAACTAAAATTTATTTTTTTACAAAATTAAATAATCAATGAGTTACTAATGACTTGGTGGGTCTTGATGTGCGAGATCTTGCAACGAATAAACTTTAAGTATGAGATTGAAAAATCCCTTGCCTAAATAGTTATGGTAGGATTAGTGATTGGATATCTAAGCTTATGTTTAATTGTTATGAAGTATTACTCCTTAGGATTAGTTTGGAATGTAGCACAGATGCAATCACTAAACATCATGGCAATTTTGCTCGTAGAAATGCAAAACATAAGACTTACCATGCCTATATAAAACATAACATTTATAAATTTACTATTTTAAAGACTAGCTTGTGGTTGTTCTTACATCCTTGAATAGTTTCTTGTCAATTGTATAATGAGTTCTCAAATATACTTGGTTTGATGAAAAAGAAGGTAACGTCCTCCTATCTCACTTAAGACCTAAACATATTGGTTTATTAGTTTAGTAAACTAATAAACTTGCTTTCTTAAACTAATGAAGCTTTTCAAAATACATAAGATTTACTACTAAATATACTTGGTATGATCAATCTCATTTATAATTATAGTTCTGGACTTATAGTCATAACATTTTCAAGAAAACATTTTCTTTAATGTGATTCTCATAATATTTTTTGTCATTAGGAAAATTATTATTTTTCAACTTCTTTGATTTCTAACTTACTAAATATTTAACAACACCTTTTAAATCATCCTTTTGATCTTGGTTTTCAAAATTAGACTTATCAGTTAAATGCATGAATTCTTCAATTATTAATGCTCTTTTGTTAAATACCATATAAGTTTTTCTTGATGATGAATATCCTAAAAATATTATCTCATTTAACTTAGGTTCAAATTTTCATAAAATAGTTTTCTTTTTATTACAAATAAAAATAAAAATATGTAAAAGACATTTATAATGCTTTTATCCTTAAGTAATTCATATATTTTCTTATTAAATATAGGTTGAATTTTAACATGATAGATTACAAGTAGTATTTATGACCTTAGCTTAAAGATATTTAGTTACTTTATATTCTTTTAACATTACATCGGTTGCCTTTACCAAGGTCTTTAGTTTTTCTTTCAACTATATTCTATTGAGGTGTTTTAAGAGAAAATATTATAGCCAATTTAATTCTCTTACAAAAAAATTATAAAATTATGATTTTTAAATTCACTTTCATGATCACCTGAATAGTGAAAATCAGATAATCTAAACTCTTTCGAATCCATAAACCAACCATTCTAAACTTACAAAATGATGATTCTTATGTAAATTAAACTTCACCCAAATAAACCTAGCGATATCATGAATAATTTTAAATTTTAAAAACTTGTTGCATAAATTAGTTCGATATAATTAAATCTTAAGTGATTTAAACAATAGTTTAGTTTGCTTGCACAAATATGATCATTTATGTATTCTAATTTAGTTATTCCTTTAACAAATTTTAATTTTAAAATATTTCTAAATGTGTGTATGCTTTCATGACAATGTATTTTATGCCTTAACCACGATTCATTTAAATAAGTTCTTAAACATTTAATTGAACTATTTTCATTGTTAACATCCATACTAATTTTGTAAATATTTGAACAAATGAAAATATGTTCAGAAGTATCTTGTCACTTAGCTTAAAAAAAATATGAAGATGATAAAATGTTATTTCAAAACTTTTATTACAATGTTGATTTATACATAAAGGATTTTGTTTTAATTCATAGATTAAGAGGTCGACCCCACCTAGTGAGATTAAGGCTTTTTGTTATTGTTGCATAGATTAAGAGGACGTTTCAATTGAAAAGAAAGGGATTTTAATGACTTTTTTAATTATTGATTATCATTTTTGTTGTGTCATCGCTCTGAGTTTCTTTTTTTTTTTTACTTTTAATTCTATCATTGCAAACTTGATTTAATCTCCAATCATAGTTTGAGAAATCATTATTTAAGTACCATATGCCACATCGATTCTACTCTACAGGAATATCTAAAAACAAAAAATCAAAAATCAAATCAAGACCTAATTTTTGGTTCTTAAAATAAGTTTGGTCACTTTATATTCTATGCATTGTATGTGAATGCATAGGTAACAAAATAAAAAAAAATATTTATTTATCTAAACACATAAATGTGAGAGATATGTCCAATCTTATTACAATAATTATAGATCAATGATGGCATGTTAGGTTGATGTGTAAACTGTGGATGTGAAACATTCCTTTAATTATTATTAATGTATGATGATGTGTACTAGATGCTTAATATTTAGAAACTTAATTTTTTTTCTTGCACAATGAAATTTTTTCTTTTTAATTGAGTAAAGGGCAACCATTTCATCATATTTTATGTTGGAATAAGCATAGTCAAATATACTTTGTTGAAGGAAAATAATCATTTAAATCAAAATAATCTTTCTTTAAAAATTAGCATGTCTTATTTAGAGATGTATTACTCTCATGTATATTATTTACCATCCAAACCAATACTTCATATTCAAGTTCATTATCAACAATATTTTACATACACATCACCTAATTCTTATATATTTATAAATTAAACATCTTCCTACTTCAAAATTTCAACTTATCACCAAAATATTGAAATTCATTAGAAAACCCATCGCATGTTATTTATTTTTGTACTATTTCAAATGATTTGATTGTCTCACAATTAAATACATGAATTCATCAGTTTTAAAAAATAAAGAGGTCGTTTAAATTATAAATTTAAAAGAATTGGATGGTTGGTATGCCAATTTTTTTTATCTTTCAAGTTTTTCTTGGCCATCCAATGCCATTATGCAAAAGTTGCTTACTTCATTCTCAAGCTTGCTAGCTGATGATTCAAATTTGAAATTTATCCAACATCCTTAATTTTAAGGTTTTCTTGAATCTTCTTCTCTTATTCCTTCTATAATCTTTTCTTTATTGCATCATATCATTGAGACAATCCGACATTTGGTGAATAAATTTTTTATTATTAAAATAAATAACTTTTTTAGAATCATTTAAAATAAAACTCTAGCTTTTATCCTTATTTCTTCTATCATCATTTCTTTATTTTCTCAACTTTAGAGTTGAAGTTTTTTGTCATCAAAGCAATCTCATCCTTATTATAAGATTTCTTCATTTTTTATTAGGATATTTGAGAGAATTTAACCTAAACTCACATAAAATAATGCATGTGCAAAGATTTAAATTCAAGACCTCTTGGTAAAAACTAAAGCTCTCAACCATTAGGTTAAAGTGTTTTGCACTTTTCTTTCTTTTATATCATGACTTTTGGACAATTTATATTTTATTCCTCTTTGATGAATCATTTTTATTTATTTGACCTATTATTCACTCATAAGCAATAACTAGCCAAAAATAAATAAACAATTAATTTGAAAAACCTTTTGCCTTTATTATTATAATCATTATAGTATACTATGAATCTTGTTTATATTTTTTAAAGTTAGAATACTCTTTGCCTATAGAATATAAACCAATAATTATCTTGATTAATCTAGTTTGCATTTCTTTGATGGTTTTCCTTGGCTTTTTATTAATGAATTCGTAATTTTCATGTACCAACATATTATTACATGATTGATGAACTTCACTCCATCCTAATCAATTGCTTGATCTCATATCTTTTTGCTACTCTTATATTTAGACACTCTCATGTAATTATTAGATTTGAGTTTACAAAATAATTTAAAGGCTAAAGAATTCGAATTTAATTATGGTAGCTAAAGTTCATGCGAAGTATATTCACTATGTAATATATATGTGATAAAATCATGAACAAATTTAGTAGGCAAAATTAATTTTAAGTAAGTACCCATACAAAAAGTAATAGAATGAATAAATGTACGCTGACAATCTCTTCAATATTCAAATATAATTGATTGGATAACAAAGAATGATAATATTTATAACATCATTTATTATGATATACTCTTAGTTTATGAGACTCTTTAAAAAATTCTCATTTGATTTTGAAAGTTTCACATTCAAAACTTGATTTGAGTCAACATTCAAGAAAAGATTCATGCTCGACTAGTAGAATTTTGTTGTCATATTTGTCCTATTTTTTGGATGACATTATCTCAATCATCCAAAAATATATATGTTAAATACTTAAAAATAACAAATTCTTCAATAAATTTGCGGATCCATTAACCATACATTTTGAGAGAGCATATCTTCATGGGAGCACAAGATTATGATCACGGAAGCGGGTACAGGGCCGTGGATGTGTGTGGGGATGTGCGGGCGTAAGATTTCAAGGTTATGGACCCATCTGGGCACTTACAGGCGCTTGTAGGAATCCACGGGCGCTCGCGTGCCATCGTCGGCCATCTCCATCGATCATCACCGTCGTTGGTCATTAACCCCACTTTCACCATCATCTACTACCAGAATCACAACCTAATATATATATAACTATAGACTTAGGGTTTTCAGGCTTTCTCATATATAATTATGTAATCCCACATTAGGAAAATTTGTACTCCAAAATAAATATATAGTGAAAAAATTTTACTGGGCTAGGCCCCGTGGTTTTTTCCTCCTCTTTCTAGGGTTTTTCCACATAAAAATCATAGAGTTTCCTATTCACTCTTCAAATATCTGTGTGTGTGTGCTGGATTTCACAACAAGGCTAAGGTGTAAACTTTTAATCTACCGCCACTGGTTTTCTACCATGCAACAAATAATAATAATAATAATAATATAATAATAATAATAATAATAATAATAATAATAATAATAATAATAATAATAATAATAAACTTGACAACATAAATAGTTCCTAAGACCTATGCTAACTTCTCTAGTTCTCTTATTAATATTTTATTATTTATGTGGGCTCCAAAAATTAGCATCGACCTCTCAATAATTTTATTGAATTGATTGAAGAGTGTGATTTAAAGTGTCGGTGTAATTTTCAGAAGGTAGATGGAATAGTAGATAAGACACTACCTAGAGATTTCACCCTCATTTGGTGAGGACTTTAGATATGGTTCCAGGTTTTCTATAGGCACAAGCCCCTATAGTTAATTACCCCTCCTAGTAAGTGAGAGAGAACTTTCGATTAAGGCTAGTTATTAGATAATGCGAATGATAAGAAGATGTAGAGTTTTAAAATTTAAGATATGAAATTTATCATTTTAGTTTAAATGGATGGTTGGGGAATGATGCCCCTATCTAGATCTCATGGTTCCTCCCTGCGGGTCTCTACCAGTCTTAATGAGGAGGTAGTCAACCCAACCCGATAAGGATCCTCATCGAACACATGGGTTACGTTGTCCAAGAAATTCTTGTAGACATGGTGGTGTTTGTCAGGAGTACTTAAGTCTACCAAATGACGGGGCTATTTTCCTTATCAAGTATACCCTATGATTCATAACTCAAAGAGCCAGGGAGCATAATGAGCTACGATCATGATCTAATATAATGGAGCTGACCGGCCAAACCACTCGATCGTGAGGACTCGTAATCGCTTCATCTGGAGCCATTGGCCAAGCCATCCAAGAAGAGACAGTCACGCCCCTTATTGGCATGAGATTGATTGAGAGTGAACATAGTATAACACTTGATTTGACATTGGCTCCTTTGTGAGCTAAAGTTTTCTTAATTTGTCACCACTAACAAATAGTTGCGGAAGGTGGATAGATTGAGTTCTGATTTAAACTTTTAAAGATTTGATTCCACTTAAGCAGTTTTAGATTGCTACTTAATTTGATTTAAAAAATTGATTAATTTGAATATATTTAAGAGCTTTAGGTCCTGTCAACTCGCTTTTAGCAATGAGGATTAGATCTACTATCACCTGACAAAATTAGTTTCTTAGATATCTCACTAATTTGAAACTCTTATTATAAGTTTTAAGGTTTTGTTAACCCGAGCCTAGTCCTAAGACTAAATTGGGAAGCAACCCGCACAGCATCCTCAGACACTTGAATTTAAGCATTCAACATAGTGTCGGGGCCCATGCGGGTGTATTTAAGAATTTAGGTAGTTTTTATTTATGAGTTATGAGATTGATTTCATATTTTCATTTAATTCCAACTTTAGCATGCACAACTTTTTTAGACATTAAAATTTGCACTTGAAATCTCTATGTCCGAGCACATACATGTATTTATAGCTTAGCTAATTTCATTTAATTAATGAAATTATTGATTTTAAAAATCATAATTAGAATGAAATTCCTTAATTTTTGGTTGAAGGAATCCCTATGATTTTTATAAATTTTGATTTAGTATCGCCTTCTATTTGCTTGTATAAAGAGTTGTAGATTCCGAAGATGGCATTTTGGAGCTATAGGTTCAAAGGATGATTTAATTTATTATTTTAAGAAGAAGATTTACTCCTCAAAGTAATTCTCATTTTCCCATCTTTTTATTCAAACTCTCCTACATTTAGTTTCCCCCCTCTTTTTTATTCGAACTCTCCTACATTCATTTTCCCCGCTTTTTCTTTTGAACTCTCCTACATTCATTTTCCCCTTCTTTTCTTTTGAACTCTCCTACATTCATTTTCCCCCTATTTTTCTTTTGAAAGCAACCCACTCACAACCTCCTCTAATTTCTATAAATAAGGCCAATAGGGAGTCTCCTATTCTATTCCATTCATTTGAAGGGTTGGAGTTAAGACATTTAAAAGGGAGCAGTTAGAAACTTTAGTGGGCTTTCAACTTTGCTTAGATAAATTTTATAAGTACTTTTCACCATTCTTTTTATTTTGTTTTACTTTTATATTTGTCATATGTCATTTTACTTTCCCCCCTTTTTTATTTGGTGCTTTTAGTTTAAAATTAGCTGCAAGTTTCCTTACTTAGCGTTCTTGAGTCAGTTTATTTCACTCTCCCCTTTTTTTCTAAGTCAAAAGATTTGACAATTTCGCGCCTCTCATATCCCCATGGGGCTACATTGATGTTTTGCTTACTCGACGCTTGAGGATCGAGTGGCATCTTGCAACATCGCAGCTGGTTTTTTATCTCGTTGTGCACTCTTGAATAAGACGAGACCTTCAAACTTGAAAGAAGACATACAATGCAATATATATTCATCCCCCCTTCCCCTCTTTTTTTTCTAAGTCTAGAAATTAGATAAAATTTTGAGATTGCCTAGGGACATCTAATGAGTGTTACTTGACGCCTCTCTGAGAAGCTATGTCTTGTGATGCTACAGCCTATTTTTCATCTCGTCGCTCCCTCTTGAGCACAACGAGGTCTTCAAACCTGCAAATAAACACAAGCATGTATATATATTCACGTTCATAAATCACACATGTTCTAACGTATTTTCAGCACGCTAAAATGCTCGACATAAGAATGGGGTTAGGTATGCAATTAGGAATGTAATGCAAAGAGTGCGACGTCAAAGAAGAATTGCCTCGATGATGTCATGCGGTGAAACAAAATTGGAAACCAAAGTGAGACGATGCTAAAATCAAAGAAGAATTCACCTCGATGACGTTTTCCCCGATTGCGAAGTAAAATTGAAAGCTAAAGCGGGAGTGTGACAGAAAGAAAGAAGAATTCACTGACGACGTTCTGACCGGGCAAAAAATCGGGGGCTAAAGTGAGGAGTGACGGGAAAGAAGAATCAGACGATATTCTTCCACATTCTAAGCATGCGGGTTGGGCTAAAATGAGGTGGTTGCGGGTTGCAGGATGGAATCGTGCAACTGGTTTGTGCAGCAGGTTTGCGGGCTGGAGGAACGAGACGGAGTTGCGGGCTCGTACAGTAGATTTATGGGTCGGACAACGTAGAGCGTGGGAAGGAGGCTTTACGGGAGACAGGCTTGCGCGGGATGAAATGGCTGTATGGAGTGGGTCTGGCGGGCCAGAGGGATTACGCCGGTGGGAAGGTGGAACGTGCATGCTAGGCCGATGGTTTTGTGGGCCGTGTGCAGTGGGCCGGCAGGTAGGCTGGTAGAGCATGCGGTGCATTGCTAGATGGGTCAGAGTTGCGCAGAATGGAGTGGGCTTGCGCGGGACACGCGAGCCGAAGGCGAAGGCGGGCCAGAGTGGGCAGGAGGTGGAATGCATGGAACACACGGGAAGCGCGGCATAGCAGGCCAGTGGGCTGGAGGTGGGATGCACGGAGCGTAAGCCAGAGGTGAGGGTCGGACGGCGTGCGGTAGTGGGCTGCACTAGAGCAACGGGTGCGATTTTGCGGGATTGCGCTGACGGGACATTGCAGAAATTGAGAGGGGAGAGGAAAATTTAGAGAAGGAGAAATTACCTGTGTGTGGAAAACATTTTTGATCCAAAAAATTGAAAAATAAAATGGGGGGAGGAGAACGGTTGAGCATGGGGGATAATTTAGAGATGTTAAAATAAATTTTAAATTGATTAAACGGTTTTAATGTGAATTAAATACTTATACCGATTTTTTGATTCATCCAAATCGAATAATACCTTACTGAATTGACATTTTTTTAATAAGACAATCAATTTTGAATAGAGTCATTTGGCTTGCTCCGATCTCAATATCGCGCAAAACATATTGACGATGACCGATTTTGGCACAAAATTTATATCCTGACCAATTTTGATGTTCTGAAGATGATGGCAAAGTTTGTTCATCAATCAGAGGTCATTTGAGTTGATTTTGGAGACGTCCTGTGTATTTTGGCCTTGATTTGCATGCTGCCTCTACTTATTATTCAACATTGGCATAGACTCATCCAAATAAAGCACATATAGTTACATTTGATAGTTTTTGATATTTCAAAGCTAACAACACAATCAATTTCACGAACGGGGGTCGTTTGGCATGCATTGGTGCTTCTGACTTCGATATGCATGCAAGCACGTTGATGACTCGAGAATTTGATCAGTTGATCATTAAGTTGTGCAATGCTTATATCCTGACTAATTTTGATGTTCTAAATGTGACGACAAAGTCTGTCTATCGATCGGAGGTCATTTCAACTATTTTTAGAGACATCTAGTGCATTTCAGCCTTGATTTGTGCGCTGCCACTGCTGATTATTTAACATTAGCATAAACTCATTCAAATTAAGCATGAAAAGTCTCATTTGATAGTTTTCAATATTTTGAAGCTAATAATGTGATCAAGTTCATGAATGGTGGCTGTTCGGACATCGTCTCAACTTCTCAACTCTAATATGCATGTTGACATATTGATAGCTCGAGCGCTTAATCGATTGATCGTTAGATTTTACAATATTTATATTCTGATTGATTTTGATGTTCTGAACGTGATGACAAAGTCCATTCATCGATCGGAGGTCATTTTGACTATTTTTGATGATGTCCAGTGTATTTTGATCCCCAATTTGTGCACTATCGCTTTTGAAGTCTATCAAATTAGACTTGTGAGCTTGACTGGATTTATGGCACGTATGTGGAGGCCAACAAATGCCCCCAACAAATATGATTTGTGCATGGAGTGAGTCACATTTTTTGAAAACTGATTGACCCTTTGGGCTGGCCATAAAACTTGGATAATTTCATCTTCGCCTACAATAGCTTACGGAGCTTTGATAGGATTTGTCATTAGTATGCTGCCAAATTCAGGATATGCTAAATGATGGGTTTGACCGATTTATCATAATTGACTTGTCGAATTGATAAGAGCTCTTACACGATCTACTATCTGCTTCAATGGCTTTCTGAAGATCTCTTTCTTTTATGTCATTATAGATTTGAGTTTCCTCTAACCCTAGTGTCATGCTTGGTTGGGTTTGATGGAGGAATTGGTTTATTTATTTTGATGAATGATTCCACTGGAGAATTGGTTTATCCGTGCTTGGTCAAATTTGAAATTCCTTCTGTCCTAGCTTTGGGCTTGATGGACTTGATGAATGATTGACTTGATTTGTCCATATTGACTTTTCAGGAAGTGTATGTACGTCATGAACCCTGTGCTTGCTTCTTTGATGGATTTGTTGGAGGGAACATACAGATGTCCCAGCCTTTCGGCTTATATTGGGTCAATATTGAGTTATTAGTCTAGCGATGTGTGCTTTAACAGACTGAATAATCTTAAAATTTCTTCAGTTCAGCCATCGACTTTATTTGAACTATGAAATTGCTTCCTCGGTCCTGTGCTTTCTGCTTTGACATAGTCGATGAAGAGATTGGCTCTGATCTATGCTTAGAGCTTGATCAGATCATTTGAGAATAAATTGAGATATCATCCTGCGGATAATATATAGATTGATTTGAGGTAGCCCTGAATTGAGCATTTCCTTAGCTTCCCTTGATCTATCGATCAAGTAGAGAGATCTCTTGGATCTTGTAATCACTAAGTCGGGTTTGAGATTGAACATATCATCATTGACCGACAAGGGGGCTCTCACTATGACCTTTTCTTGCGGCTTGTTGAGTGAGGAGAGCATCAGCAACTCAGCCATATTTGGGCTGGTTGAGTTTGACCTTTAGAACCTGCTCGAGTCTTCGACTTGAGCTGTAGTGGGTTGATGGTTTTGTCATGACCGAATGGGCGCTTTCACCTGCCTTTTCTTGCGTTGAGAGGAGAGCATCAGCAACTTAGCCATTTGTGGGCTTGTTGAGTCTGACCTTTAGAACCCATCCGTGTCCTAGACTTCAGGATGTAAATGTTGATATTTCTCCAACTTAATTGATTGAAGCTTCCAAAATCAGGAGTTCTTTTGACTTGATCTCTAGAATTTGGAAAATCTGAGAGATAAATTTCCTGACATTTAGGGTTATCCTTTCATTCATAGAAATAGATTTATTTTATTTCTGCAAGACTCTGCAACTTAACAATAATAATTATGGATATATCGAGGGATTTCAACGGAAAGCTCGATGTCAACCTGAATAAGAATATATTTGAGGATCTTGTCTTATAGCACGACGTCAACTCAAATAAACTTAACATAAACTAAAAAAATGCCCCCTATCTTGCAAGGAAATTCTAAAGTACATTTTGAAGAATTTTCAAGATGAAAATACACAAATACATCAATATTTAAATTGATATACTCTAAAAGGGATTTGAACATATAAAATTGATTTCATCTGTATATAAAAAATCTAAAAATTCCCCTGTGTAACAGAGAAATTTTCACGGAAAAGTTTTTCATCTGGAGTATGTTTATTTAGGGATCTCCGCATGAAGCATGATGTCAACCTAAATATATATACTAAAAAAATGCCCCTATCTTGCAGGGGGATTTCTATTATACCTCGAGAATGTGGTCATCAAATATAGTACTTTTTCAAGTATCGACCATTAATTGGTGGCATTGATCTTTCACCCTTTAGGTTAATGAGTTGGTATGCCCCCTTTTTGATACACTTTTTCAATGACAAAAGGGCCTTCCCAATTAGGCTCAAATTTTCCACCAAATTTTTGATTGGGGATAATTGGTCTTCTCATCGTGACTCCTTCTTTGGAATGTTTGAGGCCGCACCGTATGGTCAAAATCCCTGGACATCTTTGCTCAATTGACTTCCAGATTTTGATGGGCCTGTAATCTAACTTCATCAAGCACGTTGAGTTTCTCCATTCTTAAATGAGCATTTTGATCTTCAGTTAGATTTTATTGGATGGCTACTCGAAGTGAAGGCAACTCAACTTCGCTTAAGAACGCCCAAATACCAATGAATAGGGAGTGGCTTTAGTTGGCATCTTGTAGGTAGTTCGATACACCCATAGAGCCTCTACTAGCTTGGTATGTCATTCACTCTTATTTTTAGTGAGAATCTTCTTGAGCAATTTGAGTAATGTTTTATTGAAGGTCTCCCCAAAACATTTTCTCTTGAATTATATATCGAAGAGTATCGCCAATCAATTTTGTGTCGATCGATAAATCTATAAATCTTTGCACTTTTGAAGTTTGTACCATTTTCAAAAATTATTTAGGGTGACACTCCAAATCTATAAACTACATTATGCGTAAAGAAGTTTATCGCTCAATCGGTAGTAGCTGCTAAGATGAAGCAATGTCCAGCTGACGATGGTGGATCAATTGGTCTAATCACATATGTGCGCCAACATTCAAATGACCAGGATGCTATTATTGGGTGTAATGGATTTGGAGGTTGATGGATGAGATTCCCATGTACTTGACACTCATGACACTTCTTAGCATGATTAATATAGTCTCTAACCATATATGGCCAATAATAGCCCATCCTTTTGATCTTTATTGCCATCTTAGGACCTGATTGATGTTCACCACAAAGTCCTTCATGAACTTCAACCATCACTTTGCTAGCTTCATCTAAACCTAGGCATCGTAGCCATATTTGTTTAAAGGATCTATGATATAAAGTGTTGTTGATGAAAGCATTGCGTAGCATTCTCTTTTTGATTTGAGCCACCAGTGATTTATTACTTGGTAATTTTTCTTCTTTAAAGTAGTCAATGAAGGCTTGTCTCCAATCATGTGACTCTTCTACAACAAAGGCTTCACACTACTTTTTTGAGGCAATGTCATTCTTAGCTCTTCTTGGTTCAACTTCTTATTGATTTTGGGGAGTATGAGGAACAACCTCAGTCGCATCTTGCCATGTTGAATTTGGTAACCCCTCTACCTGGGGATTGATACTTAACTGGCTTTAGGACTCGTTGGGTAAATATGCGATTATGTCATAATCACCATTCATACTTGCCATTTCCTTAGCTAATTTTTTCAAGCAATCGGCTTTACTATTCTTGGATCGAGAGACTCGAGTTTATGTGATATTTGGTATCAACTTCATAAGCTCGAGAACTCGCTTGTGATAGAAAGTTAACTCAAGCTTGTTGATTCTATAGATGCAAAGTACTTGATTTATAATAAGCTAAGAATCATGAAAAATAAGCAAGTTTTGAATTCCTATGAAAATATCTTCTTCTAGACCTGCCATTAATGCTTCATTATTAGTTCTTGGCTCGGTCAATCCATATGCTAGTCTTATTATCCCTCCTTCTGGTGTTATGAAGACGATGCTGATTCTTGCTCTTGCTCTTTGGAAATTTAGATGTTAGACTTGTTTGATCGATGAAGCTCCATTAAAGTATATTTCCCGAATTTGTGATTTTTCTATATCATGAATGAGCATAATTTGCTCATCGGGCAAATCATCATTAAGAGAAGAGTCTGCAAGGATAGGATGTGCAGCTAGAAAATATGCTAAGACTTGTCCCTTCATTACTTTCTATGGAACATATGTGATATCGAATTGTAGAAGCAATACTGCCCATCTTTCCAAGCAACCTGTCAATGCTGGTCTTGCCATCAAGTACTTCAGTGAATCAATCCTTGAGATGAGGGTAATCTTGTGAGATAACATATAGTGATGAAGCTTTTGGACTGCAAAGATCAATGCTAAACAGTGCTTCTCTATCTGAGAGTATCTCATTTCTGCTCCTATTAATCTTCGAATGATATAATAAAGAGCATTCTCTTTACTTTCTCCATTGTGTTGTGCCAATAATGCTCCAAGGGACTCTATTAATGCAGCTTTGTATAGTATGAGGGGTTTCCCGGGAGTAGGCATTGTAAGGATTGGTGGATTTAACAAGTAGCTTTTAATGCTATTGAAGGCTTCTTAGCACTCCTTGTCCCACTTGAATGGAGCATCCTTCTTCATTAACCTTGCAAACGGTTGACAACATCCTGATAAGTTTGATATAAATTGATGGATGAATGCAAGCTGTCCTTATAAAGAACGAAGCTGTAACAAACTCTTTGGTGGAGGCATCTCCACAATTTCTTTGATTTTAGTAGGATCAATTTTAATGCC
The DNA here is from genome assembly GCA_021442155.1 of Cymbidium sinense. Lineage (NCBI taxonomy): Eukaryota > Viridiplantae > Streptophyta > Magnoliopsida > Asparagales > Orchidaceae > Cymbidium > Cymbidium sinense. The sequence goes on from CM038228.1 coordinate 86,107,227, forward strand.
TCTATAACGTACAATGTACCCCAAGAATTTTCTGAGGATACCCCGAATGCACATTTTAGAGGATTCATCTTGAGATCATATTTTCTCATTTTATCCAATACAGATTTCAAGTCTTCAAAGTGGTTTTCATGATTTAAGCTTTTCACTACTAGATCGTCAACATAACATTCCACCTTTTGATGAATCAACTCATCAAAAATATGCGTCATGGCTCTTTGGTATGTAGCTCCAGTATTTTTCAAGCCAAAGGGCATGACTGTGTAGTAATAGATGCCAATAGGTGTTATGAATGATGTATGTTTTTCATCTTTAGGTGTCATTTTGATTTGTTTGTATCTCGACGATCCATCCATGAACGAGAATATGTCATAGTTGGAAGTGTTGTCCACTAGTAGTTCTGATATTGGAAGCAAAAAGTCATCTTTTGGGCATGCTTTATTTAGTTCCCAGAAGTCAATGCAGAGATGAATTTGGCCGTTCATCTTCCTAACTGGGATAATGTTAGCTATCCAATTTGCATACTTCTCCTCCCGGATGAAGCATGCTTCAATTAATTTTTAAGTTTTTGTAATTACCTGTTCTTTAATCTTCAATCTCATTTTCCTAAGAGCTTACATAACAGGTGTTGCATCTGGTTTAATAGCTAGTTTGTGAACTACTACATCAGGGGATAAGCTTGACATTCCAGAATATGTCCAGGAAAACTAATCCCTAAAAGTTAGATGAGGATCATCCTCTCCTAAGTTGATTTCTTTATAGCTATTTGTCCACCATCTTCAAGTTCTTCAAGCGCTTGGCTTCTACTTCTTCATCATTTTTAAGAAGAATTTTATGGGAATCATCTTCTTTGTTACTATGAGTTTCTATCTCAGCTTCTATTATATTATAATAGGCTCTATTTTGATGAGATTTTCGGATGAATCTAAGACCTTTTGTGATTAGCTTATCACTTCTTTGCGATGCTTGAGGACTTCTTTGGCTCCGCATCTTGTTAAAGATTTGGGTTCTATATTTAGTAGTCCTAATATGAATTCCAAGCTTATGCATCATTCTTCATAATTCCTACGGATAGTTTATTGGTATTCTTATTGGCACTATCTCATTGGAATTTTCATGTTGAGCAGGCCGCTCAAAACTATGAGGCTGAGGCTATTCAGATTTATAAAATAAAGTTCCTGTTCCGCCACTCTCACTCAACGGTGGCACATAGAATGTTATTAATTCTTCAATATTATGAACTCCCAGTGGATTGATATCTTTGAAGCACTGTTGAGGGATGGGTATAATTTTGAGTGAGTCATCTAACTCTACCAAGTGAGCTATCCTCCTTGATGCAACCATCTGATCTTTATTTCCATAAGTATATTCAAAATCATAGTCTGAATCATAATCACTTATTTCATACTCTACCTTTCTTGAGAGCTTATAAGTTCCTTTAGGTTTAACAGGAATATCTTCTTCTTCTTCTTCTTCTGTGTCACTCCCTAAATGTGGAACTGATTTGCTTGACGTAGGTGCAGAATTGAGTGATTTAGGGAGAGTTGGCATTGCTTTCTTTCTTCCCCTTTGATTATGCTCTTTCACTTTGTGAAATTGCATTTTAGTTCTTGAAGTGGATACTATCGCTTCAAGAGGCTTTGTTAGCTTAGACTCTTTGAGGATGAAATATTTTGCATCTTCATAGATCTTTGCTTCATTGATGGAGAATGGTTGTAGGTTACTAGGAATTCTAAATTCTTCTCCATCTTTCAGATACTTCATACATTGATGCATAGTTGATGGGACCATGACATACTCATGTAGCCATGGCCGGCCCAAGAGAGCTCTAAATGATGTATCAACATTGATTACATGAAACTTGGCTTCTGTATATAAATCCCTAAACTTAAGTGGGAGAATAAAAGAACCTAGAGTTTTCTGCCCCTTTTCATTGAATACATGAACCATCAACTTATCTCTCCCAAGATGTTGGATATCAAGCAATAATCCTCTTAATACCTTTAGACTCATAAGATTGATAGAAGAACATGGATCAATCAATATTCAATTGATCGAGATGCCATCACTCTCTGTAGTAATATAAAGAGGACAGTTGTGATCTACCATTCCCAACATAAGATCTTCTTCAAAAAATGTGATTACTGGGAGATCTTGAGTTTGCAATGCTTCAGTCATGCATTTTTAGTAAAGTAAGCTTCATAATTTTTCGGATCTTTGAGAGCCTGTATCAAAGTTTTTTGAAGATCTTTTGACATCAAGAGAGCCTCATACACACTTAATTGTGCAAGAATCTTTCTCATATGTTATAGAATATTATAATCTATCTTCTCACTCAATTTGTTATAATCTATCTTCTCACTCAATTTGGGCTTTATCCTGGGATTTCTAGGAATGATACCTTCATTGACTTCAATTTATTTGCCTTTGTCTTTATTTGTATTTCCCTTCTTTGATGAAGGTGGTAAGACTTTACCACTTCTCAACAGATCTGAATCACTTTATCTTGCTCAGATTCTTCTAAAGAGGTAGTTTCCTCAAGTTCCCTTCTTATTTTGGAAGATTGTCCAAAAGGGCTAGACTCATTTTTCAACATCATACATTTCATACATGATGATATCTATGAGTCTGGCTCTTCTCCATCGAAAAAACATAGATTTTTATCTGAACTGTATTGTCTTGTTGAGTCATTAAACAAAATTCAAACATTAGCTCCTCAGGCTTTTCTTGCTTTCCTGATAAAATTTTGACATGTTGGTCAAGATTGTCTGACTACCCTTGTTGTCTCGGAGTAACTGATGTTGAAGAATATTTGATATCATGCAGATGATTTAGTATGTCTCTACTGAGCAAGATTCACCATTATCTTCTTTATCTGATTCATCAATGCATAGTTTAGGCATGAAGTCTGCAAACCTAAATGGTTGTCTTGCAGGCTGGTGATACTCCTCAAGATTGTTAATGATCTTTTGAGTTGTAGTTCTCTTCTTGATCTTCCTTTTCTTAACCAACTTCTTTGATTTATGAGGCCTACATTTAGTAGATTGCTTCTCATACTTTGACAAACTAGCTTTATGAGAATGCCACTGTGAAGCCCAAATACTTGGTTTAGGCATCTCTCTTAAGTCCAATATAGGTTCAAGTGATGATTTCCACTTAACATTAGGGATGTCTTTTAGCTGCTTCAGCATCTTCACGGTCTTTTTGGAGACTACTGTTTGCCATTCTTCCATCTGAACAGATTTCTCCTTCTATTTGTCTTTGGATGATATGGAGGAGGACGTAATCATCCTTGTAGACTCTCTTTTTGGGTTGACTAGAACACTGTCAGATAGTGTAAATTCACTTCGTTGATACTTCCTTTCTAGCCAATCTTTGAAGACATAATAATCTTCAATAGGATGACTGATCATCTGATGATAGGGACAGTAGTCTGGATTATTGAATTGATCAGCTTCTTCAGGCCTTTTAATTTCTGGTAACTGTAGACCGACTTTGACTGTATATCAAAATAATTTAGCCACACTGTTCCTTCTAAAGGAATATTCTTTGTTCATCTTTTCCTTAAGAGATGGACGCATCCGCTCATCATCTCTTATTGCTTGTTTTGGATGCTCCCCATCACTTGGAAAAGTCCGAAGTTTGTCATTATCTCCTAATACCAATTTTAGCTATGGATTAGAATAAACTGGCTTTTTACCCTTATCATCATTGTCCATCAGTTTCTTTTCTTTATCCATATTATATTTCAACCACTTTTCGTCATTTAAGCTATAGGAAGCAGCATGAATTTTATTTCTTCTTGAGTCTGAAGGTTTATTTCTCTTTGCTTTATCTGCATAGACTTCAGACTTAGGGTGGTTCAACTTTTCAAATTTAGCCACCCTATCGAGCAAGTCCTGGAATATTGTAATCAACACCATGCATAGAAATGGTGCCATTTTATCATCCATATTGCCCATTAGCAATTGGATCGCATGTTCTTCTTCCAATTATTGCTCGCACTTCTTACTTAGGTAGCGCCAACGACTTAAGAATTTTTTCATTGCCTCATCTTTCCTCTTTTTCAGCAAGACAAGGTCAGCGATTATGATTTTTTCGGTTGCACTGGCGAACTTCTTCACAAATATAGTCTCTAATTCAGCAAAAATTTTAATTAAATCATTCAGTAATTCTGTGTACCATTCAAAAGTAGCTGAGGTTAGGCTATTGATGAATTGACGGAAAAGCAATGCATCATTACCTCCTGTGTTACCACAAGTAGCCTTAAATTGGGCTAGATGTTGCTTTGGATTACCAAGCCCGCTAAAAGTATTAAATTTTAGCACTGAGTAACCTTTCCGATATGACACTTGATTATATTCAGTTGGGCAAGGGTGACCCTTACTCACCAACTTTTCAGCCTACTCTGAGGCTATGACTACCTTTATCTTTTCATTGATTATTGTTTCTAGTTGAGCAGTTGTTAAAGTTCCTGGTGTGCTAGCCAGATTTTGAATTGTTGGCTGGAGAGGTAGTGGGTTAACTTCATTCCTAGGAGCTTGAGGTACTATAGTAGTTGGTGGTATAGAAGTTGTATTATTAGCTACCTGTTGATTAGCAGACATGATAGGTGCTGCACTTAATATGATATTCTTCTGCAACATCTCCATATTGATGTTCATTTGGACCATCATATCATTCATTTTGGTACCAAGCTGTGCAATCTCCTTGTCTTTGACCTCCATTTGATGCTGCATTTCTCTTTGCTCTCTAGCTAGCACCATAGAATCAATCAGTATAGGCTCTTCCTCTTCTTCTATTTCTTATTGCTGTTATGTTCCTTGCTCATTTTCAGGGGGAGAACTTGATTGTCCTTCTCTTTGTGCATTTGCAGAGACAGCTGTAGCTAGGGCTGTATGATGACGCTAATTATAAAAGTGTGTACCAAGCTGATCATCTCCTGGTTTAACCATATAGAAAGCTTTGACACCCATGATCTCTTTCTCATTCTGGTCTTGTTCTTCTTCTTCTTCTTCAGCAAAGATTGATGATCCATCCTCTATTTGCTTCTATGAAGACTCTTCTTCATAAGCATCACATTCAGGTTCAGATTCCTTGGATTTGCATTGTCGCTGATGGTGCTGGGCAGGGAATTCATCTATATCTCTGACCATATAGACAACTTCCACTTCCATAGAATCTTCTTCATTATTTTCTTCTTGCACACGAATTTCTGATCGATGTTTCTAGTGGATCTTTGGTTCAATGTGCGGAACAACCACTTCTTCTATTAAAGGACCACGATCAATGTCAATCTTCTTTGTAGGGGAGAAACTGATCAATGATGGGATCACCTAGAGGATTCTCGAGTGTGTCGACAATCATATCTTTCATCAATGATATCCTTTCTTTTAGGTATCCACTTCTGATGAGTTGATTTTGAGGTAGATTTATGAGTATATGTATCAGATGTCACACCTCTTCAATTACTCAAAGTTTCATTATGGGGCCTTGGCCTCCATATTTTCTTATCCTTTCGTCGAGACCTTTTGGTAGCGGATTCTTGGACATGCGATCCAAGTGTCACTCTCTGATGCTCACCATATGAAGTGTACTGGGCTCGCTGGCCAATTACTAGAAGAGATGACAACTTTCTTGATGGAGCTTCAGTATTTCTATCACCACAGACCTCTGAAATTTTTTTTCATTAGGCCTCTGTCCTTGGCCACTTTGAAATCATTAATTTTGAAAATCATAATTAGAACGAAATTCCTTAATTTTTGGTTGAAGGAATCCCTATGATTTTTATATATTTTGATTTAGTATCACCTTCTGTGTGCTTGTACAAAGAGTTGCAGATTCGGTGGTGAAGAAGGCATTTTGGAGTTATAGGTTCAAAGGATAATTTAATTTGTTATTTTAACAAGAAGATTTACTCTTTGAAGTAATTTCATTTTCCCCACTTTATTCAACTCTCCTACATTCCCCTCCCTATTTTATTCAACTCTCCTACAATCATTTTCCCCCTCTTTTCTTTTGAACTCTCCTACATTCATTTTCCCCCTTCTTTTTCTTTTGAACTCTCCTACATTCGTTTCCCCCCTCTTTTTCTTTTGAAAGCAACCCACTCACTACCTCCTATAATTTCTATAAATAAGGCCAATAGGGAGTCTCCTATTCTATTCCATTCATTTGAAGGGTTGGAGTTAAGACATTTGAAAGGGAGCGGTTAGAAACTTTAGTAGGCTTTCAACTTTGCTTAGATAAATTTTGTATGTGCTTTTCACCCTTCTTTTTATTTTATTTTACTTTTATGTTTGTCATATGTCATTTTACATTTCCCCCCTTTTTTTGGCACTTTTAGTTTAAAATTAGATGCAAGTTTTCTTACCTAGCATTCTTAAGCTAGTTCATTTTACTCTCCCATTTTTTCTAAGTCAAAAGATTTAACAAAATTTTGATAGCCTCCCGGCGTCATCCCGTGTAGGGGGTTGCATTGGGAGTGTTTTGACTTACTCGGTACGCCCTCTTGAGCGTATCGAGTGGTTTCTTGTGACATCGTAGCTAGTTTTTCATCTCGTCGTGCCCTCTTGAACACGACGAGGCCTTTAAACCTAAAAGAAGACATATAATGCAATATATATTCATCCCCCCACCTTCCCCTCTTTTTTTTTCTAAGTCAAAAAATTTGACAAAATTTTGGCAGCATTTCGTCTAGGGGAGCGACATCTAATGAGTGTTGGCTTACTCAGTACACCCTTTTAAGCATAGCGAGCGATGTCTTGCGACACCACAACCTATTTTTCATCTCGTCACGCCCTCTTGAGCACAACAAGGTCTTCAAATCTATAAATAAACACAAGCATGCATATATATTCACATTCACAGATCACATATGTTCTGATGCATTTTTGGTACACTACAATGCTTGACAAAGGAACGGGGTTAGGTATGCAATTGGAAATGTAATGCAAGAAGTGTGACATTGGAAACTGAAAGAAGAATTCACCTCTTGACGATGTTCTTCCGTCGATTATGACGAAGCAAAAATTAGAAGGCTATAGCAAGGAGTGCGATGACAAAAATTAAAAGAAGAATTCACCTCTTGATGATGTTCTTCCCCTGATTGTGACGAAGCGAAAATTGAAAGGCTAAAGCGAGTAGTGCGACACCGAAAATCGAAAGAAGAATTCACTTCTTGACGATGTTCTTCCCCTGATTGCAGCGAAGTAAAAATTAGAAATCTAAAGCAAGGAGTACGACGCTGAAAACTGAAAGATGAATTCACCTCTTGATGATGTTCTTCCCCAATTTTTGGTGAAGCGAAGCTTGAAGCGAGAGAGGTTATGGGACGTAATCATGCAACGGCCAGGTTTCTGGAGGAACGGGCCTAATAGGAGAGAGGAACCGCCTTTTTCTCTCTTTTTGGTTGATCGAAAATTGAAAAGTAAAATGGCTGGGGAATGGTTGAGCATGGGGATAATTTAGGGATTTTAAAATAACTTTTAAATTGATTAAATGATTTTAATATGAATTTTATGCTAGTAAACACACATAGTCAATATATATATCAATTTAAGATAATTTTGATATTCTGAACGCAATGATGCATCCCATTTTGGAATCGAAGACTATTTGGTTTAAGTCGACGTCAAATTGAGTCCATTTTAGCTCAAAATGCATGTCATCACTTTTGACTGCTCGATTTTCTCACAGACTCATCTGAATTTAGTGTAAATAGTCTTACTTGATAGATTTTAATATTTTGAAGCTAACAGAATAATCAATTTCATGAACAGAGGTTGTTTGGCTTATGTCGGTGCCTCCTGACCTCAATATGCATGCAAGGGTGTTGATGACTCGATCGCTTGATCGGTTGATCATCAGATTGTGCAATATTTATATCCTAATCAATTTTGACATTCTGAATGTGATGATGAAGTTCGTTCATCAATCAGAGGTCATTTGAGTTGATTTTGGTGACATCCTGTGCATTTCAGCTTCGATTTGCACGCTGCACTGCTGATTATTTGACATTTGCATAGACTCATCCGAATTAAGCACGGATAGTCTCATTTGATAGTTTTTTGATGTTTTGAAGCTAACGACACAATCAATTTTATGATGGAGATCGTTTGGCTTGCATCGGTGCATCTTGACTTTGATATACGTGCAAGCATGTTGACGACTTGAGTGCTTGAACAGTTGATCATTAAGTTGTTTAGTATTTATATCATGACTAGTTTTGATGCTCAATGTGATGGCAAGTCGCTCATCGATCATGGTTGTTTCCAATTTTAGAGACATCCGGCATTTCACCTCGATTTATGCCGCCATGCTGACATTCGATATTAGCATAGACTCATCCGAATTAAGTATGAACAATCTCATTTGATAGTTTTCAATATTTTAAAGCTAACAAGATAATCAGTTTCACGAACGGAGGTTGTTCGAACATTATCATAGCTTCTCGACTCTGATATGCGTGTCGACATATTGATAGCTTGAGCGCTTAATCGATTGATCATTAGATTTTGCAATATTTATAATTTAATCAATTTAGACATTCTAAATGTGACAGCGAAGTTCGTTCATCGATCGGAGGTCATTTCGACCATTTTCGCTGATGTCCAGTGTATTTTGAGCCCTGATTTGCTCACTGTCGCTTCCGAAGTCCGTTGAATTAGAATTGTAAGCTTGACTCAACTTATGGCACGTATGTGGAGGTCAAAATTTATTCTTCATAATGGTAGGAAACTCTTAATAAATCCTTTTCAACTTGTCATAAAATACTCAACTCCAAGCTAGCTAAACCTAATATAATTTAGGAATTTTCATACATACCACACAATTTTTATGTATTTATATATCTAACACTTAAACTTCAATTTTTACATATATAACACCCCAATCTTCAATATCACATCAAAAAAATCATCATCACTCACTTTTTAAAAGAAAAATACACCTTTTTAAGCATAGAAAAGTGTTAGACAAGTAAATATCTAACTTTAAGTGTTAGATATGTAAATGCATTAAAATTGTGTGATATGTATGTAAATCTTCCTATAATTTATTAATCTTCAACATCAATGGATTATGCCACTCCTAAAATAATACACTAAGCAATATCATTTTGGAGGAAAATGGGGTTAACACCTGCTTTATCATAATGAAAATTCACATTCATTGTCATTATCATTATCATTGACCATAATTATATTATGACCCGGGTTTTAAATATTTTCTTATAAGCTACTCACTTTATGATAAACTAGGGGTGTATAGCCTTCATAAACTTTATATAATTTGGGATAGTTTTCATATTTATTTTCACCAATAGCTTTTTAAAGTTAATGATTCTTCTTCTAGACATAAAATATAATAATGAGTTTATATAAATGTAATCTATTGTAAAAAATTTATGACAATGCCTCTTAATGTAGCTTTGTAAGACAAATCTACAAAAGTGTGCAACATTTGATCATAGATATATGACAACAATTTTTTTTTAAAGAAAAAAATGAGTGAAGATTGTCATCTATTAATAAATAGCAAATTATTTAAAATTATTATTTAACTATGTTGACCTCATTTTTGAAGTAGGGATTAATCTTCTTCATCTTAGATCTAGGAACCTTCTAGACACTTGAATTTTTTTTGTGTTAGGACACTTCTAGTGATTAAGAGAACATTAAATTTAAGTTTAGGGACTTAGAGGGCATAACCCTAAGCTTAGACCCCACCTTAGGATAAATAGGTTTCACCTATCTTATTCACTCATCCAAACATAAGCGAATGTAGATAGAGCTAAACCAACCTCAAATCTATTCAATTAACCTTAATTGAATTTAATTTCTTAATCCAAGCTCCAAGCCAATTAACTTGGATCTTAACCCAAGTTAACTCCACCATAATCCTCTGACTCAATTCAAACTCATTCAAATGAACTAGGTCCAATTTGATTTTTTTTCATTCACTTCAACTATTGATTAGATTATTTCAAGCCACCCCAACACTTGCAATCAAGCTAATTGAACCAAAGGAAGGGGACCAACCCAAGTTACCCATCTGACCTAAAGGGTTGAGATGAGCTAAAACTTAATTAAGCCCAAATCAACTACAATGAAAGCCACCAATCAACTTTAAAGTTATTATTGAATGCATCACAACCATCTATAACCCTAATTGGTCCCAGTTGGCTTGACCAAGTCACTTGAGCCAAAGTGACCTAAAAGGTGTAATTGAACTAAACTCAAATTAAACTACCATTGGAACAAACCAAGCCATCCAATCCTTTCATTAATGATTGTAGGCCATTATTGGACACTCCACTATAATCAATTGAACCTAATCAAGCCAATTGGATCCTTTAACCCAAGTTGACCCAATTTGTCCTAATAGGTAAAATTGAGCTAAATCAAATATTAGATCAAGTTGGTTGAAACCAATGCTTCTAACCAATCACCAATTCAATATTAAATATAATCCAACCTTCAAGTGAACCCAATTTGGTCAACCTAACCCAATAATCCCACTTAGCCCAAACCTAAATAGTCAAATTGGAACAGATCACTCCATAATCTAAATTAATGCAAATTAACCATTCCAATCAATCACATATGATCAATTAAACATAGACCTAAACCTTGCTCAAGCCAATTTGGCCAATTTGGTCAAATTCGTGAACATGACCCATTTGACCCGAATTGAACCATATGAGCCAAATCCAAATCTAACCCAAATTGAATCAAACCAATTGCACTCATTCACTCCAAATGACCAATTGAACTCACCCAAGACATCACTTTGACTCAATTTGATCAAAGTGGTCAACTTAGTCTAACTTGACCCATTTGACCCATATGAGTCAAATTGAGCCAAACCAAACTAAATTAAGCTCAAACCCAACCAAAATTAGCATAACAAATCCTTAGGTCACCATGGACCTACCCAAGTGGGACCAACCCATGGTGAACCCAGTTTGAGTCAAACACATTGAATCAAGCTACCCAAATGGGACAAAATCCCCATTTGGAAGGGTTCTCCACCCCGTTACCCTATGATAGCTAGCTTTGGCTCTTCTTGGACAAGAGGACCACTGAACCAACCTAATCCAAAATGTTAGGCTCAAACTTTAGCCAAGAGAGGGTGAGTTCACCCATGGGCATCCATTAGTCCACCTAAAAGAGAGTGTACACCTCATGCCAGCCCACTACACTCCTTCAGTCTCTCACCCTTAGCCACCTCAACAGTCCCATGCTATGTCTGGCCACCTATCCCAACTGGACGGTAGCCAAAGGCTGAATCATTCTCAACCCTTGGTTTAGTTGGGGAGGAGAGTATACTCCTCCCCATCAATTCAAATCGAGCACAGAGCTTCCCTAGAGCATTCCACACAATCCACCTTCTCCAGCTCCCAGAATCCCCGAACTTGAGAGCTCCATCCATCAAAACTTTATAAACCTTCACCAAACTTAAATTAACTCTTCCTGCACCTTCACCTCCATCTGGTGATTCAACCACTAGAAGATGTCCCAAGATTAACATTGGTGAGCTTTGCAATGATGTTTGGCCTACAGAGAAATTAGCAAGGAGGCAGCCCGTAATCTTCTCAACAAGGCTTCATCTCTTCAAGATGAAGCTATTTCTATCGGTGGACCGCTAGTCTATAGCTTAAGCAAGTTAAAAATCTAGCAACAGTAGCTTTCACCCTTAAGTGTTGATCTCTTTTGAAGTGAATCATGTTTTCATACGATATTCATTGTATGATCTTTTTAGATTCATTCCCTAATTATTTTGAAGTTAATTTCACCATCAAACAAGCTTCAAAGAGCTCAGATCTGGTGGTGGAAGGTGGATGATATTCATCTTCTGGCACTCGTCGGATGACAGATCACCGACCATCCATTTCGTGTGATTAGAATGGAGGACCCCTAATTAATTGCAATAAAAAATTTGATTTAATCCCTTTGAAATCACAAGATTAATCACGAATGTTCGATCTAAGATCGGACGGCCGAGATAAAATCCCGTCCGTCGCCTCTGAGATAATTATCACATCAGATAATTTAAGTGACCAATACCACGATGTTATGTCAAAAGCATTGCTGCATCAGCATCCGCATGGCATTGACAATTTAAAGGGTTAATTAGGCTTCAAAAATATAATTAAAGGGTCATAACTTTAAAAAATCATAACTAATTGTAGAAAAATTCAAAAATACAAATAAACCCATTTAGAAAGGTTCGACGGAGGAGAATTTAAAAAAAATAAAATTCTTAATTTATGCCTAGTGAGCAGTGCTTAATAAATGTTTGAAGCTTAGGCTAATTATATTAATTAAGGCCAAATTACTTTGCAAATTGATTCTAAATTTAGTGGGATACTTCTATTGATGTCCTCTACCTCCCATAATTTTCTTGGAATTATTTAACATATAATTTAAAGAATTTGGAATTTCAATCCTAATTACCCTCTTTAATCAATTAAATAATTATTAAAATTGGTGAATAGTAAAAAAAATAAAATAATTAATAATAATTAATCATTGTGGATAGTTGGAACTGTGAGGAAAAATAATTAGGCCTCCTTTCCTAATTATTTTTCTAAGTGTATTTTCTTGAGAGGGTTAATTAAATTGTTTAATAATTAGGGAATAACTAAGAAAATTAATGATAAAATAAAAATCAAACAAAATTAATAATTGGTTCATATAATTCAAACATAATCCACTAATTTCTATTTATGTGTTTAATAACATAAAGTCATTAAAGAAATTATGATTAACCCATTGATATGGGAAAATCATAAGAGTATTAGTTTCTCTCCTTCTTTAATCTAATTAACTCTTAAGCATGAGCCTCCTTTAGGTGCATTGAAAATTTTACTTCCCTAAAAGCATATCATTGAAGGCTTATGATCAAGTAGTTAATTAAATTAAGGAAATTTAGGAAAGGGTAATGAAATTGATGTGCTTAATGGTTCGAACTTAATCAACTAATAAAATCCATTTAATTTTTTTCTTTAAATATATCAAATTACCAACATGGGATAGGGTAAATACTAAGTATCGTCTCTCCTTTTTAAGTTTTAATAACTCAAATATCAAAGTCAAATCTTATAAGAACTTTGGTTAGTCTTAAGTAATATTTATTTGGCTTGATTGTCTTTAGGACTTAATATAATTCAGTATGTTATGTGGTGATATTTAATTACTTATTTTTTGTCATTATAAATGTGCATGTCATTTGTTTCACATGATCATATTTTCAAAAAGAAAAGAGAATTAATAGAATATGATTACATTTAAGTTGCACATGTTGGATAAATACTATTATATGGTGTGGCTATTATCACTAATAAATTCTAAATTATTTTTAAAACTATAAGCTAATGATGAATAAGAATGTGAAATTTAAGTTAATGTTGGCTATAAATGTTTAATAAAGTTTTTATTTAGTTATAATTTAAAGATACTAAAGGATTATTTTGTTTTCATGGTTCATGTCCATGTTTATATTTGTTTGAGTTAGCAAGTATATAGTTTAGACATTCTAAGAACACGAGGCTTTAAGTAGCTCTAAGGAGGTGTGCTGTTTATTTTTGATTTTGATTGTGTGTGTTTATGTGGACACCACACAGATCTGAGGATGTACTCATTGAGGTGATCAGATATGACATTAGGGAATAGTATACTATCTCGAGAAATAGAAGTCACTACCATACAATAAACCTAATCACCTAATAAGGACTCTTAAGGCATGATGGGTCTTCAAATATACCAATGATTTTCCCCCTACTTTATATAGAAAAATAAAACAAGGTTTATTTAAATCGAGTTCATTAAGTTCCCTATGGAGGCAAGCCTCCATAGTTAATTACATCTTAAGGAAAGTGAATCCCTTAAGAATACTTTTGATTGAAGTAGGCAATTTTTGTCTCCAAAGAATTCAAGGATAGGACTATCAATAAATTGGTTGTATTTTAGAAGATCAAATGGGATGGATCAAAAAGGGAAGAGTTATTATCAAAACCAAAGGAGATGAGTAGGGAGTGCTCATGATACTAGGAAACCTAGTGAGCACTCCAATCTATCCTATGGTTGGGCTTTATATATTTGAAGTTGAGGAGATTTATTTATTTGAGTTGAAATTTTATTAGAAATCTAGGACTTATAATTCCATAATACAAGAAAGTGGAAAAGCCTAAGAGGTGAGAATTTATGCTTATAGCTCTCAAAAGGAAACAACTACCTCATATTCTAAATCTAGGGAGTTTTGGTGAGGGCCAAAGCATAACCTAATTCTAAGGCAAAAATGGGTGTATGGTTTACCCCCATAAGAGAGAGTAAACCACCTGACTGCTGAACTTATTATCACCTGGAATGGCAGCCAGCTAACTCCTCCTATATTTTAAAATCATGTAGGTAAGTCATATGCTTTGCAAGATAGTTAGGTTATTATTTATTTAGAAAATAAAATAAGTATTTAAACCCACTCCCTAAGAGACTATAGCATGTGGGAAATGAATAATGACTTAATCTAATGCAAATTTTTATCATAATTTGTTTAATTTGGGACTCTTTATTTTGACACAAGTTATAAAATTAAAGATTGACCATCTATTCTACCCTGCTCTATCGAAACATAAGCTGGTGAATGACTGACCACTAGACTGAACTCCTTAGATTGTATGCATTGAATGCTCCGAGCCGGCGGGGTGCACTCCCTAGCTGGCTCAACTATCATGGGGATTATGTCAGTATCCCCAATCCTTTCTTCCTTAAGCTGCTATAAAGGTGGAGCGACCACGACACTTTTCCATTGCTAGTCCCTCCTTACCACAGTTGAAGTGGAAGGTTGAGTAGGGGAACTCAACCTCACCTCAACAAGTGGAATATATAGAGTGGGATCCTTGGGCTGTAGCTAGATCACCAAAGGAGAGGGTCTCTCTTTGGACTAGGTTTGTATGTCTGAATGCATGAGAAGTTGATTATGTCCCTAATCAAAAGAGAAAGAGGTGTTCTTCCATCATAGGCTCTTAAAGGTTAAGCCCATTTTTATATGGAAAAGATGGAATCCCTCTCTTAACAAGAGTGAAACAAGATGGTTATGCATAATATTAAACATTCAACATCCAGCTAAAGGGTTGCTAAATATTTTATTTTCTTGAATTAATACCTAAGCTTTTATATGAGGTTGTGATTTATTTTAAAACTTTAGTTATGAATTATTTAATGGAATAGAAAATTTATTTTTATCTTAGGAGCCTAATCGTATCCAGGCCATACAACAATAACCAAATCATAAATAAACTATGAAGAGGCATGCTTTTTCTAATGCACAAGCTAAACAAAATATCAAACAATTTTATAAAGCTATCACAAAAGAATAAGAGGTTGATGCAGCCAGGAACCGTTGTACAACCCGAAAAGAAATGTGGGTAGTCAAGCTCTACTCTTATACATCCCAGTATAATGAAAGAATAATTGCAATTATAAATGGTGAATGTGATGGGGGGCTTCACTCTTCATTCTTCATTGTTTCTTCTTTCTTCTTTTCATTTAATTTGCTCCATTTCTTTCTTCCTCTGTCTTGATCTAGATGTGCTTGCTCCAAAGGAATCACATGTTACATAAGACTTGGTCTTATAGCCAATGCTCATTCTAATTTCTCATAACACTTATCCTAATCCTAATACAAAATTACATTAAAAAGAAGGAAAGTAAATCTACCTACACCAGCAAAACAAATGTTATCTAAACATACCATACAACCCAAGCAGTTATATGAATAATTTGGACATAGAAAATCACACTTGGGTAACCAAGCCCACTTGTCCTAACTTGGGCTATGTTTAGAGGCATAAGCAATCTGCACAGCAAAAGCATTTATATTTTTATTACAATGGCCCCTTAAGCACGACTCCCTACAAAAAGCATGATTAGGCTAATATCAGCCTAACATCCAGACTATGCACATACACCCTAACATCTAGTCTAAAATAATACATCATAAAATAAACATACTTCAAAACATACACCGCCCTAACATAAAGCTTGAAATGGTGACTTAGTCTAATTTTTGTGAATTAAAGCTTACGTAATATGTCCTAGCTAGGCTTTAGAGTTATAATTTACTAAGTGTGAAGGAATTAATTTATAAAGAGTTGATTTCTCTTTAAGTGATTTAGCTGATTTGAAGATTTTACATAGTATTTTCTTTTATTTCATATGACCAACACAAAATAACTAAGTGTTATAAAGAGAAGAAAGAGAGGAGGCCCCTTTTTCATCCCTACCTTAAGTCACTTCTAAAGTAAATTAATTAACCAATATCCTTTAGTGAATAGCTTATTACATATTTTGATTAACCCTAAGTTTAAGTTCACTAAAAATAACCTTATTCAATAAGGAAGGCATCTTAAGATTAATTAGAATGAATAACTATCATACAACACATATTCATTCATTTCTTTCCATCTTGTACACGATGTATATGAGTAAATCATAAGCATATCTATACATACAATGTATGTTTTAGCACACTTAAATGATGGATGCAAAGAAATGTGTTTGGAATTTAGAAACTTCATTTGATTGAATTATGATTGCATATCTTTTTAATAGAAAAAAAGAAAATTTTCATCTATTAGTTAGATACACATTCACATGTATAAAAGTTTTAAGTGAGTATATCACTATTATTTTCTACACTAGGGACATAAGGTACAAGATGTACTTAGGGCTACTTAAAGCCTCATAGCCCTTGGGTGTCCAGACTAATATACCACTTTTCTTAGATATATGTAGATGTATAAGCAACTATAAGGATAGGAAAACCCATGCAAAAGTTGTGTTTGATTTATTTGATTTATGATTCTTATTGATTGTATATATATATATATATGATATATATATATATATATATATATATATATATATATATATATATATATATATATATATATATATATATATATATATATATATATATATATATATATATATATATATATATATATATATAAAGAGTTTTAAGTGAGTATAATGCCAATTTACTAAGGTACAAGACCTACTTAGTTACTTAAAGCCTAGGCTGTGGGTGTCCGTGACTAATATACCACTTTTCTCAGATGCATATGACTGTACAAAAAGGACCACAAGGATAAGAAGTCATGCAAGAAGTAATATTTGGTTTGATTACATGATTTACGTATGTGATATAAAATTCTTCCTAAGTGTTAACTTGGGGATGCATAGGAGTACATTTGGGCAAATGTTATGTTCTTTTCAAATGAACTATACACTTGCAAATCCTATGTATATTCATATAAAGTAAGGAAAGAGAACTTCATATTACATACCTTATATGACCATCACAAGCAAACTTATAGATATTTGTAATTAACATCACTCCATATTATTGTAATTGATTTATGGGCTTTTAAAAATAGCTTTTGATTTAATTGTGATAATAGCCACACCTATTTTAATTTAAGTCAATACATGCAATTTGACATAAAAGAAAACCATTTCATTTAGTTTTAAAAGAAATGAATGCATGATTTCACATTTCAAGCAATATTTAGCATGATTGGAGAGAAATAAAAGAATATAAGCACATGATCTCATTCACCCTAATTAATTCCTAAGGACAATCACATTAACTAAGGCTATTGAAAATGAACCAAAATTCTTTAAAGACATTTTTAACTTTGAGTTTAATTTGCTTTAGGAAATATGAAAGAGGTTTGCTACTCCTAATCCAATTCCCCATGTGTGAATTAATTTGGTTTAATGAAGAATATTTAGGTTAATTTTATGTTTTAATTAGGTTAAGGTGTGATTAAGTGAATTAACCCTTACCTATATCACCTTAAGTTAATTAACTAATTAATAATAAGCCAATATGATATGCAATCACATAAAAAGTAAATTTGCAATATTCCTAAGAAATGAAAGGGGCCTAATGCAATTGGCTTATGATTAATGATTAGTTAGACTTAAGGGATCTCACTTAATAACTTTTATGATTTTCTCACACATATAAGCTAACCATAATTTCATTATCTCTCACCTTGGGTTATTGAACACCCAAGGAGCTACCCAAGATCAATTAAAGATTGCTTAGATGTGAGGTGGATTTTAAATGGAGTTAAATCAAGCTTATTAATTAATGGGTTGATTTCTTACATTATATTTTGATTAAGATGATGAAATTAATTTAAGGAGAGGAATTAAGGATAAAGCCTCAATCCTTAGTCCCTAAGTCATTTTAGACATTACATTAGGCTCTGATTTTTGTCTTGGAAATCAATTAATTAATTAAGCAATTAATTACCTCATTAATCATTAATTAAGTTAATTCCAAAAAAAGTGAAGGAAATATTAGGAAATGAATTATGAAAAGTATCCCAATCACACTCCCTAAGTTCCCTTACTATTCCACAAAGGTAATTATGATTAAATAATTAATTAAACCACTATTTTACTTAAATTAAGAGAGTGATTAGGGCTTAATCAATTGATTTCCCTAATTAAGTAACCAATAAAATCCAAAAAAAATAGGAGAGGCAAAGGTCATTCCCCTAGACATCCACAAAAAATTTGACATTAATTGGATGCTTAATTAATGGATAATTAAGCAAATTATGTTACTAATTAAACTTTAAGTAAGCCAAAATTACTGTTAAAAATAAATTAATAATAATTTTCCTCGATTATACTTTTGGAATACCTTGAAAATGAGTTGAATTTTATATTTTTAAAATTTTTCTATAATTAGTTATGAATTTAGGATGTTTTAGCCTTAAAAATTAATTTAAACAACCTAATTAAAGCCTTAATCTCACGAGCCACATGGCAGCTAATGTAGCATGCTTTCCACATGATGCAATGGGAGTGTCTATTTAAGTAGTCACATCTGCACGCTGACTCAGTCGATGGCGGACGCGCTTTCTCCATGGACCGTCTGATCTAAGATCGGACGACCACGATTCGATCTGTAGGGGAGAAAATAGCAAGGATCTACCGTGATCTAATTACAGCCATCCATTCTAATCACACAAAATGGATGACATATGATCTTCCTCCTTCGTGAGTGGAAAATGACAAGCACCGGTCCATTTTTCTCCGTTTGATCCGAGCTCACCCGAGCTCAGATTAGGATCAAACTGATCCCACACCTTTGGAAGGATGGGGGGATACACATCTAACGGTCAAATTCACATGGGATTAAAATTTACTTCATAAAAGACCGACCCGTTTTTTGCATACAAGGCTCGGTTTGCAAAATTGCCTCACAGGAGCTAATGTCTGGTGGTGGGTCATCAGAGGTAGCTTCTCCTGGTTGAGGTGAGGCCCTGTTGAATAAGTCCAGGCTTGATTTGGCGTGGAATGTTCTGTGGACCAAACTCCCCTCCTTTGGAGCTCGATCTTGATCGAATTCACTCCTCCCATGGATTGGAAGCTTAGGAATTGATTCATTGTGCTCGACTAGGTATGGTGATGGTGTGGCTAAGAGGAATTGAGATTTGATTGGGTTAAGAGGGAGTATTGATCGAAAGGGGGGTGGCCTATTTCAGCTTTGCTCAGGAATGGGTAATGCTGATCGAGGATGGCTTGGGATCACCTGGGAATCTCTGTGGTATTTTGAAAATGCATTAGAAAGTCTCACAAAACAACTGGCACTGATTTACGCTCAAATTGAGGGGGTATTCCCCTCAATTGCTCATGATGGATGGACGACAGTGTGCACATGATTTGCACTGGCTAGCTGCCGTCCGACCATCAGAGTTATCTCCATCATGCTTAAGTTGCATGCTAGGGATGTGAGGAGTGATGAGAGGCTACCATGGATCCATTGTGCAAGGGTTGCAAAGGATTGGATCTAATAGGTGCTCAATTTGGGTTGGAGGTGAGTTAACTCACCTCCCAAAGGTCCTTGGCTGACCTAGGATGGGTTTGGTGGGCTAGGTGGGTCAGGAGAAAGTTTTATTGATTGCTAAGGGGATGCCATGGGGATGGGAGAGTTGACTTGGCTTGGATCTATTAGTTTTGAAGCTTAAATCCCATGGTTTGATGGATAATCCCCTTGGGTGGGGCCCACTTAGCTTTTGGGGAGGTCTTGGGCTAACCTAGGGTGAGTTTAAGTTGAGTTAGATCAGCCCACAATGTTCCCTAAATTGGATTTGAGTGGTTTGACTTAGATTGGTCAAATGAGTTCAATTTAAGCTAGGTTGGGTTGGGTTGACCAATTGGTCAAATTTGGTCAAACCAAAGCTTGGGTTAGATTCATATGATGATTTGGGATGTTTTGGTTCAATTTGTTTAGCCTAGGTTTGAATTTGACTCATTTGGATTCAAAAGGGTCAAAGTGGTCATGTTGATCGATTTGACCAATTTGACCAAATTGGATTGGGTAAAGGGTTGAGTCAAGTTCAGTTGGTCAATTAAAAATGATTGTAGGATTTGGTTTGGTTTAAATTGGATTTAATTTGAATTTTGGCCAATATGACCTTTGTCAATTTGGGCTAAGTTGGGTCAAGTTGACTGATTGATCAACTTGGGCTCAATTATGGCTTTGGTCAAGTTCAATAAGTTATTTGGAATGAACTTGAACCATTGGTTGCAATCAATTTAAATCAAGTTATGATTTGATCTATTTTGGTTTTTTAGGCCAATTTGGGTCAACTTAGGTCAAATGGCCAATTGGGCTTGGTTTGGCTCAATTAATATTTTGGTCATATTCAATCATTGATTATGAATGGGTTTGAGTCAATGGTTTTAATCAATTTAGTATATGGTGGATTTTAGCTAGTTTGGATTTCATTCGGGTTAAATATTGACTTGGTTTGACCCAATTCAATGCAATTGATCACCATATGATGATTGTTGATCAGGATTGAGGTTTAGATGGGCTTAGTTCTATCAAATTTGGGTTGGATTAGAACTTGGCTTAAAAAGGTCCTTTAGGTCACTTTGGATCAAGTGAGCCTAAATGAGTTAATTGGCTTGATCAAGGCTTGATTCTAGTTTAGTTGAACTCACACATGAGCTTAGGATTAAAATATAAATCCAATTGTAATTGGTTTGGTGTCAAATGGGTTTTGGTTCATATGACCATTTCAAGTCAAAAGGGTTAACTTGGGTTTGATTTGGGTTGACTTGGATTTGATTTGATAATGGAAGTTTATGTTTATATTTGGGTCAATGATTGTAGAAATGATTGAATCATGAAGAAATCCATGAGTTTTGAGTTGATTTGGGTATCATTTAGCCAAGTTCAAGAATTTGGCTAAAATGACTAAAATTGGGAATTTGATTTTATTTTGGATTTGGTTTGGAAAATTTGAATTTATATTTCATTTATATTTGTTAATATAAATGAAGATATAGATGGGTCATGAGAAAATCACTTGAGTTTGGAGTGATTTGGAAGCAAATTTGACCAAATTAAATGATGTAGGTTAAAAAGGGCTAACTTAGATTTTGAATTGGTTTGATTTATTTTGATTTGGTTTGAAGGGTTTGAACCTGGGTTTCATTTATATTTGTGAATATAAATGAAGGAATAATTGACTTATAAAGAAATGAACCAAGTTTGAGTTGGTTTAAAGGAGTTTAGACTAAGCATATGAAGGTGGTTCATATAGCTTAGGAAGAGATTTTGGAATTTGGACTTAATCACAGGTTTAAATCATTTGGAGTTTGGAATTGATTTTGGAACTTGATTTAAGATTTAATTTGATAATTGAGAAAATTAATTGGATTGGGGTTGGTTTGAATTTGGTTAAGGCTAAGTCCTTAAGGTAAAAATCAAAGGGCTTAGGAAGGGAGTCGGAGTTTGAATTTAATTATGGATTTCAATCATTGGATAAATGGATTTGATTTTTTAATTTGAATTTGAATTTGAGATTTGGTTTGAAAGAAGGAAGAAAGGATTGGGTTTAGGCTATAGGGTAGGCAACTCCTCCTAAATCCTTAAGGCATAACCTATTCCTATGGCTAACTCTTCTAAGTTTCTAGGGTTAGGTTAAGTGTTCACCTAATCATTATAAGTGTCTTAAGACTAAGGAACTCTTAGTGTCTATAAGAGTCTGAGATCTATAATGATAAAGTTTAGAGCTCACTTCAAAAGTGAGGTCAACAGGATGTCTTAGATAATCTCACTTTCCTGATTTAACAATGACACATACTTGTTTAATTTCATTCATATGTCTGCATGTGCTAAAATTTGAAATAAAAGTTTGCTTTACATGAACAAAAGATTTGCTTTTATATAACCTTTGTACGACTTTCATTTCCATGCTTGTGTATATGTTTACATATATTTAAGTTGTCAAGTATATAGTTTCAACATTCCGGGAGCACGAGACTTTAAGTTGCCATAAGGAGGTCTTAGATAATCTCACTTCCCCAGTTTAACAACGACACGTACTTATTTAAATCTCTAATACATGTCTGCATATGCTTAGCTATGAAATGAAATCTTTCTTTTCTATTAAATATAAGCATTAATGATCATCAAGTGTGCAAAATATAAATATGTATTGCATGTACAAATGTGTATATTAAATCAAATATCACGAACAATAAAAATGGGGAAGTGTGTATGCTATTGATAATGAAAAGAAATAGTGGAATGTTATTCATGTAATGGTTACTCAATTTAATTAATTATAAGATGCCTTTCATGTTTAAATATGATTCTTTAAAATTAATCTAAACTTAGGCTTAAGGAAATGTTTATTAATGGTTCACTAAAGAAACCAAAGTCATAGTAATATATATTTAGAAAATAACTTAGGCTAGGGATGAAGGGGGTCAAACCTCTTTCTTTTCTTCATCGTAATTAGATGTTAAGTATGCATCAAATGAAATTAGAAAGCATAAATTAAAATTAATTAATTCATTCAAAGATTTGAAGTGAAACCTCCCCTAATGTTTAGCTTAAACAAGTCTAAACTTTAGATAATCAAACTCTTAAAGCTTCATCAAGACACATCATACTAAACCTTAGCACACATATTAGAATGCTAAGTCACCAATTTTAGTATTAAGTTAGGCTGGTGTATGTTATGGTGATATATTTTATTTTGTTATGTAATATATTAGAGTAGATTACATGTTAGGTTATTATTAGCCTAATGATATCTTATGTAGGAGATTGTGCTAAAGGAGCCACTGTAATAATAAATAAATATAAATATTTTTTGCTTGCAGGTGCCGTTTATGCTCCTAAGCATAATCTAAGCAGGACAAGTTGAGCTTGGTTACCCAAGTACAGGGTGCTAAGTCCAAATATGTGAAATATAATTGCTTGGCTTGTATATTCATTTAGCTAATGTCTATTTTACAAGTGTAGTTAGACTTTATTTTTCATAAATATGTAATTTTACAATAGGATTAGGATTAGCGCTATGGGGTTTATGATGAGCATTGGTTAAAGGCAAAGACCTAGGAGGTCCTATGAAACTTGGAGCAAACTAATCTAAAGGAGAAAAGAAGAATAAGAGATTAAAGATCCCCATAGCATTTATTTAATTTATAAAATTTAATTGTAAAAGTTGTATGAGGGTAGATCTCGACTACACAACTTTTTTCTCTTTTTTGGGGTGCACGGTGGTACCCAATCACATCAACCTCTTATTATTTTATGAAACTCAAATGTTTGGTTATTGAATTTAGTTTGCACAATAGAAATGATATGCTTTTCATAGATTTCTTAAAGTGTGATGATTTGAAATGTAGCCTGGATGTGGTAGGCTCTATAGGATAAAATTAAATTTTCTATCCTTACTGAAAAATTCATAATTAAATTTAAAACATAGGTTTATAATCAAGATAAATAAAATATTTAGAAATCCTTTAGCTGAATGTTGTATGTTATCACACCATGCATTTCATATCATGCCACTCTTGAATAGGGAGGGTCTCTACTCTTGCACAATAAGGGATGTGCTTGACCTTTGAGGGCGATCCCTTATAGTGGAGAACATCTCCTTAAATTAATTTAGTCAATAACATAATTTCATTATGCATATCGGCAAAATTGTCCCAAGCCTTGGTCCAAACGAATGTGCCAAAATGGTTTAAAAAGTTGTAAATTTTGACAGTAGTTTAAGTAATGTTTTCATGCCAGTCATATTCTAGTCTGTTAGAGAGTGAGTTTAAGATTCAAGCTTCCTTCCTAATTAAATAATAACATATCTATCTTGAATTTATATAAGATCTGCTTACATGATTTTAAAAGATAGGAGGTGTTAGCTAGTAGCCACTCTAGGCAGTTGTAAGTCCAGAAGAGTCAGGATGTGTCTATTCTCTCTTATGGAGGTAAACTATTATATCCCATTTTCTTGATTAGACTTAGGTTATACTTCTAGCTTGTCTTAAAGTATTTTAGATTTAGGTTTCGAGGCTACTTATTTTCTTTAGGGCATGAGTATAAGTCCTCATCTCTTAAGCATTTCCACAATCTTGTGCTATTAGACTATAAGCCCTAACATTCTAATGAAATTCCAATTTAAACAAAAATAAATTTTCTATTTCAAAAATGTAAAGCCTCATTATAGGGTAGATTGAAGCACTTACTGAGCTTCCTAGTATCATGGGTGTTTCCTACTTATTCTCCTTTAAAACCTGTAAATAAGTCTTCATGTTTGAACTTTCCCCATTTGATTTCTAAAAATACCAAATCCTTTGACAATTTAATTTAAAAAATATTTGGAGATACTTATTGACTACTTTAATCAAAATTATTTAAAAAAATTCCTATTTCTTAAGATGTAATTAACTATGGGAGCTTGCTTCCATAGGAA
Source organism: Cymbidium sinense (assembly GCA_021442155.1). Lineage (NCBI taxonomy): Eukaryota > Viridiplantae > Streptophyta > Magnoliopsida > Asparagales > Orchidaceae > Cymbidium > Cymbidium sinense. The sequence continues at coordinate 86,132,029 of CM038228.1, forward strand.
ACATAATAACTTGATATAAAATAAACCATAGTTTACTTCTCCATGTAAAGTAGGGGAAAGATCTCTGGTATATACATAGACCCATCCACACTAGGAGTTTTTATTAGGTGATTAGGTCCATTATATGGTGATATTTCTATCTTCCAAGATAGTATATCATGCCTTAATACCGCACCAGATCTCTTTAATAAGTACCCCCTAAGTTTTGCGTGGTATCCCTACGACTCCAAATTAGAACACCACAAACTATTTTATATTTTAATCAAAGATTTCATCTTATCATTTTTTCTTTGTATATATATAGTTAAATACAATAAACACTTAAACTTAAATATTTACATAACTAATAACTAAATATCTAATATTACATTAAAAATATTTATCACTATTTTTTAAAGTGAAATACACCCTTACAAAAGTAAAAATGCTAAATTTGTGAACATCTCATAGCTTTCATTGAAAATTTATCAAAATATCTCATCAACCTATGCTAAATATCTTATTCTAAAAAAATAATTTTTGATCTACATTCTTAATGCACTTCACTTGAACTAAATCTTTACTTCTCCTTTCTTCTTGTTTGGTTAACTTATACATATATCTTTCACCCTCTTTAGATTCAACCTATTATATGGATTACTAAATACCAAATTATTTACATCATATATTACTTATTTAGAATCCTTATAGGTCATTCTACATTTTTCTTAATTTTTTGAGATTTTACATTTAAATCAATTTTTAGAGTGAAATGTTTTACTTTTGATCTTTTATCTCACATTTTGAATTCACCATCAACTATTTTTTTCCTAATTTGGTATTTTTTCGTTGATTCTCCAAGTTCATTTTTTTGCAACTTACTTAATATCACTTGTTATCTTTCTCACATAATATTAGCTTTTAAATGCACATCCTAAATGTTAAGATCTTATAGTTTACTCTTAAAAATAATTTTAGTTTTCTTCAACTACCCCCATCTAATCCTAGGATAATGACTTATTTTATTTTTTTTTAACTTTTAATCTTTCACCTTAAAATTTAAAACTAGTAGTTGATCTTGGATACTTAAATTTTCAACCAAAATATCCTTATATTCCTTACAATCTAGATGAATGATATTCATTAACAGAAAATAATCAATTTATAGTTAAGTAGGTTTATTCTAAGTGATAACATGTTTCTTTTTTTCTTAAATAAAGTATTAATAATTACAAATTCATAAGTCAAATCAAAATCTAATATAATTTTACATTCTTCATTAGTCACTCTAAATTCATAGCCATCATGAATGCTTTTAAAATCTTTTATTATTTTATAATATGTCCATTTAGATATATTTTAATAAATACTTTTTCTTAAAGAGGAACCCTTTGTATTAATCTTTCTAGGTCATTCTAAATTTCTTTTAAACATACATCCAAACTTACTTGAGGAGCATAAACACTTATAATATTAATAATCATAGCATCATTAGTAATCTTTAAAGCTATATTTCTTCTATTTCTAATTTTATTTATTTTCACAATATTATTCTTAAACTCTTATATATATATATATATAGTCACACTTACACTATTTCTAGTATGATTCCTATGTGAATATCAAATTTTATAACCTAAATTATTAATCTCCTTGGCCTTTTTCCTAACCATTTACTTTCTTGAATACATAAGATATTTATCTTTCTATGAACCATAATATCGATTAATTAATCCTATTAATTCACTTATAAAAGTACATATATTATAAATTTCTTTTTGAATTCTAGTTTCATAGACTCTTGTTTAAATTAATGTAGGAACTCTTGTTTACTTAATACTACACCCAAGTGCTAGTTCATGAGCTTTTACACACTTTTCATTGTATTTAAGTCATACAACTTGTAGGTTCCAAGGAATATCCTTGCCTTGAGAAAATGTATTAAAGGATTAATGTCAAGATTTTTTTTTACAAGTTTAACGTTAACTATCGAATACTTAACGTAACCCTGCACTTTTTGGTCAAGGCTTGTAACTCAAGAATGGCAATGTATTTCTAGTTATCTCTTTAAATTAAATTTTTTTAAAAATTTGTATTATGGTTTTTCAAAAATCATGCTAGCTCAACAGATCAACTTTAATTTTATGTATAGGCTTTCTTGGACCATGACAAAATCAGTCAAAGAATCAATTCATGGCAAATTTGGTTGGACTTGTAAGTCGAACCCAATTTGATTTTTAAAACTTAGGTTGTTAGAAAATAAAAGTAATGAAATTGATCATAAACACCCTGGTTGTTTGTAAATAATTAATTTGAAAGAATATCCCACTCATAAAATAATACTTTATTAATCTCCAACATCAAAGGAATATCCCACTCCTAAAATAATACACTAAGCATATCATTTTAGTGGAAAATGGGGTTAACACCTCCTTTATTGTAATGAAAATTCACATTCATTATCATTATCATTATCATTGACATTATTATATTATGACCCAAATTATAAATAAGAAATGTTTTATAGTCTATTCACTCTATGATAAACTAAGTGTGTAGAGCCTTTATAAATTTTAAATAATTTTGGATAAAGGTCATCTTTATTTTCACCAATAGCTACGTAAAGTTAATGATTCTTCTTCTAGGGAAAAAATATAATCATGCATTTATATGGATGTAATCTAGTGTAAAAAAATCTATGAAAATGGCTATTAATGCAGCTTTGTAAGACAAATCTGCAAAAGTGTGCAACATTTGATCATAAATATATGCCACGATTTTATTTCAAAGAAAAAAAATGAGTGAAGATTGGCATCTATTAATAAAGAACAAGTTATTTAAAATTATTATTTCACTATTTTATATTTTTAACCAAAGATTTCATCTTATCTTTTTTTCTTTATATATATATATATATAATTAAAAACAATAAATATTTTAAGCAAAGATTTCATATGGACATCAAGGGAGAGGTGTACTATCTTGAAAGAGAGAAGTCATCACCTTACAATGGACCTAAGAACCTAAATAAGGACTCTTAAGAACTTATGAGTCTGCGGGATGATGTACCAGAGATTCTTCCCCTACTTTACATGAAAAACTAAAGCAGGGTTTATTTTAAATTGGGTTCATTAAGTTCACTACACGGGCAAGCCCTCATAGTTAATTACATCCTAAGGAATATGATTCCTTATGAATACTCTCGATTAAGGTAAATGATCGTTGTCTCCAAAGATTTCAATAGGTTAGGACTATTAATCGATTGGTTTATTTTTAGAAAATCAAGTGGGATTGATCAAGAGGAGGGAGTTCTTATCGAAGCCAAATAAAAATAAGTAGGAGATGCTTAAGATACGAGGAAGCCTAGTAAGCATCCCAAACTACCCTATGGTTGGGATTTACATTTTTGAAATTGAATTAATTTATTTGAGTTATAATTTTATTAGAAATTTAAGGCTTATAATTCCATGATACAAGGTCATGGAAATGAGTAAAAAGTGAAGATTTATGCTTAGGGCCCGTAAAGGGCAAAGTAACCTCAGAACCTAAATCTAGGGAGCTTTGGCGAGGGCCAAAAGCACGACCTAAATCTAAGGTGAAAATGGATACTTAGTTTACCTCCACAAGAGAGGATAAACCACCCACTTTCTTGGACTTACAATTGCCTGGGGGTGGCCGCCAACTAATTCCTCCTATAATTTTAAATACATGTAGGCAAGTCTTATGCTTTATGCAAGATAGCAAGGTTATTTTTTATTTAGAAAGAGACTAAGTCCTTAAACTCACTCCCTAAGAGACTAGATCATGTAAGGGCATGACAAATGACCTAAACCTAATGAAAATCATAATATATTTTATTTTTAATTTTGGACAATCATTTGACTCATGCTTATAGGATTTATATGCCTAATGCATGAGAAATGAGATTATGGGCCAAAATAAATGAGAAAGGAGAAAGTGTGTTTCCACCATGGCTCTCAAAGGTCAAGCCATGTTTCTCTGGTAAAGGTCAAAGCCCTCAAATCAAGAGTGAAACAAGACACTTTTTATGCATGATGTTATAAAAGAAATACTCACCCAACTAAGGGGTTGCTAATTCTTTTATCTTGGTTTTTTAACTTAGGATTTAAATGAGATTATGAGTTCTTTATTTTTAATTTTGAGTTGATTAATTTGGTAGAAGATTTATTTTTTTCTAAGAGTCTAATCCACATCTAGGCCATACATAAAGCAAGGAAGAAACTAGGAAAACATGATATCATAATGCACAAGATAAACAAATCATTAATCAATTTATAAAGCTAACATAAAAGAATAAAGGCCATTTATGGTCGAGCACCACTGCACAAACATAAAAACAAATCGGGTAGCAGAGCTCTACCCTTATACAATCCGGGTTGCAAATGAATTACGAAAAGGAATTCATATTATGGGGGTCTTCATTCTTCTTTTCTTCTTTCTTCTTTTAGTTCTTTCGTTCTTTGTTTGGTTCCTTTTTTTGGATGGTTGGAATGTGGTTGCTCCAAAGGCTTCACATGGAGCATAAGATGAGATCCTATGACCAATGCTCATCCTAATCCCCATAACAATCATTCCAAAAATCCTAATTTGCCAAATTTACATGAAAAGGAAAAGTAAATCTAACTAACACCTGCAAAATAGAGATTAGCTAAACAAACCATTCAAATCCCAAGCATGTATATTATACTTAGCACCCCACACATGGGTGGCTAAGTCCACCTGGCCTATTGGATTATGCTTAGGGGTATAAGCACCTTCACATCAAAAGTAGTTATATTTTATTATAGCACCCTTAATTAAGGATGGATTAAAGAAGAAGAAGAAGTTTAGAGAATATCTTAAGGAAAGTATCCCAAAATTATTCCCTAAACCTCACATTCACTTAATTAAAACTTAATTGACTCAATGGGAGAGTTAAACCACTAATTATATCCTTAATTAAGCTTAATTACATAAAGGGGGTAGTCAGAAATTAATCAAGTAATTTCTTTAATTAAGCCACCAATAAATCTCAAGAAAATTAGAGGAGGCAGAAGTCATCCCTCTAGTTCTATCCAAGAAGTTTAGGATAAATCAGTGGAGTAATTAGCGAGTAATTAGCAAAATGACATTCCCAATAAAACTCAAATTCTGAGAAAACAACTATTCAAAATTAATTAAAATTAATTTTAATATTCTATTTGCAATTATCTATCCAATACAATTTATTTCATATTTTTCTAATTTTTCTAGGCTTAGAAATGAATATTTGAAGTTTTCTTAATTAATTAGAACATTAAATAAGCCTAATTAAGTATTTAATCCCATCGGTGCCATGTGGGTTGCTGACGCGACATGCACTTTCAATGTGGCACGGTGGGATTGGATAATAAAGTTGTCCCATCATAGTAACACATCAATGGTAGTGCTACATGTTTTCCCCTCACCTGTCCGATCAAGGATCGGATGGCTGAGGTTAAAGTCACGGATCTAATGGATTAATCCATGGATCTACATGGATTTAATCATGGCCACCCATCCAAAATGCATGGATGGACGGTCAGAGTTTCATCCCTATTCTTCTCTATGAGAAATGGAGACCGTCCACTTTCAGAGAGTATATTTGAGCTCGATTGAGCTCGAATTGGATTGAAAATGAACCCACACCATCAATATGCAACCTAGATCACATGTAACAACTAAAATCTCAAGGCATAAAACTTCTCTTCACAAAGGACCAGACCATGGCTAGATTGAGCTTAAAAAAGTGGCATACCTCATCGGAGGTGACCACCGGTGTTCAATTTTCTTGGAGATGCTTCGTCTAGTTGAGATGAAGCTTTGCTGAAAGTTTGGGGTCTTGAGATTATGTGGTTGCTTCTAGAGACCAACTCCCCTTTGTCTTGAGCTTAGCTTTGGTCTAGGGCACCCCTCCTTTGCCTTTGGAGCTTGGAAAAGAGCTTAATGAACTCGACTTGGTCCTCTGATGTTGCTTGAAGAAGGATATGGGTTGATGTTGAGTATGGAGTAAGTTCAATTTGTAGTGGAGCTCCCTTATTTTCAAGTGATGAAAACTGAGAAAATCAAGTTTCAAACTCTCTATAGGAAGCTTGGGAAGACTCTCTAGGGCTTGCTCTGAGTTCCTATGCTTCAATCGACTGAGGGAGACTAAAAATTTTGTTGAATTAGAGGGAGTATATCACCCCTTTAGCAATCGGATGACCGAGCAATGCCTTGCCAGTTTGTTAGGCCGTTTAGGATGTCCTTGAATTCGGTATTGGCCGGGGAGTGGAATGGTGAACTTCTCATGTGCTTGAATTAAGTGTAAGGAGGATTCCATGTGCCCCATTTCAAGGCATGTGGTTGATTTGGCCATTTGGCTAGGTTGGGCTGACCCAAACCCATTGGGTTGGGTGCACCACACTCCCTAGTGCTCACTTGATCCATTAAGAGAGTGCCAAGTGATTATGGAAAGGATTTGACCAAATTCTATTTAAATTTAGTCAAAATTTACCCTATGGCCTAGGGGTAAAATGGTCATTTGACCTTGATTTCAATTTGGGCATGTTTGGTATGATGAGAAAATAGGTTTAGCCAAGTTTCATTGAATTTAGAGTTGGTTTGATGTGATTTGGCTCATGTTTACCCATTTAGGTCAAAATGGGTCAACATGGGTCAAGTTGACCAAATGATCAAATTGGGTCAAACCAAAGGTTGGGTCAAGTTCATATGACCATTTGAAATGTTTTGGTGGCTTTGGTTTGGTTCAATATAGTTTAGGTTTGAATTTGGTTCATTTGATTCATTTAGGCCAAATGGGACAAGTTGACTAATTTGACCCATTTGACCTATTTGAGCTAGGTCATGGGTAGGTTCATGTTTTGTTGGTCATATGAAATGGATTGGTATCTTTGTTTCCAATCAATTTTGGTTAAGTTTGAATTTGGCTCAAAATGACCCTTTAGGTCAAGTTGGGTTCAAGGTCAATTGGGCTATGTTAGGTCTAGTTGGCCAATTGAGGCTTTGGTCAAGTTCAACAAGTGATTTGGAATGAACATGACCCATTGGTGTCAATCAATTTGGCTTAGGTCAAGTTTTGACACATTTTGACTTTTTAGGTCAAGTTGGGTCAACTTGGGTCAAGTGGCCAATTGGGCTAGGTTAGGCTCAAATGTTGACTTGGTCAAGTTCAAACATTGGTCATGAATGAACTTAGGGCAATAGTTTCATTCAAATTGGCCAATGGTGGATTTTGGCTATGTTGGGTTTCATTTTGGCTAATTATTGACTTGGTCAACCCTTAAGTTTGACTTAGTTTGACCCAATTTGGGTGATTGATCATCTCATGATGATTGTTGATCATGATGAGAGGTTTAGATTGGCTTAGTTCAAGCTAATTTATTTAGGATTATAATTTGGCTCATAAAGAGTACTTTAGGTCACTTTGGGGTCAAGTGAGCCTAAGTGAGTTAAATGGCTTGGTCAAAGCTTGATTTGAGTTTGATTGAACTCACATATGGACTTATGATTGAAATGTCAATCCATTTGCAAGAGAATTGAAGTCAAATAGTTTTGATTCATTTGACAATTTCATGTTCAAAGGGTGAACATGAGTTTGAGTTGGGTTTGATTTTAGAATTGAGTTTTGATTTGGTGATTGAAGTTTGTATTTATATTTGGATTCATGATTGTAGGATTGATTGGATCATGAAGAGAAATCAAGGATTTGGCTTGATTTGAAATTGATTTGGCTAAGTTCAAGATTTTGACTTGAAAGACCTAGGTTGAATTTTGATTGATTTTAAGTTTGATTTTTGGAGTTGGTTTTGGTTGTTTGAATTTTTATTTGTAAATATAGATGATAATATAAGTGGGTTGTGAGAAAATTTTGAGGATATGAAGTGATTTGATTTGATCTAGGTTAAGTCCTTAAGAGAAAATCAAATTGACTTAGGAAAGATTTTTGAACTTTGGATTTGATTGTTGTATTTAGTTTGATTGATTTGAATTTATATTTCATTTATATATGTGAATATAAATGAGAATATAAATGGGTTGTGATAAAATTTCATGAATTTGAAGTGATTTTATTTGATTTGGGCTAAGTCCATGAGAAGGAATCAAAGGACTTAAGAAATATTTTGTGCTTGGAATTTCAATCATGAGTTTCAATCATAGGTTTCAATCATGGATTTAAATGTAGAATTGATTTAAGTTTGGAAAACATCAATTAAGATGGAATTGATTTAGGTTTGATGTTGGTTTCATTAAGAGTTTGACTTAAAGGAAGGAAGTATGGAGTTTTGGTTCAAGCTATAGGGTAGGCAAAGTTTCCTAACACCCCTAATGCATAACTTATTCTGATGGCTAACTCTTCTAAGTCTCTAGGGCTAGGTTGAGTGTCCACCTAATCATTAGATGTGCTTTAAGACTAAGGATCTCTTAAAGTCTAAGAGAAATCCTATGCCTAAGATTGAATGGTTGAAAGCTCATCCTAAAAATGAGGTCAACATTACTAGCATCAATGACAGTGCCTGTGCACTCTGTGGTTCCTTGTGCTGCCCTAGTTAGGGCTAGCACCCACTCACTAGCACCCTCAAAGGGTAAGGCTCTCCTGATCCCACGGATTGTCTCCCCTGCTTTTAAGGTTGGGTCTAGCTCTTACTCTGCTCTCCCTACCAAGACCCAAAGGAGAAACAAGAACCTCATGATAAAGCGATATCATACTCACATCACTAGGGAGATGGAGGCAGCTACCCGATCAGTTGTAGAGGATCTTCCCACGATGGTTTTCCCATAGAATACAGCGAACCCATTCCATCCTCTCTTTGTGTTTGATAGAGAGGATGCCAGAAGGATTTTGCTTCACCTCCACATTCGGGCCAACCACGAGTATGAGGTCATATGTCGGCCTCCATTCAGTTCAATGCAGTGACACGACGATCTCAGAGGCTCAATTTAACTTGAGATTCATCATCCTCGTAACATGGGGAAGCATATTCGATAAGAGAGGGCCAGGGAGGCCCGTACTTTAGTTCAAATTACTAGCCAGGAGAGGCGAATGCTCAGCCGTCAATCAGTAGCCTATCCACTCATTTGATTTTCTTAATCGGTGTGCTACCCGCATCGATCCTACTGATAATATTCTACTCTCGAGGACTACCCATCACAAGAGAGCAGCTCTTATTTTGAGAGAGTTGGTGGTGTCTCCGTCACACCGCTCTACCCCCGTCCGTCATCTCTGATCTATGTTTTAGTATCTCGAGTTCTGCCAAAGGCCATGAAGACCACATCTGGGGAGAAGAGGACCCCGTTGGTGATCCGGCTATGGCCAAGGGATCTCATACCATCCATACCACCTACTGTGGTGAGGCCGAGCTCTCCTGCTCGACCTTCTGCCCCAATTGTGGTGAAGAAGGAATGGCGACCCCAAAGTATCGTGGTCATCCCGTCACCACCACCGCCAGTACAACATATGATGGAGATTACAGTTGTAGAGGGCTAGGGTGACAACCTAGTTACACATATGATGATAGATCCTCCTAGGAGTATCGCCCCATACAGAGTCAGTGATAGTCAGGAGTGTATTTCTTCTAGCGAGTATATCCCTCATAAGGTTAACTCTCCAGTTGTAGGGAGGTCCGGTGCCTCTCAGTACATGATAGTGATCCCATCACTAGTCAGACAAAGTCATTTGTGCTAGTTTTGACAGATCATTCTCTAGATGATATAGTAGCTCATTTTCTCATGGAGAAAAAAGAGATCTTATGATATGATTGGTCTGATGAAGAGAAGATCAGCTTCAATCCGAATGAAGACAATTTATTGGGAGATTCAATAGGGGTTTGCATGGTAGACACCTAGGGATCCCTCCTCAGAGAGCAACAGACTATGGAAGGTGTTGAGGCCAAGCAGGAAGACACAACCTACTAGACCCAACACCTCCTAGCACAGATAAAGTAGAAGGATAAAAAAATAGATAGGATGGAGAAGAGGCTCAAAGTTTTATTAGTAGCTGTCATAGCATTGCAGAATCAAGCTCCGATAGTTCATCCTACCATAGCTGAGAGTAGTCAGCCAGAGTTGGTGCATTTCTTGGACCCAACCAAGACCTTACCTCAAGTAGAGAAAGGTAGCACCAGCATGTATAGGAAGGTAGTGGACAGTCTCCATACAAGAAAAAGATATCAAGTGCATAGTTGAGCAACAGGTAAAAGAAGCATTGGCTCAAGCCCGAGGAGGATCATCAGTTCCAAAAGGTAGACCCTTCCCAAAGGAATTTAATATAATCCAATATCCTAAGGGTTTTGTGACACCTTCTTCAAGAGTTTTGATGCCAGTGAGAACTCAAGGTAGCATATTGCACATTTCAAAGCTAGTTGTTGCAATGTTGATTGTAGTGATGCATTACTCTTCTGTCTCTTCATCAGCAGCTTAGCAGGGATAGCTTTTGATTAGTATGCTGAACTTCCCAATAGTTCAGTAAAGACTTTTGGTGAGTTAGAGCAACTCTTTATCAAGAGGTTTGCTGGAGCTCAACAAAGGATCACTGTTAGTGACCTCATTATGGCTCAACGAAACCATGGTGAGTACCTCATTGATTACATTCTCAGATGGCATAATTTGAGTATGAAATGCAAACCACAGCTGTCTGTATAGCATGCCATTAAGATTTTGCTTAAGAATATCAAGGGCTCGGTCACCTTCATGCTTAAAGGTTTCACCATCAAAACTTTTGAGAAATTAATCAACAAGGTGGCTAGCTTGCAAAGAGAAGCCAAATAGTTGCCTTCTCCAGATCTACCAACAAAGATAAAGCTACAGAAGGTATATGAGAAGAAACCTGGGGCAGTGATAAAAGTAGATAAGGGGAAACCACTGGCTAGAGAGCAGTTTGAGAGACCTTATGCTTTGCAGCCATCACTTCCACCTCCTCTACCACCACCAAGGCAGCCCTACTGACCGCCATAGTAGCCTCAATGGCCTGCACCACCTCCTCCTCAACCACATTATCAGTAATAGTGGTACACATACTTGCCGCCAAGTAATTATGGTTCACCTACTCTTTTGGATAAACTTAACAAGCCTTATTCATTTTAGAGGGAGGTAATCAGGAAGATCTTTAAGAATCGCTTAAAGAAGCCGGACTTTCAGTTACTCGAACCTAGGAGACCAAAGGATGTGGGTAAAAGACATGATCCCAACTTTTGCCCCTACCACTGTATGCTAGGTCATGTTTTGGAAGATTGCTTCACATTTAAGGACTAGCTTGAACACAGCTTCAAGACCAGTGCTATAGTCATCCCGAAGGAATACCTTGTGGAACAACCATCCAATTCCATTAGAGTAATCCTTGGGGATACATGCAATCCTTCCAAAACCAAAGAATGTTGGGATATCTCTTTATCCAAAATCTCTAAGAAAATTATCTCGAAAATTAAGAAACATTCCTTGCAGGTGGCTGAGCCAGCTCAAACTTCCAACATCAAGGAAGGTTTGCAAGCTAGAGCCAGGAATGGGGAGTCAAGAAAGAAGAACAACATGTTCCAGCCTCGAGATAGTCCAAGAATCCAATCGACCCAGGCCGCCTCCAACCCACCATTGCAGTAATAACATCAGCGACTACCTCCACTTCAGCTAACTCTTCTTCTTCTAGTAGACATCTTGTATCGATGGATGAGGGCATCAAACTCCTCTTACTTTACTTGATTTCTACTATGTACCTCTTACCAAATTTAAGGAATTAAAAAATAAACCTAGTTTGAATTACATATGTGTCACTTCTAATGTGTTGTCTGAATCTATTCCTAATGATAACTCTTCAAGTCTAAATAACAATTATAACAATCTTGATCTTCCTCTTTCTGATTCAGAGTTGGATTTTCTTACTCTGAATACTACGGGTTTGCCTCTTGAGATAGACTTGGAATCATCTAATTTCTAGGGTCCCATAGGAGAAGCTGTAGGTGAGCCTGACGTGCAGGTATAATCTTCGATTACCCTACCACAAGAGATCACTGAAGTCATTCTTTATAGTGGTAAGGTTCTACCTCATAGGGCAACACCTCAAGATAGAGGGAAATAATTCATTGGTTCAGAGGATCGAGAAGCCCCTCCACAGGATGCTCCACCCTTGGATATGCTTGTGGAGGATCAGCCCAAGGTGGACTACAATATCCTCTCTCACCTAAGAAAGTTGTTTTTTAAGCTAAGCATATACTATGCCCTTTTCTTATCCAAAGAGATGAGGGAATCATTAGTCAAGGCTCTCCTTGATCCTGAAATATGCTTAGCTCAGCTGACCACTATTGGTGAGGAGGCACATTATTCCAGAGAAGCTCAGGGAAGCACTTTCATAGATGAAGACCTACTTCTGGGGGACATGGAGCACAACCGTCCCCTCTACATTACAGTGGACATTGATAGATTTAGACTTGCCAGAGTTATCATCGATCTAGGTGCATCGATGAATATTATGACTCTAAAGACCCTTGCTTATTTGAGGATCAACATCTCCACACTCTGAGGAGATCAGATTATGTTGAGAGGATTCAATGAACAAGGAGAGAGGGCTTTAGGTTCTATAGTATTACATTTTGGAGATAGGTGACTGGAAGAATGAAGCTAAGTTTTATATCATTGATTCAAATACTTCATTCACTGCTTTTCTTGGTAGGCCTTGGATACATCAGAACAAGATGATTCCATTCTCCCTCTATAAGTGCATCAAGTTTAGGAAGGATGGGATTGCGTACTGTGTTAAAGGAGATGAAAAGCCATTTTCAGTTAGAGAGGTTGAGATATATGAGGATGCGACCTACTATCTTCCTCAAAATAACCTTTCTCGTGAACTTGGATAAAATTGAAATTTGAAAGAAAAAGAAAATGAAGAAAATGAAAATGCAAAAGAAAAATAAAATAAAAATGAAGATCCAAGTGAACAAGAAAGGAAATTGAAGAAGACATAGAGCTGCATATCACATTCCACCATAATTCATTCCATCATATGGACATGTGGGTTGGATGACTCCACCTCGATGAGGTAGAGGTAGAAGCAGAGGCAATTTCAGAGGTGGAAGCCCACTTGGTTAGCCATCATTCAACAGGGGTTATGTTTCAGTTAATAAAAGTACCCCTACTATTCACACAGACATGGAATCCAGCTCAGACGATAAGTCTAATGTGATTAGTGTACTAGCCAACCCCTCTCAGTGGGTTTCATTGGAGGTGATGCTTGAGTTATACAAGGCCAAAATGATTCAAGCTTACAATAAGCCGATCCACCCTAGGTATTTTCTAGTAAGAGAACTTGTGTTAGTTCTAAGGAGACCAATTATTGCCCGTCGAATTTGAACACATTTGGGAAGGCCCCTATGTCAAATAGAAGGCTTACTAAGGAGAATCTTATCAGGTTATTGATTGTAAAGGGGAACACCCAATGCTTCTAATTAATGGGCTATATTTGAAGAAATACTACCCATAAAAATCATTTTTTAAAAATAATTCTATCAATCAACAAAAATCTGATTCCATTTCATCAGAATATCCTCTTCTTTCAAAGCATTATTTGCTTGTCTTGCAAATTCACCATGACATGTCTAGGATAGGTGCAAGAGTCCCCTAGTGACTTCCTATCCCTCTTTCACAACACAAACACAATCTCCCGATGCTATTAGAATAGGTGTGAGAGAACCCAAGAGGCATCCTATTTCGACTAGCACAACTAAGTTAGGTGTAAGAGAACCCGAGTGACATCCTTTCTTAGTTGGTATTCCTGTTTCCATCCATGGTGCCATTTCATCAAATTTCTTAGTGTATTTTAAGGTAGGTGTAAGAGTCCCCCAGTGGCGTCCTATTCCTTTTGACACAAGCACAAAAACAAACACATATCCTCTTCTTGAGCTATTTTGATGTGGGAGCAAGCCCCCTATGGAACTCACTCATTAGTTGCTCTAGGTCGGGTCTACATGCTACCTTGCTAGTATGTCACCCCAGCGATCATTTGTTGGAAAATGTGAGTCCCTGCCCTTTCTTCCTAATTAGACCATTGTAAACCAATGAGCGCCTTATTAGTTTGGTAGTCTTCACTACGCAGCCAGTAAACTACCTCGTGTTGATTTTGTTTAAGAAGATGTGAGTCCTCATGCTTTCTTCTTAAACTAACCACCATGCACTAACTCAGTTGAGTATATTTGAGGTTTAGGATAAGTCCCCTAGAGGCTCCTTCCCTCTTGACTACATTTGAGTCGATATAAGTCCCCCAGTATCATTCACTCAGTAGTTACCCTAGGTCGGATGACACCTGTCGAGCTGAAGACAGACTATCCCAGCAATTTGTTTCACTATAAGAAGATGTGAGTCCCCAAGCTTTCTTCCTAGGCTGATTGTTACAAACTGACGGAAACCTTAGGTTGGTTGATGTTCACTATGCTGACAGCGACTCACCCAGTGAGTAAACTACTCTTGGCAGATATGAGTCCCTAAGCTTTCTCCTTGAGTTGGCCACTAAATACATATTTGATATATGACTAGCCATGTCATCTTCTCCAGGGTTTTGGATTAATCCCTTAGCAGCCCCTCTCCCTGTGAGCATTCTATTTGGATCACATCCTTTGTAACCCTATTTAGACACTACCCAGTTTACTCTTGGATTGGACAGTCCCCCTTTCCTAGTAGTCGCCCCTGTGGTTGGAGAATTTATTCAGCGGATGTGCAGATTCTCCTTTAGTTTAGTAAATCTAAGATAGGTCTAAGCTGATGTAAGCTCCTTCTCAGTTTGATCCTTTGCAAACCAACAAGGTCCACGATAAAATAACTAAACAAATAAATAATTAATTAATTCACTTGTGGATTCAGAATTCAAGCCCCCAAAGGGCCCCCTTTTTCCAGGTAGGCATCCTATCTTTAGGGTAGTGTCAGCAGAACTCACTATAGAAATTGCCTGACTACCTCAGTTGAGATAAATCCCTGGGTCAGTACTCACTCCATAGTTGGCCTTAGGTTGGGTTTGATCTATTTTTCCACAAGCAGGTTGCCCCGACAGTCATTCTGCTTTGGAAGATATAAGACTATGACACATTCTTTCTAGCATGACTGTCGCAAACTGATGGGCAGCCTTAGGTTGGGTTTGATTGGTTGTTCAAAACAACTGATCACCTCAGTGGTCTTTTTGTAGTGGAAGATGTGAGTCCCCGTGCTTTTAGTTTACTGGTTTCAGTAAAGACTTTTCTTTAGCTGGGTTCTTCCCCTAAATTGATCATTCCAAATCGAAAGGCACTCCTTTGGTCGGATAGTACTCCCATCGGCCGAGAAGCTATTCCCTTTGGTTTAGAGAATTTGAGTTAGGTCTAGGATGATATAAGCTCCTTCTCAGTGTGATCCATCGCAAACCAACAAAATTCATCAAAACAAATTAAAAAATAAAATTATCTTTGACTATCTTTGAGCTGATTTAAGTCCCCTAACAACATTCACTCAATAGTCAGCCCTAGGTCAGGTTTGATCTATTTCCTTGCCAACCGATCACCCCTGTGGTTCTTGTTCTGGAAGATGTAAGTCTCCGCACTTTCTTCCTAACTTGACCACTACAAACAGAAAGGCATCCCTCTAGTTGGTTAGTCCTACCTTGTGGTTTGTAGACTACTCCCTTTGGATCGGTAAATCTGAGTTAGGTCTAGGACTCCAAGGCCTCTGCTCAGTGCAGCCCATCGCAAACCTATGGGATCCATCATAATCAAAACAAACTAGAAAAAATAAAATCAATCTTTGACTATCTTTGAGCTAATTTAAATCCCCCAATAGCATTCACTCAATAGTCAGCCCTAGGTCGGGTTCTATCTATTTCCTTGCCAATAGATCACCCCAACAACTGGTCCCTACTTTGGAGGATGTAAGTCTACTACGCTTTCTTCCTAGTACAGCTGCTGCATACTGAAAGACATTCCTTTGGTTGGATAGCCCTGCTTTGGACTACCTCTTTGGATTGGTAAATCAAGGCCATCATGGCCCCTACTCAATACAGTCAATCGCAAACCAACAGGACCCATCTCAAAATCTAAAAAAATTTGAAACAAATTCAATGAAATAAATAAAATAATCAATCAATCTAAATCAAAATATTTTGCTTCTCCTTAGTAAGATGCAAATCTTTCTAGTTCTCTAGTGGATTTTAGAATTCTAATCCCTCAGCAGATTTCACAACTCTTCCTCCCTAGTGGATGACTTGAACTTGCCTCCCCAGTGGAGAGTTCACTTTTCTATCCCCGGTGGAGTCAAAATAAACACAATTAAACAAATTAAACAAATCAAATCGATTTTTCTCCCTAGTGAGACTCAAATCAAATCTCTCATCGCCTTTGTGGATGACTTGAACCTGGTTCCCTAGTGGAAGGTTCACTTACTCTACCCCTAATGGATTCCTCCTTCCCTCCCTTATGTCTTTGACATAAGTACAGTCACATTGCACTAAGCTCTAAATTCCTTCTACACCTTGGGTTATAAGTAGACAGTTTCTGTTAGTTCTTGTGATTGTTTGGTGTTGTTGATCATTTCAACATATGTGGTGTACCTCACATCACACCTACGCCCTTTGTTGTTTTTAAGATGAGCTCTCAACCTCTCCACCTTAGACATAGGACTTCTCTTAGACTTTAAGAGTTCCTTAGTCTTAAGGCACATCTAGTGATTAGGTGGACACTCAACCTAACCCTAGAGACTTAAAAGAGTTAGCCATAGGAATAGGTCATGCCTTAGGGGTGTTAAGAAAATTTGCCTACCCTATAGCTTAAACCAAATCCTCACTTCCTTCTTTCAAGTCAAACTCCAAACTCATACCAACTTTAACTCTCAATCAGACCTTGAATCAATTTAATGGATTTTCTCAAATCATGAATCAATTCCAAATGATTGAAACCCATGATTGAAACCAATGATTGAAATCCAAATCAAATTCCAAAATCTTTCCTAAGCCACTTTGATTTCTCTCTAATGAACTTATCCAAAATCAATTCAAACTCATGAAATTTCTCACAAATCATTTATATTCTTATTTATATTCACATAAATAAATGAAATATAAATTCAAATCAATCAAACTAAACCCAAAATCAAATCCAAATTTCAAAAATCTTTTCTAAATCCTTTGATTCCACCTCATGGACTTAGCTCAAATCAAGTTCAAATCACTTCAAATTCAAGAAATTTTCTCATAACCTATTTATATTCTCATTTATATTCACATATATAAATGAATTATAAATTTAAATCAATCAAACTAAATCCAAAAATCAAACTCAAATTCAACCAAAATTCAACCTAAGACTTTCAAGTCAAACTCTTGGACAGCCAAATCCAATTCAAATCAAGCTAAACTCTTGATTTTACTTCATGATTCAATCAATCCTACAATCATGAATCCAAATATAAATACAAACTTCAATCACTAAACCAAAAGTAGATTCAAAATTCAAACCCAAGTCAAACTCATGTTCACCCTTTGAACTTGAAATTGTCAAATAAATCAAAACCCATTTGACTTCAAATCTCTTGCAAATGGATTTATATTTCAATCATAAGTCCATATGTGAGTTCAATCAAACTCAAATCAAGCTTTGATCAAGCAATTTGACTCACTTAGGCTCACTTGACCCAAAGTGACCTAAAGTACCCCTTATGAGCCAAATTCTAATCCTACCCAAATTGGATTGAACTAAACCCAACTAAGCCTCACATTGTGAGCAACAATCATCATGAGATGATCAATCACTAAAATTGGGTCAAACAAAGTCAAACCTAAGGGTTGAACAAGTCAACATTTGACTAAAATGAAACCTAAACTAGCCAAAATCTACCACATGCCAAATTGATTGAAACCATTGATCAAAACTCATTCATGATTAATGTTTGAACTTGACCAAGTCATCATTTGAGCCAAACCAAGACCATTTGGCTACTTGACCTAAGTTGACCTAACTTGACCTAAAAAGTCAAAATGTGTCAAAACTTGATCTAAGCCAAATTGATTGAAACCAATGGGTCAAATTCATTCTAAAATGATTGTTGAACTTGACCAAAGCCATAATTAGCCAACTAGACCCAACCTAGCCCAATTAACCATGAACCCAACTTGACCTAAAAGGTCAAATTAAGTCAAACCCAAATATAAAACAAATTTATTGGAAATAATGACAACATTCTATTTCAAATGACCAATGAAACCTAAACCAATCCATGATCTAACCCAAATAAGTCAAATGGATCAAATTGGTCAACTTGACCCATTTGACCTAAATAAAATCAAATGAACCAAAACCAAATCTAAACCAAATTGAACCAAACCAAAGTTGCCAAAACATTTCAAATGGTCATATGAACTAAATGGGCCAATTGGTCAACTTGACCCAAGTTGACCCATTTTGACCTAAATGGGTCAACATGAGCCAAATCATATCAAATCAACTCCAAATTCAATGAAACTTGGTCTAACCTATTTTTCAATCATATTGAACATATTCAAATTAAAACCCAAGCTAAATGACTATTTTACCCCTAGCCCATAGGATAAATTTGGCCAAATTCACTTTGAATTTGGTCAAATCTTCTTCAGAACCACTTGTCACCCTCTTAGTGGACACTAGTGCGTGTGGTGCACCTAACAAAATGGGTTTGGGTCAGCCTAACCCAACCTAAGGCTAAAACTGACCACCTCACTTGAAATTAAGCACATGGAATCTCCCCTCCACTCAATTAAGGCACATGGGAGCTCTACTACTCTACTCTGCACTCAAAATCGAAGGACGCCTAATAACAAACCCAGGTGGTCAATTGGATCAAAATAGCAAAGGATCTTGTGACCATCCGATCTTTCAAGAGGGAGATATACTCCCGTAATCTCATTTGAATTCATCAGGCCCCAATTCGATTGAGCAAAGGGAAGCCAGAGGAGCCATTTCCAAGTGATCCCAAGCTTCCTAGAGTGAAATTGAATTTCCATTTTCTCAATTTTCATAGACTGAAAAAAGGGGAGCTCCACTTGAAATCCATCTCACTCAATACTCAACACCAAGCAAATTCCTCCTTCAAGCTCCCTTAGAGGATCAAATCGAACTCACTCCAAGCTTCACACAAGTTCTCCAAGCAAGGGAGGATGACTCTTGACCAAGACTAAGCTCAAGTGAGGGTGAAGTTGGCCTCTAGGAAGATCCATCCAATTTTAACTCCTCAAAACTTCAACAAAGCTTCGTCTCCTTTAAACGAAGCTTCTCTAAGGGAATCGGGCACCGGTGATAGCCTCCAGCAAGGTAAGCCATGAAACTGAGCTTAATTTAGCTATAGTGTGGTCCTTTGTGAAGTAAAGTTTCATCCCATGAGAAACTACCCATTGGATGCGATCTTCCTTACATGATGATGGTGTGGGTAAGTTTTGGGTTCAATTTGAGCTTAATTGAGCTCGAATCTTGCCATGGAAGGTGGGCGGCTCCCCCTTCCCGCAGGAGAACTCAGGGATGAATCATGGGTTGTCCATCCGTGCATTTTAGATGGATGGCCATGATAAATCCACATAGACCTGTCATTTAAATCCTTTAATACTGTGGGTTTAATCTCAGACGTCCGATCCTTGATCGAACTGATGGAGAGAAAGCGCATAGTTCCACCGCTAAAGCAGTGCTATGATGTGACTACTTAAATAGCCTCTCCCATCGTACCATGTGGAAAGCACGAGCCGCGTCAGCCTCCACATGGCACCGACGGGATTAACTGTGTAATTAGGCTATTTAATTATCTAATTAATCATGGAAACTTCAAATATTCATATCTATGTGTAGAAAAATAAAAAAAATATGAAACAAATTGCATATGAAAGATAATTGATTGTAGAATATTATAAAATTGATTTTTATGGATTTTAAATAGTGTTATTCTCTGAATTTATGTTTTATTAAGAATGTAATTAGGCTAATTGCTCTCTGATTATTTTATTAATTAATCTCAAACTTCTCATGTGTATTTAGTGGGATGACTTCTACCTCCCTTAATTTTCTTGGGATTTATTAGTAGTATAATTAGGTTAATTGTTGGGTTCATTCCTAATTACTCTCCTAATGTAATTAAGCCTAATTAAGTGTGTAATCAATAGTTTAATCCCTTAATTAAGTTAATTAAGATTTTTTTAAGTGAATAAGAGGTTTAGGGAATGATTTTGGGGTATTTTTCTTAAGCTATTCCTTAAAACCCCCTCTTTATTCCCTAATCCAAATATAATTAAGGATTAATCCATTAATTACCTACCTAATTAATTTGATAATATTCTAAAATCTTCTAGAACTTAATTAATTCATCTTCGGTAGATGCTTAGGTGTTCAACAACCTAAGTGGTTTAAAGAAATCAAACCTTAATCCACATGTGTGGGGAGGGTTATGAAAGTACTTAACTTAAACCCTTTAGCTTAATTAATCATTAATCATGAGCCAATTGCATTAGACACCTTCCTTTCTTAGGTGCATTGTTGATTTAAATTTCTTGTGTGATTTTATGTCATCCATTGGCTCATAATATTATTTGGTTTAAAAGTGGTGTAGTAGTAATTAACACACTTAATTCACACCTTAACCTAAACAAAATATAAAAATTACCAAATGATCCTAAGAATAAACTAAATTAACTCACATATGGAGGAAATGGGTTAGGACCAGCAAACATTGTTTCATATTTCCTAAATAAAATATAAAGCAAATTCAAAACAAAAATCACATTAAACAAACTTTGATTTACTTTAAACTTTCTTATTTCATAAGACTATCTTTAAGAATTAATTAAGGTGAATAATTTTACATTACTTTCATCACTTTATTTCTTTCCTAGCATGTTAAATGTGTATGTCATATGAAATTCATGCATCCATGTCTTTTAAAAATCAAAATTAAAATGACATGTTTCTTTATATCAAATTGCATGTTTTGCCTAAACTAAAAATATGAATGGATATTATCACTATTAAATCAAATTTATTTTTAAAACCTATAAATCAAATATCAGAACTAAAATGTATGCTACTTATACTTTATTTATAAGCTTGCATGTGAATATTAAAATGTGTCTTTTGTTTGCTTCCTTTCTTTCCTCTTAACATGGATTTGAATATGATTTGTAAAGTGTATAATTCTTTTAAAAGAATATAACACTTGCTTAAAATCTACTCTTATCCTCTTCCATGTTATAACTTAAGAGGGATCTTTACATTCACACATATAAATTAAACAATCAAACCAAAAATAAAATGAATATAAATTGTTGCATCTTTATTTTTCCATTTACTTCATTTGTACATGCACATGTATTTAAGAAAAGTGGTATATTAGTCTAGACAACCCGGGTTTAGGCTTTTTTAAGTAAGTCTTGTACCTTACACCCCTAGTGCTAACAATGGTGATGTACTCACTTATGCCTTTCATACATACACATGTGCATATGAAGAAAGGATAAAAAATAATCTTTTCTACTTAATAAAAATCATGCATCATAAAGCATCTAAATTTTCTTAAGTGATATCACTTAGCATTCATCATTAATGTGTGCTAAACATTCTCATTTGCATGTATAAATTTGCTTAGGATTCACCCATATGCATGTTATATATGTTGGGAAAGAAATAAAGTGGTGTGTGTTTTGTGATGTTATTTCACTTTACTTAATCTTAAAATGTCTTTCTCTTTGACTATGTTTGTTTAAAGTTGATCTAAACTTAAGATTAATTAAAACACATAATAAGACATTTACTAAACAAAATTAAACATGAATCTACTTTAGAAATTACTTAAGATAGGGAAGGAAAGGGAAGTTCTCTTGTCCTTTTCCTCTCTTTACAACACTTAGTAATTAATTATAGGATTCATTCAAACCTAAACAAAGCATCAAATAAAATCAAGCCAAATAAACTAAACACTTAAATGAAACCACCCATCTAAGTTGAACATCTTCACACTTAGAAAATCTAAACATTAAAGCCATAGCTAAGCATACCACACAAGCCTTCTAAAGCACACACATTATACTAAGTCATAACTTCTAGCTTTAGGTTAGGGCGGTGTATGATTTGATGTTTGCTTTTTTGTGATATTTTATTTTAGTCTGGATGTTAGGGTGAATGTGTGTAGAATGAATGGTAGAATGTTTTAGTCTAATCATTATTTTCTACAGGGAATTGTGCTTAAGGGGTGCTGTAATAAAAATATAATTGCTTTTCCTGTGCAGGTGCTTATACCTCTAAGCATAATCCTATAGGCAGGTGGACTTGGTTACCCATATATGGAGTGCTAAGTCCAACATACATGCTTGGGATTTGTATGATTTATTTAGCTAATATTTATTTTGTAGGTGTTAGTTAGATTTACTTTTTTTTCATGTAATTTTTGTAATGAGGATTTTGGAATGATTGTTATGGGGGATTAGGATGAGCATTAGTTATAAGACTATGTCTTATGTACCATGTGAATCCTTTGGAGCAACCACCTTCCAACCATCCAAATGAAGGAACTAAAAGAAGAAAGAAGAAAAAAAGAATGAAGAAAGAAGAAATGAAGAAATGAAGACCCCCATTACATGAATTTCCTTACTTGATCGTAAATTAATTCATTTGTAATTTGGGTTATATAAGGGTAGAGCACGGCTACCCAATTTGTTTTTTGGGTTTGTGAGGTGGTGCCCGACCACACTTGGTATTTTATTCTTTTGCGCTAGCTTTATAAATTATTTGATTTTTTGTTTAGCTTGTGCATTAAGACGACATCTTTTTCCTAGTTTCTTTCTTGCTTGATGTATGTCCTGGATGATGATTAGGATCTTAAAGAAAAATAAATCTTCTACCGAATTAATCAATCCAAAACTAAAAATTCATAACTCATAATCTCACCTAAAGCTTAGGGTAAAAATTAAAATAAAAGAATTAGTAACCCCTTAGCTAGATGAGTTCTACTTTTCTAACATCATGCATAAAAGCATATTATTTCACTCTTGATTGGAAGGCTTCCACCCTTACCTTGGCTTGATCTGTGAGAGCCATGGTAGAAATACACCTCCTTATCTTGCTAATTTTGGCCCATGATCTAATTTCTCATGCATTAGGAATAAAAATTCTATAGCCATAGTCAAGTGATTGTCCAAAAATGAAAATAAAATGTAATACAATTTGCATTAGATTTAGGTCATTTGTCATACCCTTACATGATCTAGACTCTTAGGGAGTGAGTTTAAGGACTTAGTCTCTTTTTAAATAAATAACAACCTTGTTATCTTGCATAAACATAAGACTTGCCTACATGAATTTAAAATTATAGGAGGAGTTAGTTGGCAGCCATCTGTAGGCGGTTGTAAGTCCAACAGTCGGGTGGTTTATCCTCTCTTGTGGAGGTAAACTAAATACCCATTTTAGTCTTAGATTTAGGTCATGCTTTTGGCCTTTGCCAAAGCTCCCTAGATTTAGGTTCTGAGGTTGTTTCTCCCATTTGTGGGCCCTAAGCATAAATTCTTCCCTCTTAGGCATTTCCATAATCTTGTATTATGGAATTATAAGCCCTACATTTCTAATAAAAATTCAACTCAAACAAATTAACTCAATTTTAAAAATGTAAAGCCTAACTATAGGGTAGTTTGGGATGCTTACTAGGCTTGCTAGTATCTTAAGCATCTCCTACTTCTTTTCATTTGACTTCGATAAGAACTCCCTTCTCTTGATCGATCCCACTTGGCTTTCTAAAAATAAACCAATCGATTGATAGTCCTACCCTTTCAAAATCTTTGGAGACAACGATCATTTACCTTGATTGAGAGTATTCCTAAGGAATCCTATTCCTTATGTTGTAATTAACTATGAGGGCTTGCCCCTGTAGGGAACTTAACGAACCCGGTTTAAAATAAATCCTACTTTACTTTTCCATGTAAAGTATGAGAAGAATCTCTAGTACATTTCGAAGACCCATAATCCTTAGGAGTCCTTATTAAGGTGATTAGGTCCATTGTAGGGTGGTGATTTCTTTCTCTCGAGATAGTACACATTTCCTCAATGTCGTACCCGATCACCCTAATAAGAACATCTACAGATCTGCGTGGCATCCCAACAAGAGATGTTATATATATTTCTGTTTTCATTTATCCTCTCTTTTTTTCGAAAGGGGAGATAGATGAAGGAGGATATATATATATATATATATATATAAATTTTCACCATATATATAGTTAAATACAATAAACACGTAAACTTAAATATTTACATAACTAAAAACTAAATATTTAAAATTACATTAAAAATATTTATCATTAATTTTTTTAAAATGAAATACACCCTTACAAAAGTAAGAAATGCTATATTTGTGAATATCTCATAGCTTTCACTAAAAGTTTGTCAAAATATCTCATCCACCTATGTTAAATATCTTATTCTAAGAAAATATTTTTTGATCTTGATCCTTAATGCACTTCACTTGAACTAAATCTTTACTTATCCTTTCTTCTCATTTGGCTAACTTATACATGCATATTTCACCCTCTTTAGATTCAATCTATTATATGGATTCCTAAATACAAAATTCTTTACATCATATATTACTTATTTAGAATCTCCATAGGCCCCTCTATATCTTTCTTAATTCCTCAACCTTTTATATTTAAATCAATTTTCAAAATGAAATATTTTATTTTTGATCTTTTATCTCACATTTTGACTTCACCATCAACTATTTTTTTTTAATAAGGTGTTTTCCGTTTGATTCTCCAAGCACTTTTTTTTTGCAACTTACTTAATATCACTTGCTATTATTCTCACATAATATTAGCTTTTAGTGCACATCATAAATATTAAGATCTTAGAGTTTACTCTTAAAAATAATTTTAGTTTTCTTTAAGTACCCCCATTTGATCTTAGGATAATGAATTATTCCATTTTTTTAACTTTCAATCTTTCATCTTAAAATTTAAAACTAGTAGTTGATCTTGGATACTTCAATTTTCACCCAAAATATCCTCATAATTGTTACAATCTAAACGATTGATATTTATTTGAATAAAATACTCAATTTATATTTTAGTAGGCTCATTCTTTTAAGTGATAATATATTTTTTTTCTTAAATAAAATATTAACAATTACAAAATCGTATGCCAAAGTAAAATCTAATATAGTTTTACATTCTTCAGTGGTCACTCTAAATTCATAGCCATCATGATTGCTTTTAAAAACTTTTATTAATTTTCACAATATTATTCTTTAAACTCATATATATAGTCACACCTACACTATTTCTAGTACGACTCTTATATGAATATCAAAGCTTATAACCTAAATTATTAATCTCCTTGACATTTTCCCTAACCCATTTATTTTCTTGAATACATAAGATATATATCTTTCTATGAACCATAATATCTATTAATTCTATTAATTTACTTGTCAAAGTACATATATTACAAATTTTTATTTGAATTCTAATTTCATAAATTATCTTCTTTGCTTGAATCTGTTCATAATGTTGGAACTCTTGTTTACTTAATACTATGCCCAGGTGGTGGTGCATCAGCCTATACACACTCTTCATTGTATTTAGGTCATACAACTTTGCTTCAAGGAATATCCTAGTCTACAATGTATTAAAGGATTAATGTCAAGATTTCTATACAAGTTTTATGTTAACTATAGGCTACTTAATGCAACCCTTCACTTTTTTGATCGAGCCTTGTAACCCATGAATGGCAATGTTTTTCTAGTTATCTCCTTAAATTAAAAAACTTTAAAATTTTGATTAATATTAAAATTAGTTTGTTTTTCAAAAACCAACCTGGCTCAACGGATCAGCTCCAGTTCTATGTATAAGCTTTCTTGGACTTATGCCTAATCAATCAAAGAATCTCATGGCTGATTTGGTTGGATAGCTAGTCTAATCCAATTTTATTTTTAAAACATAGGTTGTCGGAAAATAATGGTAATGAAATTGATCATAAACACCATGGTTGTTTGCAAATAATTAATTTGTAAGAAAATTTTGAGTAAATTAATATATGTGATCGTATAAAAGTTTTCATTATTTAATTGCTAATGAGCCAATTTTGGCCAATTTTGACACCTATAATATATATTAAGGCTTATGAGATCAATATCTTTTTCTTATATTATGGTGACAAATTAACGTTAATGTGATAGAGGTAAAATAATTATAAATTTTTTTATTCATACTTAATAACGGCAGCTGATCATATAATAATTTTATACATTGTAAATCAAGATTTAGGGACTTATAATCAAGTTTGGTAGTTACCAAATTTAGAGAGATCAACAGTTGAGTTACAAAAGATTTTACTTAAGTATTATAATCTAGTTTGGTAGTTCTAAAAATATGTAAAAGACATTTATAATGCTTTTAGCCTTAAGTAATTCATATATTTTCTTATTAAATGTAGGTTGAATTTTAACATGATAGATTACATGTAGTATTTATGACCATAGCTTAAAGATATTTAGTTACTTTATATTCTTTTAACGTTACATAGGTTGCCTTTACCAAGGTCTTTAGTTTTTCTTTCAACTATATTATTGTATTGAGGTGTTTTAAGAGAAAATATCATAGCCAATTTAGTTCTTTTACCAAAAAAATTATAATTTTTTTATTTTTAAATTCACTTTCATGATCACTACGAATGGTGAAAATCAAATAATCTATAATCTTTCGAATCCATAAAGCAACCATTCTAAACTTATAAAATGATCATTCTTATGTAAATTAAACTTCACCCAAATAAACCTAGCGATATCATGAATAATTTTAAATTTAAAAGACTTATCACATAAATTAGTTCATAAGTAAATGTTAAATGATTTAAACAATAGTTTAGTTCTTGCCCAATAAGTAATAATCATCACAAATATGACCATTTATGTATTTTAATTTAGTTAGTCCTTTAACAAATTTCAATTTTAAAATATTTCTAAATGAGTGTATGCTTTCATGACAATGTATTTTATGCCTTAACCACGATTCATTTAAATAAGTTTTAAATATTTAATTGAACTTTTTCATAGTTAATTAATATCCGTACTTAATTTTAAATATTTCAACAATACAAATATGTTCAAATGTATCTTGTCACTTAGCTTAAAAAAAATATGACGATGGTAAATTATTATTTTAAAACTTTTATTACAAAGTTTATTTATACATATAAATTTTATTTTAATTCTTAGATTAAGAGGACTTTTCAATTGAAAAGAAAGGTATTTTAATGATTCTTTTAATATTGATTATCACTTTTATTATGTCATCGCTAGGAGTTTTTTTTTTTCCTATTTTTTAAGTTTATCATTGCAAACTTGATTTAATATCCAATCATATAACCATATGCATATCTAAAATAAAAAAAAATCAAATCAAGAACTAAATTTTTGTTCTTAAAATAAGTTAGGTCACTTTATATTCTATGCTTTGTAGGTAAAAGCATAGATAACTAATATTTTTCATTATTTTAGATATGCATAATTACAGATCGATGATGGCCTGTTATGTTGATGTGTAAACTGTAGATGTGAAACATCACTTGTATTATTATTTATATATGTTGTGTATAGTGTACGAGATGCTTAATATTTTACGAACTTATTTTTTTTTCTTGCGAAATGAATTTTTTATTTTCATTTTTGAGAAATGGGAAACCATTTCATCATATTTTATGTTGGCATAAGCATATACATACTTTGTTGATGAAAAACAATCATTTAAATCAAAATATTATTTCCTTAAACATTGGCATTTCTTATTTAAAGATGTATTACTCTCATGTTTATTATTTACCATCCAAATCAATACTTTATATTCAAGTTCATATCAACTTTTATTTTTTTAACATACACAACACCTAATTCTTATATATTTACAAATTACACATCCTCCTACCTCAAAATTTCAACTTATCACCAAAATAATGAAATTCATAACAAAGCCCACCACATATTATTTATTTTTGTACTATTTCAAATGATTTGATTGTCTCACATTCAAATACATGAATTCGTCAGTTTAAAAAAAAAAATAAGGAGGACGTTTACATTATAAATTTAAAAGAATTGGATGGTTGGTATGTCAATTTTCTTGTTTTTTAAAATTTTTTTTTATTTTATTTTTATCTTTCCAGTTTTTTTGGTCATCCAATCCAAATAAGCAAAAGTCGCTTACTTCATTCTCAAGCTTGCTAGCAGATTATTCAAATTTGAAATTGATACAGCATACTAATTTTAAGGTTTTCTTGAATCTCCTTCTCTTATTCCTTTTATAATCTTTCTTTGCATATTTATTATTGCTATCATTATTGAGGCAATCCGATATTTTGTGAACAATTTTTTTATTATTAAAACAAATAACTTTTTTAGAATCATTTTTAATAAAACTCTAACTTTTATCCTTATTTCTTCTATCATCATTTTTTTACTTTCTACTTTAATGAGTTAAACTTTTTTTTGTCATCAAGGCAATCTCATCCTCATCATGAGATTTCTGCTTTTTTCTATAGGGATATTTGTGCAAATTTAATCATCACATACACAATGACGCAAAGACTTGAACTCAATACCTCTTGGTTAAAAATTAAAGCTCTCAACCACTAGGTTAAGGTGCCATATACTTTTCCTTTCTTTTATATCATATGACTTTAGGACAATTTATTTTTCTTTCCTCTTTTATGAATCACTTTTTTTCTTTGACCTATTATTCACTCATAAGCAATAGCTAAATAAAAGATTAATTTGAAAAACCTTTTGCCTTTATTATTATAATCATTATGGCATACTATGAATCTTGTTTATATTTTTTAAAGTTAGAATACTCTTTGCCTATAGAATTGATATCACACTGAAAATTCCAATGACGAATCTTGTTAAAAGCAACCGATCCAAGTTGAAACCGGTGAAATCAAGAACTTAAAATATTATTGGAAACTTTGGGATATCTTAAACCCCAAAAGCTCTCAAACATGGAGTTTTCATAAATTCGAAATCCGTCTGGATCAACAGCCTAAGATCTCAAAATTAACTTCATTTGAGCATTCAAATATTTGAAATACATCAAATGATCAAAGGGATCATTTGGAGCCGTCAGATGAAGTGGAGTGGGTTTTGCATGTATTTATAGAGATGCCACCTCCACCTATATAAATAGCCTCATTTCTCATATGAGGAGCAAGCAAGAGAGGAGAGAGCTCTAAAGATCCTCCAAGCACAATCGTGCCGCCGACGGTTGTCAACCACATGCGGCCAGCCACCGCCGTGATCTTGATCACATCTATGCCTTCATCATGATGACTTATCTGATTGTTCTGATTTTTCCTGCATTTACGAATTATTCCCATTTCTTGGTGATTGCTCGCAGTTCACATCATCTACTACTAGCAACTATTACTGATCATTGTCACGTTGTTGTTCCTTTCTCATATACAATTGTAATCCGAAGAAGATCTTGTACTTTGAAATAGATACATAGTGGAAGCTTTTTACTGGGCTAGGCCCCGTGGTTTTTCCCTTTATTCGAGGTTTTCCATGTAAAAATTCTGGAGTTTTATTGTTCACACTTTTTATACCTGTGTGTGTGTGCTGGATTTCATAAAAAAGCTAAAGCAAAAACTTTTACTCCACCGCAACTAGTTTTCTAGCACGCAACAGTTTGGCACCGTTTGCGGGAAGCGACCTTTCAATCACAATTCCTGTGAACATCCTCGTTATAATGAAATACTGTAACGGAGCCTCGCCCAACTCCGTCACTCTCAAACCAATCCTTAAACCAAGGATGCCAACCTTACGCACTTCCCACGATAGCGTGACTGTGGTGAAGGCGTAAAATCTCTTTAAAGATCGTGTGCACAAATGGAAGAGTCTCAAAATGAGATGATTTGACTTTTAGGAACACAACAACACTACCATGAAAACACATCTCCCCAAGATCGATCGTTAGGGAGGTCAAAATGCTAATCTCCTTGGCGAAGTTCCTTCGAGAGACATGATGTCGATTGACACCGCTAGTTCTACTCATCCATCACGTGCTAACCAATCGCTAATCCATCAATTGCTGACACATTCGTCTTGTTGACCCCACATCATGTTATATGCGAATTACGAAGCTTAATGTAAAGACAAATTTCACCTTCAAGGCAAATCATCTTCCCTCACCGCTATGAGAATCTCACCTTTAGCTGAAGCTATTCTTCAACATCCTATTCCCGTGGGTTTCAATCTTTCAAACATTGATTCCTATGATAGGGCGACTGACCCACATGAAAACATTGACCATTACAGGACTATCATGCATATTCAATGAGCTCCGATACTTTTGTCTTTCTTCCCAGGGACAAGCTCGCACTTGGTTCTACTCCCTTCCATGGGAATCTATCCATACCTTTGACAAACTCACCAAGATTTTTGTAGAATAGTTTATTGCAAACCAGAGGATCATTAAAGATTCCTCCCATCTCTCCGACATTCATCAAAATGAGGTGAATTACTTAAAGAATACTTCCAGAGGTTCTCCTTAGAAGCTCGCCAAATACCCGAGTGTAGACCAACTATTAAGAGGAGTTTTCCTTAGGACTCGTATTTTACTGTCACTAATGAGACATGCTTCATATGTTTGGTTCATCGTGGAAGCACAGGCGATGAGGACGCCCATCATAAATAATGAAAACAAACAAAAAATGTGACCACGGTATCAAAAAAAGAAGCAACAAGTGTGGTGATCTCCCTCCACGACCCCATATCAACGACGAACCATACCAAAAGGAATACGCATCAACACATCTCGTGTTAACCTCCTAATGGCTATTCGAGATGAAGAAAATATCAAGTTGCCGCATCCACTGAAACTAAATTCGGGAAATCAAGACACTTCCATCAAGTCAGGACATACCACATGCATGCAAACAACTCAAGAAGAAATTGAGAGGCTCATTGAAAGGATATCTACATCGATTTATGAAGAATCAATGACTCAAACAAACATACCTCCAACTTGGGGCAACCAGGATAATCATCACATAAATAACATATCAAACAACAGGAGAAATTGAAATAATGCAGGAGGACCAATACTATCTAATCAAGTTCTCATTACTATCTCAAGAGTGAAAGTTAAAGAAGTCGTACTAATCATTCCATCACTTTTAATGACTGACTTAGGAGTACATGTTCCTCATCAAGATTCACTTGTTATCAAGAGGATGGTGACCCATGCTATAATGTTAAGAGAATTTTGATTGACAATGGGAGTTCTTTGATGTCTTATTTTACTCCATTTCTTAACATGGGCATGGTTAGAGAAAAGCTCCAACCCGCAGACCATGCATTTGATAATCGCCTGCAGGTAGAAGGGACAATCACCCTTCCTGTTGTCCTTGGTGAATTTCCTCGGCAAGTGGCTCATTTAATCCAATTCATGGTGGTAAAGTCAAATTTAGCATATACATCTTTGGAAGGCCCCTCCAATCAATTTTCTAGAATACTTGAAGATCTCATCTTAAAATGAAATTTCTAACGTTGAGTTGGAGTGGTCTAGAAAATCAAAGAAAGACAATCATGTTATCTCGCAAGCTCAACCATCTTCTATGACCTTCAACATCAAGATTTTAATTTTTGAGATGAAGAAGTACCCAAAGCTTTCTGAAGAGTTGCTCGTTGCATTATTAGAACCAACCACTATGAAGTGGGATCTTTGCTCTCAGAACAAAGGAAAAATACAGACTTCTGCAAATCAAGACATCTTTGCTTTGAGTCAGATGGGGGTACCCCAATGTAATCATGCCCTCCCTGATCCAACATTCAAACCAATCATCCAAATGGAGTTTTGCATGCCTCGCTATTATCAACAAGAAGTTAACAAGCTTATAGGGATTCATATGAGAGGTACATTACATATGGCTAGCAAATATTATCATGGTTAAGAAAACAAATGGAACATGAGAATGTATTGATAATCGAATAAAGGCTTTCCAAAGATAGATTTCCCTTGAATTGATCAACTTGATGCTACGTCCTGACATCAAATGCTTAATTTTTTGGATGCTTACTCTGGTTACAACCAAATAAAAATGGACCCAATGGATGAAGAAGCTACAACATTTCAAACATATAAAGATTTATATTATTACCAAGTTATGTCGTTTGTTAAAAAATAATCAATGACATAAGGTTTTAAAGACCTATTAGGTTGCACAATGGAGGGATGACATGTTAGAAAGCGAAGAATCACGATATTTTTGACCTAGAAATATGCTTTAATCTTCTTCAACGTAACATTCAACTTAACCCAAGTGTTTTTTGGGTTATGTCGGAAAATTTCTGATTCATGGTAACCCACTGGGATAGCCAACCAAAAAAATCAAACTCAAAGATATGACTCCTTCAAAAATATCAAAGTTCAACTGAATGAGAATTGTGATTATCCCGCTCACCATTCGGGATAACACTCATTCTTTAAAATATTAAAGGGAGCTAAAAATAATAATTTTAATGGACTGATGAATGTCTCGCTTTTGAACACTAAGAGTATTTAGCATCTCCACCCTACTATCCAAGCCTATTCAAGGAGAGTGTTATACTTATATCTCTCAGTCTTCCCATGCGATAAGCTCGCTTTAGTGCGAAGAAAGTGGGATACAACGACAAATTTATTATGTCAAAATTCTAATATAGAAAGTCGTTATCCACTTATAAGGTTGCTCTAGTTTTCTGCCAAAATTAGTCCATACTTCCAAACTCACACTATCGATTTACACTCATTTACCATTGGGCCATCTTATGAAACCAAGCTCTGGGAGGTTAATCAAGTGTAGAATGGGAGAGTTTGATATTTTCTTCGCTATAAAGTCTCAAGTACAAGCAAACTTTATAGAATGCACGCCAACTTGGAGCTATCTGCTACATGCCTTCACTCTCAATGGCCCTTCTATGTTGATGGAGGAGATCAGTGTGGGAATCACTTATTTCCCCAGAATACCTTAGTATGGACTTGCTTAAAATTTCTGAAATAATAATATGGTCAAATTTCCATACAGGGTTGAAACTTGCCATCATTAAGCTCAAGACTTAGTGATCAACATTGACTCTCAACTTGTCGCCTCCCAAGTTAAGAGAAACTTTAGTACTCATAATCCTCAACTGGCACAATATCTCTACTTGGTGAAGTCTCTTCTTGCCTATTTCAAGACACATCAAATCATTCACATACTACGAGAGAAGAATACTCGAGCTTATGCTCGCCAAGTTGTTTCATCTATACTGGATCTATTTAAGAGAAGGTATGTTGAAGGATTTTCCCAAGTATCCAAGGGTCATGGGTAATAAGCAATTAATGAGATAAAGGAACATGGGATGGACCCATCTGCCTTTTCACAAGAAGGAACCCTTCATGAAGACCCAACTTCAGAATCATCTCTCAAGACAAGCTTCAAACTTTACTATTATCCAGGTGAACTATACAAATGAGCTTTCTGGACCGCACTCAAATGCCTCTCACCTTCGTGAGGCATTACACATTAAGAGGTTCACTGTGGATATGTGGAGAACACATAGGAGTAACCTATTATAAAGGCAAGGTTATCTTACAATGAAACAAGACGCCTTTGAGTTCACAAAAATGTGCAAGTTGTTAGTTTCCCCAATATCTCACATGCTACATACGAGCTCTCATCCCTTCAAAGTGGCCTTTTGCTCAATGGGGATGATATCATGGGACCTTTTGATAAGATCAACAAAAAAGTTTATCATTTTAGCCATCGAACTTATAAATGGGTTGAATGAACCACTTACTAAAATTATTAAATGCTAAATAATTTATTAAAATATAGTATGTCGATTCGGTCTTCGCAAGATTATCACATAATGGAACCTAATCGGAAAAGTCTACGCCCTTACAAGATCTTCATTCACCTGAAATGGCTATAAGACATCCTCAAACTAATACCTATACCAAGGACTATACAAAGGCCTAAAAATACATCTTGACAGGCAATGTGAGCTTTAATGTTCTTTGTCTACCGCATCTACACGCACCCAATAGACACCATATAACTTGTGTTTCAAAGATGCTATTATACAGAGATCGGTTCCAAGTCCAAGAGTTCAATTATTCAATCATAATGGTATGAAGAAAAAACTCGACACCTCCCTACTCCCCAAAATAGACATGGTACTGACCGCTTCACCACAAAGGATAGCTCATCACTTCAACAAAGAGTAAAACCTCATCCCATATTTGTCATGACTTGTCATCGGTTCAATCACAGGCAAAGGCCCTCAACGCAATCCTCACCTCTGGGATGCATGTGGTCATCAAAAGCCGTGGAACATTCAAGCTTAAGGATCCGAGGGAAAACTTTATCTCAAACTTGGAACACCAGAATCTCTAAAAAATATTATCTCATCTCATCGCATAATGTTGTAACTTTTATTTTATCTCGCTTGTCATTTCCTCATGTAGTAATTCCACTTAATAGATAAAGACTTATTGTTATTGTCATCATTTCCTTCAAAAAGTTAAAATCATCTTAAGGATCAGAACTTATCGAGTAATGAATTTATAGCTTTTTTTCTTACAAGCTTGTTTCTTCTTCATTTAATCCTCCCACTTGAGAAATATGCAACTCACTTGTATCTCACTGCATAATCGATCTGGGACTTGATCTAACCTCTTCCACAAGTAAGTCAAGTAACACTTTGCTAATACCTAGATAGTCAAAAGGTCTCCTGGACATCCGTGACCTCTTCCATAAGTGTTAACGCCATCAACTAACGCTTTGACAAACAACCTGATAGGTCAATAATCATTCAACCTCTTCCATGTTAACGCCATCAAAGAACGCTTTGATAAACAACCTCGAGATAGTCAATAATCCTCAAGATTCAATTCAACCTCATCCATGTTGGCGTCAATAATATATTCCACCAATTATCCTGGATATGTAAAAATAAAACAAAAGCATATCATCTAAAAGTGATGACAACACATATGATGATAAGAAAAGAATCAAGTTTACACACTAATAATAATACATATAAAAAAATGCATCCTTAAGTGATGCTACATCATATCAGTTGGTGATATCAACTTCCTCCTCACCATTAGGAGATGCTCCCTTGGACTCACTCTCAACTCTTTCATCTCCTGAATTTGATGAACAATCTTCAGACACTTGGCTGGGAGATAGATCCTCAACACTAGCTCTTCTTATATGCACGATTCTTTAAGAACCCTGATGAAGCCCCTTTCTAAACATTGTGAAGTCCTTCACTTCAACATCAAGAATATGATAACGAAGCTCTGAACATGGTCTCAATCATAAAGATAAGCTGTGATTTTAAAGTCTTCCACCGCCTTCAAGGAGATTTCATTGCCAACATCATATGTTCCTTCTCAAAAAAATTCTATCCAGAGAGCCCCTCTCACTTTGTGTGCCTGAGTCTTTTCTCTTCGAGAGTCTTGTCCTCACCTCAATCATCAGACACTCCCTTGAGCTGAAGAGTGAAGTCGACATGTTAAGATCGCTCAATTAAGTGATCCTCCAAAGTCACCACTTCTTTGGCCTTAGCACTCATCTTTCGCTTATACCACCTTTAGATATTTTACCTTCACAAATTCAGATTCCCCCATCTAAAGAGACACCCAAATAAGCCATTAGCTAATGTTTGAGTTACAAAAAATCATCAAAAATATTACAAAAGAAAAGGAGGAAAAGAAGAAAAAGAAGATAGACAAGTACCAATTCATCCGCTCGTTGATGCCCAATGCATATGATTAAACACCTCTTCAACAAAGGAGAAATGAACTCCCCATCATGAGTTGAAAAGTTAAACTCTGATGCCAAGAGAACATCTTCTCAAGACCAATCATAATTTCAAAGACATGTCTTCTTTTCTTTGTGGAAACATTGCTACCAATTTTTGACGGGCTTCAAAAGAACCCCATGAATATAGAAGATCCTTCATCACCATTACTTGACCTCTTTAGTGGAAAGAATGAGATCTTCCTCGCCTGAAAAAGGCCAACCTGAACATTCTATCTTCACCATATATAGCAACTCAGCCAGTTTACATCTGAATATTAAGAATTGCCAAGATCTCATTCTCTTCAAAGTAATGGATCCGGAAGGTCATTCAATCTTTCACATCTCAAGAAGGCCCCACTCATTTTTTCGAAGAATCCATTGACCAACTTTATAACGGATCGGTAAAAATTCTATCCAATTCTTTATAGTCGATAAGAAGCCTGAGCATCACATGTGAATCACATTCGACAGTAGATGTTCAAAGTAATACTACGCCTCAAGAAGAAAACAAACCGATGATGACCACTAAAGCCCAAAATGAAAATTGTGACAAAGCGGCCATCACATGTTTTGAAGATCTCAATCCTTCGAGAGCTAAAGGGAATCGTCCGATGAAGAATCATCTCAAATAGTATCCCTCAGATGAACGAGCTGATCGTACCTCCAATAGCCACCAACTCATTGGGACATGAAATTTCTACTAAACACCATTAAGCTATTTCGTGATAGGATGGTATATTGCCGTCACGCTATGGGTTATCCTCCACCATCACCCCGTGAAAATACATAATGAAGTGAGGGGAGAAATGATAAAATCGAAAAATCAAAAAATTTTGTGTTACTCACCGCCCCAATACTCGCATACCATTTTCGACTTTGCCTCTCATGGACTAGGATTTTTTGCTTATGATCCAAAAAGGACATGCATACATGAGATCAAAAAGAAAAGGGGAGATATAGAAACTATTCAATGATGCAAATTACCAAATAAACTTTGAGAAAATGACTGAGATAGTTAATCTTGATATCACCATTGAACCATCCATTGAAGTTTGAAGAACCAATTTTTTACTACTCTTGATCGCCTAAACGTTCGTGACGAGGTCAAACTATTTCAGGAAAACTCGAGCCTCAAAATGGGTCTAGCCCATAGAGTGTTTATAGTCAAATTGAGCATCTCAATGAGCCAGATCTAACAAGCCTAAGATCTCAAAATTTTGACTTCATTTGAGCATTCAAATATTTAAAATACATCAAATGATCAAAGGGATCATTTGGAGCCGTCCGATGAAGTGGAGTGGTACGAGTTTTGCATGTACTTACAGAGACGCCTCCAATCTATAAATAACCCCTCATTCCTCATATGGGGGAGCCCAAGCAAGAGAGGAGAGAGCTCTAAAGATCCTCCAAGCACAATCGTCGCCACTGACGGCCATCAACCACCGTACGCTTGATCCGCTGCCGCCAATCCGGTCTTCATCATGATGACTTCTACCGATTGTTCCTCGTATTTTGATTGTTCCTTGCATTTCGCTAATTATTCCCGATTTCCGTGATTGCTCGCGCTAGTTCATCATCTGCTACAACTAGCAATTATTACAACATGATCGTTGTCACATAGCTGTTGTTCCTTTCTCATAAATAATTTTGTAATCCCGGTATCGGGAAGATCTTGTACTCTGAAATAGATACATAGTGGAAGCTTTTTACTCGGCTAGGCCATGGTTTTCCCTCTTTTGAGGTTTTCATATAAAAATTGAGTTTTATTGTTCACACTTTTTATGGTGTGTGTCTAAAATAAAAGCGAAAACTTTTACTCTACAACTAGTTTTCTAGCATGCAACAAGAATATAAACCAATAATTATCTTGATGAATCTAGTATGCATTTCTTTGATGGTTTTCCTTGGCTTTTTATTAAATAATTCATAAATTTCATGTACCAACATATTATTACATGATTGATGAACTTCACACCTTCCTAATCAATTGCATGATCTCATATCTTTTTGCTACTCTTATATTTAGACACTCTCATGTAATTATCGATTTGAGTTTACAAAATAATTTAAAGAGAGAATTAGAATTTAATTATGGCTAAAGTTCATGTGGAGTATATTCACTATGTAATATATATGTGACAAAATCATGAACAAATTTAGTAGGCAAAGATAATTTTAATTATGCCCAAAAAAAAGTAATTGATTGAATAAATGTAGGCATGCAATCTCTTCAATATTCAAATATAATTGATTGGATAACAAAGAATGATAAAGAATATATAAGAGGAGAGGTGAGTTGAGTTATTTTAAAATCTTGATGACTAAGTATATTGATTAAATATATATATATATATATATATATATATATATATATATATATATATATATATATATATATATATATATATATATATATATATATATATATATATATATATATATATAGCAAAAACTAAAAGTTGACAACATAAATAGTTCCTAAGTCCTATGCTAACTTCTCCGGTTCTATTATTAATATTTTATTCTTTATTCTTCATAATTGTAGGAAACTCTTAATAAATCCTTTTCAACTTGTAATAAAATGCTCGACTCCAAGCTAGCTAAACCTAATAGTTTACATACATACTACAATTTTTTATGTATTTATATATCTAACACTTAAAATTTAATTTTTACATATGTAACACCCTAATCTTCAATATAGCATCAAAAATAGCTTCATCACTCACTTTTTAAAAGAAAAATGTACCTTTTTAAGCATAGGAAAGTGTTAGATAAGTAAATATCTAATTTTAGGTGTTAGATATGTAAATGCATAAAAATTGTGTGATATGTATGTAAGTCTTCCAACAATTTATTAATCTTCCACATCAATGGAATATGCAACTCCTAAAATAATACACTAGGCAATATCATTTTGGAGAAAAATGGGGTTAACACCTCCTTTATCATAATGAAAATTCACATTCATTGTCATTATCTTTATCATTGACATTATTATAATATGACCTTGAGTTTAAATATGAAATTTTTTATAAACTACTCACTCTATGATAAACTAGGGATGGATAAATCTCATATTTATTTTCACCAATAGCTTTTTAAAGTTAATGATTCTTCTTCTGACAAAAACATATAATCATGAGTTTATATGGATGTAATCTTGTAAAAAAAATCTATGACAATGGCTCTTAATGCAGCTTTGTAAGACAAATCCACAAAAGTGTGCAACATTTGAATCACAAATATATGATAACAATTTTATTTTAAAGAAAAAATGAGTGAAGATTGCCATCTATTAATAAATAACAAATTATTTAAAATTGTTATTTAACTATGTTGACCTCACTTTTGAGTGAGGATTAATCTTCTTCATCTTAGATCTAGGAACCTTCTAGACGCTTGGATTTCCTTAGTGTTTGGACACTTCTACTAATTAAGAAAACACTAAATTTAAGTTTAGAGACTTAGAGGGCATAACCCTAAGCTTAGACTCCACCTTAGGACAAATAGGTTTCACCTTTCCTATGTCCTAAACCAAAACTCATACCTATTCACTCATCCAAACTTAAGATCATGTAAATGGAGCTAAACTGACATCAAATTTAATTTTTTAATCCAAGCTCTAAGCCAAATTAACTTGGATCTTAACCCAAGTTAACTCCACCATAATCTTATGAATCAATTTAAACCCATTCAAAGCAACTAGGTCCAATTTGATTTTCTCAATCACTTCAACTATTGATTAGATCATTTCAAGCCACCTCAACACTTGCAATCAAGCCAATGAACCAAAGGAAGGGGACCCAAGTTAACCTATCTAATCGAAAGGGTTCAAATGAGACAAAACTTAATTAAGCCCAAATCAATTGTAATCAAAGCCACCAATCAATTTCAAATTTATTATTAAACACACCACAACCATCCATAACCCTGGGTCCAAGTTGGTTAAAGTCACTTGACCCAAAGTGACCTAAAAGGAGTAATTGAACCAAACTCCAATTATCATTGGGTCAAACCACCTAACCAATCCTTCATTAATGATTGTAGGTCATTATTGAACACTCCATTATAATCAATTGAACCGAATCAAGCCAATTGGATCCTTTGACCCAAGTTGACCCAATTTGACCTTATGGGTAAAATTAAACCAAATCAAATCTTGGATCAAGTTAGTTGAAACCAATGCTTATAACCAATCACCAATTCAATATTAAACATAATCCAACCTTCAATTAAACCCAATCTGGTCAACCAAACCCAAATATCCAACTTAGTCCAATTTGACTTAAATTGTCAAATTGAACAATATCATTCCATAATCCAAATTAATGCAAATCAACCATTCCAATCAATCACCAATGATCAATTAAACATAGACCTAACATCTCAAGCCAATTTGGCAAATTTGGTCTAATTGGTCAACATGACCCATTTGACCCAAATTGAATCATATGAGCCAAATCCAAATTTAACCCAAATTGAATCAAACCAATTGCACTCATTCACTCCAAATGACCAATTAAACTCACCCAAGACATCACTTTGACCCAATTTGATCAAAGTGGTCAGCTTAGTCCAACTTAACCCATTTGACTCATATGAGTCAAATTGAGCTAAACCAAACCAAATTAAACTCAAATTCAACCAAACTTGGCATAACTCATC
This sequence comes from Cymbidium sinense, assembly GCA_021442155.1. Taxonomy (NCBI): domain Eukaryota; kingdom Viridiplantae; phylum Streptophyta; class Magnoliopsida; order Asparagales; family Orchidaceae; genus Cymbidium; species Cymbidium sinense. The sequence goes on from CM038228.1 coordinate 86,172,510, forward strand.
CTTAGGTCACCATGGGCCTACCCAAGTGGGCCCAACCCATGGTGAACCTAGTTTCAGTCAAACCCATTGAATCAAGCTACTAAAATGGGATAAAATCTCCATTTGGAAGGGTTCTCCACCCCCTTACCCTATGACATCTATCTTTGGCTCTTCTTGGATAAGAGGACCACCCCAACCTAACTCAAAGTTGTTGTTCAACCTTGGCCAAGAGAGGGTGAGTTCACGCATGGGCATCCATTGGTCCAGGGGAGAGTGTACACCTCATGCAATCACTACACTCCCTCAGTCTCTCACCCTTAGCCACCTCAATAGTCCCATGCCATCTTCGGCCACCAACCCCGGCTGGACAATTGCCAAAGGATGAATCATTCCCAACCCTTTTTAGGAGGAGTATTCTCCTCCCCATCAATTCAAACTGAGCACAGAGCATCACTAGAGCATTCCACATAATCCCATACCTTCTCCTGAGCTTCTTGTGCACTCCACCGTCAGCGAGACCAGCTCCGGATCGAACCCGAGAGCTCCAACCATCCAAACATTTTAAACCTCCACCAAACTCAAATTAACTCTTTCCACACCTTCACCTCCATCCGATGAGCCAAAATGAATCGTTTCCCCAACGATTCAACTACTAGAAGATGTCCCAAGACCAACATTGGTGAGCTTTGAGGCGGAGTTTGGTCCACATAGCAATCAACGGGGAGGCCTCATGATCTTCTCAGCAGGACATCATCTCTTCAAGACGAAGCTACCTCTATTAGTGGACTACTGGTCTATAGCTCCGGCAAGTTAAAAATCTAGCAACTATAGCTTTGACCCCTAGGTGTTGATATTTTTTGAAGTGAATCATGTTTTAGTATGATCTCCACCGTCGAACGAGCTTTGACCCCTAGCTTTAGATTTATTCCCTAATCATTTTGGAGTCAATTTCACCATCGAATGAGTTTCAGTGAGCTCAGATCGAGCCATGGAAGGTAGATGATGTCCATCTTCTAGCACTCGTGGGATGACGGATCATCGATTATTCATTTCGTGTGATTAGAACAGACGACCCCTCATTAATCACATTAAAAAAATTTGATTTAATCCCTTTGAAAAAATGGGATTAATCTCACCATCCGATCCTAGATCAAATGGTTTGAGATGAAATCCCATCCGTCGATTGAGTTAGTCGTGTTGGACAATTTAAGTGACCAATACCACGACAGCGGAAAGCATCGTTAGCATCCTCATGGAGCTATAGTTTACGGTTAATTAGGCTTTAAAATATAATTAAATGGTCATAACTTCAAAAATCATAACTAATTGTAGATTTTATAAACCCATTTTGGAATGGTTGGATAAAGGAGAACTTAATAAAATTAAAATTCATAATTTATGCCTAGTGAGCAATGCTTAATAAATGTTTGAAGCTAATTACATTAATTAAGGTTAAATTACTTGGTGAACTAATTCTAAATTTAGTGGGATACTTCTTTTGGATGTCCTCTACCTCCCATAATTTTCTTGGAATTATTTATCATGAGATTTAAAGAATTTAGAATTTCAATTCTAATTACCCTCTTTAATCAATTAAATAATTATTAAATAGGTGAACAATAAAAAAATTAAATAATTAATAATAATTAATCATTGTGGATAGTGGGAACAATAAGGAGAAATAATTAGGCCCCCTTTCCTAATTATTTTTCCAAGTGCATTTTCTTGAGAGGGTTAATTATCTTGTTTAATAATTAGGGAATAACTAGGAAAATTAATGATAACGTAAAAAATCAAACAAAATTAATAATTGGTTCATATAAATTATACATAATCTATTAATTTCTCTTTACGTGTTTAATAACATAAGTCATTAAAAAAATTATGATTAACCATTGGTATGGGAAAATCATAAAAGTATTTAACTTAGATTCTCTCTTTCTTTAATCTAATTAACTCTTAAGCATGAGCCTAACTGCATTAGATTCCTTTTACAAATTTTACAAATTGAAGGCTCGTGATCAAGTAGTTAGTTAAATTTAAAAAGTTTAGGAAAGGGTAATTAAATTGATGTGCTTAATGGTTTGAACTTAATCAACTAGTAAAATCCATTTAATTTCTTTCTTTCCATATATCAAATCACCAACATGGGATAGGATAAATACTAAGTATCATATCTCCTCTTTAGGTTTTAATAACTCAAATATCAAAATCAAATCTTATATAAAAACTTTGGTTAGTCTTAAGGAATATTTATTTGGCTTCATTGTCCTCAGGACTTAATATAATTGAGTATGTTATGTGGTGATATTTAATTACTTCTTTTAGTCATTATAAATTTGCATGTCATTTGTTTCACATGTTCATATTTTCAAAAGAAAAAAATTAAAAGAATATGATTACATTTTTAAGTTACACATGTTGGATAAATACTATTATATGGTATTATCACTAATAAATTCTAAATTCTTTTTTAAAACTATAAGATAATGATGAATAAGAATGTATAATTTAAGTTAATGTTGGCTATAAATGTTTAATAAAGTTTCCATTTAGTTATAATTTAAAGATACTAAAGGATTATTTTGTTTTCATGGTTCATGTGCATGTTTACATGTGTTTGAGTTAAGTATATAGTTTGGACATCCCGAGAATAGGAGGCTTTAAGTATCCCTAAGGAGATCTTAGATAATCTCACTTTCTAATTTTACAATACATACTTATTTAATTTCATTATGCATGTACTAAAATTTGAGATAAAATTTTACTTTACATGAACAAAATATTTGCTTTTATATAACCTTTGTATGATTTTTATTTTTACGCTTCTACATATGTTTACAAATATTTAAGTTGGAAAGTATATAGTTTGGACATTAGAGGCTTTAAGTTAAGGAGGTCTAATATCTTTTCACGTTTAAAAACATACTTGCTTAAATCTCTAATACATGTCAGATATGTTTAAAATGAAATATTTCTTTTCTACTAAATTCAAGCATTAATGATCATCGCATTAATATAAATGTATGCATGTACAAATATGTATAAATCAAATACAACAATAAAATGGGGAGTGCTATTGATGATGAAAAGAAATAGTAGAATGTTATTCATGTAATGGTGACTCAATTTTATTAATTATAAGATGCCTTCAATGTTTAAATAAGATTTTTTAAAATTAATCTCAAATTAGGCTTAAGGAAATGTTTATAAATGGTTCACTAAAGAAACCAAAGTCATAGTAATAAACATTTAGAAAATAACTTAGGCTAGGGATGAAGGGGGTCAAACCTCTTTCTTCTCTTCATAATTAAGTAGCATCAAATGAAAAAGAAATAAAATTAAAATTAATCAATTCATTTAAGATTTGAAGTGAAACCTCCCCTAATCTTTAACTTAAACAAGTCTAAACTTTAGACAATCATATGCTTAAAGCTTAATCAAGACACACCATACTAAACCTTAGCACCCACATTAGAATGCTAAGTCACTGATTCTAGTATTAGGTTAGCGTATGTTATGGTGATATGTTTTATTTTGTCATGTAATATATTAGAGTGGATGTTAAGGTTGTTTGCGACTAGATGTTATTATTAGCTTAATGATATCTTTAGGAGATTGTGCTAAAGGAGCCATTGCAATAATAAATAAAAAAAATATTTTTTGCTTACAGGTGCTGCTTATGCCCCTAAGTATAATTCAATTAGGACAAGTGGGCTTGGTTACCCAAGTGCATGGTGCTAAGTCCTAATATGTGAAATATAATTGCTTGGCTTATATGTTCATTTAACTAATGTCTATTTTGTTGATGTAGTTAGACTTTATTTTTCTTAAACATGTAATTTTACAATAGGATTAGGATTAATGCTACCGGGTTTAGGATGAGCAGTGGCTAGAAGGCAAAGACCAAGGAGGTCTTGTGAATCTGAAACTAATGGAATGCAAAGGAGAAATGAAGAATAAGAGATTAAAGACCTCAGCATTTATTTTATTTGTAAAATTTTTTTTGGATATTACCCAACTTTTTTCTTTTCAAGGTGCACTTAATTAAACCTCATCGACTTCTTATTGTTTTATGAAACTCAAATGTTTGATTATTGTATTTAGTTTGCATAAATGATATGCTTTTCATAGATTTCTTAAAGTGTGATGATTTGAAGTGTAGCTTGGATGTGGTAGTCTCTTTAGGATAAAATTAAATTTTCTATCATTACTAAAATTCATAACTAAATTTTAATATAACTCATGACCTCACATTAAAACTTAGGTTTATAATCAAGATAAATAAAAGATTTAGAAACCCTTTAGCTAAATGTTGTAAGTTATTACACCATGCATTTCATATTATGCCAATCTTTAATAGGGAGGGTCTCCAATATTGCATAATAGGGGATATGCTTGACCTATCATGGTAATCCTTTGTAGTGGAGAACACCTACTCCAATTGATTTTTCCCATGACTTAATTTCATTATGCATATAGGCATAACTGTCCCAAGCCTTAGTCCAAACGAATGTGTTAAAATGGTTTAAAAAGTTGTAAATTTTGGCATTAGTTTAAGTAATGCTTTCATGTCAATCATATTATAGTCTCTTAGAGAGTGAGTTTAAGATTCTAGATTCCTTCTTAATTAAATAATAGCATATCTATCTTGTATTTATATAAGACCGCTTTTTTTAAAGATAGGAGGTATTAGCTAGCCTAGGAGGAAACCATTATATCCCAATTTCCCAATTAGACTTAAGCATCTAGCTTGTGTTAAAGCATTTTAGATTTAGGTTCAGGCTACTTATTTCCCTCAGACCATGAGTATAAGTCCTCATCTCTTAAGGCATTTCCACAATCTTGTGTTGCTGGACAATAAACCATGTCATTCTAATAAATTCCAATTTAAACAAAAATAAATTTTCTATTTTAAAAATATAAATCCTCATTATAGGGTAGATTGAAGCACTTACTAGGCTTCCTAGTATCATGAGTGTTTCCTACTTATTCTCCTTTGGAACCCATAAATAAGTCTTCCTATTTGAACTTTCCCCATTTGATTTATGAAAATACATAATCCTTTAGTTTAATTTTGAAATCTTAGAGATACATATTGACTACTTTAATTGAGAATATTTTTAGAAAATTCCTATTTCTTAAGATGTGATTAACTATGGGAGCTTCCATGGGAACTAAAGAACCGATATAAAATAAACCGCTTTACTTCTCCATATAAAGTAGGAAAATATCTCTAGTATAATCAGACCGCCTTTAAGAGTTCTTATCAGGTGATTAGGTATATTATATGGTGATGTTTCTATCTTCCGAGATAGTATATCATGCCTTAATGCCGCACCTAATCACTTTAATAAGAATCCCCTAAGTTCTGCATGGTGTTCCTACCACTCCAAATTAAAACACCACAAACTATTTTATATTTTAAGAAAAGATTTCATCTTATCATTTTTCTTTCGTCGTATATATATAGTTAAATACAATAAACACTTAAACATAAATATTTACTTAACTAACAACTAAATACATTAAAATATTTATCATTAATTTTTTAAGTGAAATACACCCTTACAAAAGTAAAAAATGCTATATTTGTGAATATCTCATAGCTTTCATTGAAAGTTTAATATCATCAACCGATGTTTAATATCTTATTCTAAAAAAATAATTTTGATCTTCATTCTTAATGCACTTCACTTGAACTAAACCTTTACTTCTTCTTTCTTCTTGTTTGGTTAACTTATGAATACATCTTTCACCCACTTTAGATTTAATCTATTATATGGATTACTAAATACCAAATTCTTTAAGTCATATATTACTTGTTTAGAATCACTATAGGTCACTTTATATCTTTCTTAATTTTTTGAGCTTTTACATTTAAATTAATTTTTAGAGTGAAATATTTTATTTTTGATCTTTTATCTCATATTTTGACTTCACCATCAACTTCTTTTTTTCCTAATGAGGTGTTTTTCGTTTGATTCTCCAAGCACACTTTTTTGCAACTTACTTAATATAACTTTTTATTTTTCTCACATAATATTAGCTTTTTAATGCACATCCTAAATGTTAAGATCTTATAGTTTATTCTTAAAAATAATTCTATTTTTCTTCAAGTACCCCATCGATCCTAGGATAATGTCTTATTTTATTTTTTTAACTTTCAATCTTTCACCTTAAAATTTAAAACTAGTAGTTGATCTTAGATAGTTAAATTTCCACTCAAAATATCCTTATAATCCCTGCAATCTAAATGACTGCTATTCACTAAAAGAAAATAATCAATCTACACTTTAGTAGGTTCATTCTTATAAGTGATAATATGTTCCTTTTTTTTTCTTAAATAAAGTATTAATAATTACAAAATCAGAAGTCAAATCAAATTCTAATATAGTTTCATTAGTCACTCTAAATTCATAGCCATCATGATTATTTTTAAAATCTTTTATTATTTTATAATATGTCCATTTAGATATATTCTAATAAATACTCTTTCTTAAAGAGGTACCCTTTGTATTAATCCTTTTGAGTCATTCTAAATTTTATTTAAACATACATCCAAACTTACTTGAGGAGCATAAACACTTACAATATTAATAATCTTAGCATCATTAGTAATATTTAAAGCTATAATTCTTCTATTGCTAATTTTATTAATTTTCATAATATTATTCTTTAAACTCTTATATATATATAGCCACACTTACACTATTTCTAGTATGACTCCTATGTGAATATCAAAATTTATAACCTAAATTAGTAATCTCCTAGCTTTTTTTCCTAAGCCATTTATTTTATTGAATACATAATATCTATGAACCATAATATCTATAAAAAAAGTACATATATTATAAATTTCTATTTGAATTCTAATTTCATAGACTCTTGTTTAAATTAATGTAGGAACTCTTATTTATTTAATACTACATGTAGTGCTGCATGAGCTTTACACACTTTTCATTAATCATGCGCTTTCAAGGGATATCCTAGCCTTGAGACAATGTATTAAAAGATTAATGTCAAGTTTTTTTTTTACAAGTTTTACGTTAACTATCAAATACTTAATGTAACCCATCACTTTTTTTATTCGGGCATGTAACCCAAGAATGGCAATGTTTTTCTAGTTATCTCCTTAAATTAAAAAATTTTAAAAATTTTGATTATGGCTTTTCAAAACTCAAACTAGCTCAATGGATCAAATTTAGTTATTTGTATAGGCTTTCTTGGACCTAGACCAAATCGATCAAAGAATCAACTGTATGATTTGGTTAGTTAGTCTAGCCCAATTTGATTTTTTAAAACATAGGTTGTTGGAAAATAAAGGTAATGAAATTGATCATAATTGTTTGCAAATAATTAAATTGAAAGAAAATTTTGAGTAAATTAATATATGTCATCTTATAAAAGTTTTCATTAACTGATTACTAAATAGCCAATTTTGATACATATAATATATATTAATGTGTATGAGATCAATATCTTTTCTTATATTATGGTGACAAATAAACTTTAATGTGATAGAGGTAAAATAATTATAAAAATTTACTCAAAGGCTTATTTTAATTTTTCATACTTATTAAAAATATTATAAAGAAAGTTATAGTATTCTAAAGCATGAATTTCCCACAATAATTATATGAAATTTCATGCAAATTTTATTTTTTATTCATACTTAATAATGGCAGCTGATCATATAATAATTTTCATACATTGTAAATCAAGATTTAGGGACTTATAATCAAGTTTGGGTGTTACAAAATTTAGCGAGATCAAGAGTTGAGTTACAAAAGATTTTAAAATAATAACAACAATAATAATAACAAAAACAAGCCTATATCCCACTAGGTGTGGCTAGCTATATAAATCCTTTTTTTTTCATTGTGTCATATTAAATGTCATGTTCTTATTTAATTCTAATAAATTTAGGTAATTTTTTATACTTTCCAACCAAGTCTTTTAAGTCTTCCCTCCTTTTTTTTAACATAGTTAATCTAATACATTTCAGTTATCAAGCAACCGACGCTTTTAAGTGACTAAATGATATGAGATGAATCTCTCTATTCTTATCAACACTTGACTTAACCTTTTAATGTATATATTTATTTCATATTTTCTCTAAGTGAATTACAAATAAGAATGTACATTCATCCTACATCATACAACATAAGGATGAATATCAGTGTTGGAAACATGAAAATAAGTATGCAGATAATCATTTGTAATTTTCACTTGGCAATTAGACACATTAATAAAAGTATAGTGTATTGGGCAATGACTTGAAGAATGAATAATATAAAAACAAATTGAAAATGATATGACTGAGAAAGAAGACTAAGTGTTGGCATGAAAAAAATCATAAATTTTATAAAATAATTATTTCTTGTAATATTACTTTTTAATCTATAATAAATGTCATTGATAGCAATCATATGGAACCTTATCTTCAATTTTGTAGAAAAAGAATATCTCCTATTTGTATATATGAACCACCATTTTAGATCCCTTATTATATGTGGATGCAACTATAGAAGTATTTGAATAAGGTGGTTCTGAGAACACAATTAAATGGTGAAATGCACTTGAAAGAAGAGGCTAAAACTAATGAATTTGTGTAATAAGTCCAACAAAAATGGTTAATGATACATTAAACATTCATTTAACGACTACATAGCAATCACTAAAAAAATCAAACATATGATACTTTCTAATTTGTATCATATAATAACATTGTCTAGTGAATTTAATTTCGTAATAAAACATGTGTATTCATTGTTGCAAAATGTTTAATTTAGGTATTAAATGAATGCTAATATTAGAGCATCAATTTTGTAAATTAATTAAACATAATAAATTTAATAAAACAAGATGCCTAATTGAGTATGCATATAACAAAGTTATCAAACTGAATGACTTGATAAGAATGTGCTACTTGGTACCCTAGATTTATAAACTTAATATTTATGTAGCTCTTCAAAACATGTTCTTGAAGTGATGCCAAATATCTGTGTATGTCGGGTGATGAATTGAATTTTAGTTAGACATTTGGCATTAGTGTTATCACAGACACACACACATACACGACGCCGCACACACAATATATATATATATATATATATATATATATATAATTATTAATTTACATTGATTATTTATGCGGAATAAATTTTAATTGTACTATTCATTTTTTAGGCAATATATTATAACTTAAGGATATTTTAATTGTATCTTATAGATTAAGTAAAAAGCTATACAATACAAGTAACATATCTTCAAGTTATAATATATTTGTCTAAAAAATGCATAGTATAACTAAAATTTATTTTTTTACAAAATTAAATAATCAATGAATGAATGACTTGGTATGTCTTGATGTGTGAGATCTTGCAATGGATAAACTTTAAGTCCGAGATTGAAAAAGCCCTTGCCTAAATAGTTATGGTAGGTGCAGTGATTGGATATCTAAGCTTATGTTTAATTGTTATGAAGTATTACTCTTTAGGATTAGTTTGGAATGTAGCACAAATGCAATATTTTAACATGATAGTTTTGCTAGCAGAAATGCAAAACATAAGACTTACCACGCCTCTATCAAACATAACATTTACAAATTTACTACTTTAAAGACTAGCTTGTGGTTGTTCTTACATCCTTGAATAGTTTCTTGTCAATTTTATGATGAGTTCGCAAATATACTTGGTTTAATGAAAAAAAAGGTGACATCCTCCAATCTCACCTTAAGACCTAAACATATTGGTTTATTAGTTTAGTAAACTAATAAACTAGCTTTATTAAACAAATGAAGCTTTTCAAAATACATAAGATTTACTACTAAATATACTTGGTATGATTAATCTCATTTATAATTATAGTTATTGACTTATAGTCATAACATCTTCTAATTTTTTTTCCTTTAATGTGATTCTCATAATATTTCCTATCATTAGGAAAATTATTCTTTTTCAACTTCTTTGATTACTAACTTACTAAAATATTTAACATCTATTAAATCATCCTTTTGATCTTGGTTTTCAAAATTAGACTTATCGATAAATGCATGGATTCTTCAATTATTAATGCTCTTTTGTTAAATACCCTATAAGTTTTTCTCGAAGATGAATATCCTATAAATATTATCTCATTTAAGTTAGGATCAAATTTTCATCAAATAGTTTTCTTATTGTTACAAATAAAACTAAAAATATGTAAAAGACATTTGTAATGCTTTTATCCTCAAGTAATTCATATATTTTCTTATTAAATATAGGTTGACATGATAGATTACATGCAGTATTTATGACCATAGCTTAAAGATATTTAGTTACTTTATATTCTTTTAACATTACATAGGTTGCCTTTACCAAGGTCTTTAGTTTTTCTTTCAACTATATTATTCTATTGAGGTGTTTTACGAGAAAATATTATAGCCAGTTTAGTTCTTTTAAAAAAAAAAAATTATAAATTTTTTATTTTAAATTCACTTTATGATCACTACGAATTGTGAAAATCAAATAATCTAAACTCTTTCAAATCCATAAAGCAACCATTCTAAATTTATAAAATGATCATTCCTATGTAAATTAAACTTCACCCAAATATGGATTCATCATTATACTGAAGCCTAGCCGCCGCCTCGCTTTCTGCAATTTCTCCCATCGTCGTCGTGTGGCTTTCTTGGCTCCCCTTTCATCTGAATGACCCTGGTTGGTTTTCGGTTTGCTTAACATGCGCGCCTATTGATCATGAATATGATCTCTATTTCCCCTTGGGGAAACCTAGCTTCTTCTGTTGCGGCTGTGAAACTTTATGAACCCTTGAGGATCTCTGCTTCCAATCCCTCCCTGGCTTCTAAATCATTCAAAGATGTTCTTGCGGGTAAGGCCAACAGCATGGATGAGTCACTTGACCTTATCTACTTTCTTCCGGGGTGTACCCACGATTATGTGTGTTGATTCGGTGTTGGAAAGGCTTGCTAAACCGTTTGAATTTTCATTGGTGTGTAAATTTGTGTGACATCCTACTATGGAGAATATTAGATCTTTTTTTCATAGTTTGAAGCACTCTAGTATTTTTTCTATTGGATTGATAGACTTGTGCCATGTTCTGATTCAGCTTTCAAATGATTTGGATTATTCTTGAGTTTTTCTAGACGAGTATTTTGTTTTTTCAACTGTTTGTTGAAATGGACCTTATTTTGACATTAAAGAGGAGCCTCCTATTATTCTCCCTGATTTCCATTCCTAATTTACATGTGCATTTCTTTAATCCACGAATTTCTCTTTGTCCTGGGTTGGGTCACCTCTCTCCAATTGGATGAGGCGCGCTTCTACAAGGCCATCATTGTTCTGGATACTTGTTGAGTTGGATATAACTAAAAATACCCAAAGGAAATTTGGTTAGGCTCAAAGAAATATGGTTATTTACAAAAGTGGATTTTGAAACCTTTCCTATTTTTATTCTCATTGTAAAATTCATGATGGGATTTCGAGTGCTTTATGGTTCATCCACATCTCAAGTTCTCTATGCTTCCTAAGTCGCCTCCTTCTCTTAAGGCTCCCTTGATTAAACCATAAAAATGTTATGGTCTCTAATATCTCCTTAATTTGAGGGTCATTGCCTTGAGCTTCCTATTCCTCAATCGAATATTACTGCGGTTATGCCTGGTCAACTGCAGATGCCACACTTGCTAATATTGATGTGGTCCCTCCTAATGAGAATAATCACTTGAACTGCAACAATATTGGCATTAATATTTCCAATAATAGTTCTGCATCACTTTTGGCCACATCCATTCCTACCTCTTTGACACCTTTAATTAAAAGAAAAGAGATTGATTATGAAGGAATGGCTGCTATATTTAGAGATAGTTTCTACTCTTGATTTAGGTATTTGTGTTTTGCCCATCTTTAATACTTCTTGTGCTTCTTCTTCTAACCTTGACTTGATTCCTAATCCGACTTTACAACATAACAATGATTTGGAAGAAGGTGAAATGGCCTACAATGCTGACCTAAATGGGCCTCCTTTTCCCAAGAAATTTCTTGATTAATCTTTATCGACTATGATGTGGATATGGCCAATAAATTTCAGCTTTTAAAAGAAAACAAATCCTCTAAATCTAGATTTTGTAGCTTTTGAGTTACTTGATGCTCCTCCGCCTAAAAAAAATAAATGGTTTCTTTCCTTATTTGGAATGCTAGAGGGATCTCTCCCTTAGTGTAATCAAGTAATTTAGTTTATTCTCATAATATTTCTTTCTTGGCCATTTTGGAACCCTTATTCTCCCTTCTAACATTGCTTTGAATGATTGGTTTTGATAATTTTTTTGTTAACTCGAGTAATAAAATTTGGATTTTTTGAAGAGTCCCTTTTTACATGTTATGCAAGATTTACCCTAGTTGTAAATGCTAAAATTACTTATGATAATTGGTGTGCTTTGGGTCTTTTGTCTATGCCTCTTGTAATAGAATGGTAGAAGGATTCGTGGGAAGATCTTGTCGCTTTCTTCCTCAATGCTCCCCGGTTTGTGGGTGGGAGTTTAACATTATCTCTTCCTCTTCTGAACGAGTTGGTGGTAATGCTCCTAACCTATTTTCCATGGAGGAATTCAATAACATGATCCTTGATTGTCATCTTACTGATATGGGATTTACTGGATCTCATTTCACTTGGAATAACCATACTAGCAAAGATTAGATAGATCCTTTTTAACCATCTTTGATCAACCTTCTTCCTAC